>OZ018329.1:32480459-32788129 GCA_963969495.1 Ceratothoa steindachneri
ACCCCAACTTGATCTTCCAGGGTTGAATTTTATCATTCTTGATTTTTCCTAGCTGATTCGTATGGAACATAAAGCTGACAGCCTGTTGGTCGGTAACTAAGGTGAAACATCGTCCTGTCAAGTAATGAGACAACCTCTTTACAGATTCCACAATTGCACATGCCTCCTTTTCTATTGCAGAGTGTTTGCATTCAGTAGGTGTTAGGGTGCGAGAGAAATAGGCAACTGGACGGCCTGCCTGATTCAGAGTAGCAGCAATGGCTGTGTCGGAGGCATCAGTCTCAACTACCAAAGGAATAGTTTCATCAATTGAGTGCACAACAGCCTTCTCAATCTCTTCTTTGAGATCGTTGATGGCTTTCAGGGCCTCTGGACTCAGAAGAAAAGTGTCAGTGGCAACAAGAGGTCTGATCTTGTCAGAGAATTGGGAAACCCACTGCGAATAATAGGAAAACATACCAATAACACGGTGTAAGGAAGTAGTCCTTTAGGGATCAGTAATTCCTTTAATAGATGTAAACGTTCGGAATCTGGTTTGAGAGAGCCATGGGTTATTGTGTAACCAAGAAAATCTATTGATTTTTTTTTAATGACAGACTTAATCTTGTTGAAGGTAAGGTTCTGGAACTGGGTAGCCTCTTGAAATTTTGCCAAGTTCTCATCGTGCTCCAGCTGGGTTTTTCCTGCCATGACACTATTGTCCACATAAGCATAAGTTCCATGCAGATCGTGTTGCTTGATGATGTCAATAGTCCTTTGGAAGCAAGCAACGCCATTCGTCACCCTGAATGGCACCCTGAAAAATTGAATAGCTTGCCATTCACTTAAAATGCAGTATATGGCTTGTCCTCTTCCTGTATAGGTATCTGGTGATAAGCACTTTTCAAGTCCAGTGAACTATAGTACTTGTAATGAGATTAGTTCCGTGACAAGGTTGTCTATTCTTGGAAGAGGGTATGTATCCAAATGAGTGAATCTATTAATGGTCTGTCCATAGTCAACAACTAATCTCTTTTGGTGGTGCTCATTCAACACAACAAGAACTTGCGCCCTCCATGGAGATGTGCTCTCCTCAATAACACCATCATGTAGCTTCTTGTTAATTTCAGACCTTATGAACTTCTTAACATCATCCCCAAACCTCCGAGATTTTGTTGCAACGGGTTTGCAATGAGGAGCAAGACTTGAAAAGAAACAAAGTGTATCCACCAAAGCAGACAGTACACTGCAAGTAGCAGGGCTGGAGATATTTAGATCTTTGTTGGATCCGCCAAAGTCCAAAGTAACACTAGAGTGCTGGTTCATAAAGTCTTGACCAAGAATGACATCACAGCACAAATCTGGCAGCACAGAAAGCCTTGTATTGTAGTTACGCTCACCCTTCAAATTGATGTCAACCGGGCAGCATCCCTTCACATGAGACATGAGTGATGTAGAGGCTATAGATACGCTTCCAGTTGCTGGAACAACCTTCGACTTGTGCTTCTTGGCATAGCTATGTGAGATGAAAGATTTAGAGCTCCCTGTGTCGATAAGAGTGGTCGCTTCATTATTACCAACCAAAACATACACAGTAGCTCTCCATAGTAGTCCTGGGGAAAAAAGCAGAGATTACGGCCAGTGTAGAAGACTGAGTGGATGCAGAAGTAGAAAATGTAGTAGACCGGCACACCTTAGCAAAGTGCCCCTGCTTATTACACTTATGACAAGTGACGTTTCTTTCAGGGCACTGTCCACAATTGTGATGGGGACCACCACAGAAATAGCATCAGAACTTTAAATTGGCAGCAGCACAGGTCCCATTATCGGTGCAAGCAGGCTTGGATGTCGCAGCAGCACTTACACCAGAGACATTATAATGAGAATAAGACTCTGAGGTCTTCTGAGCAACATTGAGTACCCTGGCTTGATCAACAGCCGTACTTAGGTCCAAAGTTTTTTTTCAAGCAATCATTGCCTGATTGTATGAAAGAGCAAGCCATTGATGAAAAAATCCTGCATGTAATCATCCCAATTCTGTGAAGCAGTAGCAGCCTTAAAGTTACAATCCTTGCTGAGCACCTGAAGCTCTTGTAGATACTCATCTATTGTCTCCCCTTCATGCTGCCTACGAGTAGCCAATAAATGTCTCATGAACACTTCATTTTGGGGCTTGACATAGAGGTCTTTGAGAAGATCTATAGCTGAATCATAGGTAGTACACTATGCAATGTAACCATATACGGTGGGAGAGACAAAATTGATCAATGTATCCAGCTTGTTAGGATTAAGGCTTGCGATGGATTCCAAGAATGCAGAGAAAGTACGATTCCAGTGATTCCATTCTCATGCAGCAGTAGGCGAGTTGGGGGATACATCCAGGCCTTCAGGTCTTAATAATTTATCCATCTTTAGATCAGACACAGCTTGTTTTTTATTTTTATGAAGCTATGATAGGGCTCCCACTGGCGGGCTTGTTAGTTGAATAAATTGTGGTGATCATAATAAAGCATCAATACTTTTCTCTAGGCTTTATTCAACTAACAAAACATCAATACAGTCTGAAAATAAAAGAGAAACAATATAAGTAAACATACCCAATCTAATCAGGTTAAAAAGCACAATTAGTTATAAGTAAACAAAATAATGTAGTGTAACCTATTAGGCAATTATACATATAAGGTTACATGAAGCTTAGATCACCAAACCCTAAATAGACTAAATTAAATAAAACAGTACTGTAATTTATCTTTGTAAATTACAGTATAAAGGTAGAGATGAACAATTACTGAAAGACTGTCAATAAGGATGAGGCACGAAATGCTTTTGCTGGTGAGCAGTGGTTTGATAATCTGAAGAGGGCACATTTCGCTGATCTAGGACTCTTCAGAATTAGCTAACACAAGCGTGTTCAATGAGCACAAATTAAAATGTTTACGCCAAGCGTGCCAATGCACAACTGAGCGCGAGGTTCCATGGATTGTGGGTAATGTGCTTCATAACCCATGCAGTGTTCATGAACCAATTTGTTTGTGATGTGGGGCATTTGTCAACCAAGGTTCTACTGTATTGGTATACAAACTACAGTGGCAAAAACCTATTTTGAGTTGCCAGAGAGTAAATAATCATCCATCCTAACTTTTGCTCTACATAGCTTGGTTCTCTCTCTCTCTCTCTCTCTATTATTAAAAAATGTAGATCTATATAAATTGGTTGTCAAACACTTTTCATGTATATCTACATGGCTTGGAGCAGGAGGGTTAAATATAAAAACAAACTTGTTGCCCTTTTAAATATTTTTTGCTACTTTGCTGATTGCTAATATTTTTTTTGATAGGCTATAATGGATCAGAGTTTCTTTACTTATTCAGTTAGACCTTCCTTCATCATTGCCAAGGAATTTAATGAAAAATGCATCAGTGAAAGATTGCTGCACAAGGTAAGAACACTAAACTGCAATGTAAAATGGAGTTTTACATGTATCGATGTAAAACACTCAATGAGTGCACTGAGTGAGTGTATGTAATGTGATGGGTGTATACGATATGGGGAAGTTGTAGTCAGTCTTTTTATTCAGAGCTATTGCAGGTAATTGCTTGATGTGCTGTAGATAGAGGGATAGATTGATTTGATGGATAGGTCATCTGTATAGATGTTTAGACAGATTAATTGGGTAGGGGGAGGGGAATATCATGGAGGCTGAAGGGGGGGGGGGAAGAAAATGGTGCCAGAGGAAGGTTTTTCCTTTGGTTTGGGCCCTGAGTTGGAGGACTTGGCCATTTCTGATGAGGAGATTTGCCCTTGCTTTTATGTCATTGGGGTGGTAGTTGGTGTCCAGTATTTTTTTGGAGGATGATATCATGTGCAGCAGTGCTTTGCTGATGTTAATGCAGCCATGACTGAGTCTTGTGACAGACAGTTTGGGTAGGTCATGAGTAGGTCGCAATGGGGGGGGGGGTTAGGTTTTATGTTACCAGAGTTGGGAGCTGTTTGCATTGTGATTGATTGTTTGAAATTGTTTTGTCTGGTTGTGATGAGTGTGTTGATTCATCTGTTGAGGTGTTGTGAATATGCTTGAGTTGTCAATGGGAGTTGTTTCTCTTTTATGGCCCATGTTGATTGTTACACCTGTCTGGTATCCCCCTTTCCCTTCCACACTAGTCACAATGCTGCTGATAGTCTTAAACTAGATTGACACTACTAGTGCTTTATTTTTGCTAGACACTTCTGTTTCACCTAATTTTGCCATTTTCCTTTTACTTACTTCCATGGCCAGTGGCTAATTTTGTAGGCCAATGCTGGGAAGGGCAGAGGCTGGTTCACTCCTCCATCTTGGCATCTTTCTTTTCCTTATCAATCCTTTTACACATCTGTTAAGGGATGTCATGTGTAGCATGCATAATCTTGCTGCAGCTGATATCTGGAGATTTGTGTGCCCTCCCAGACCTAACACCTATAGTTTGCACTTCTGACCTCAATGCCTGTAGGAGGATCAGCCTCTATATAGCTTCCACACACTCTCTTTCTAGCTTCACTTTCTTTATCTCCTTGCAAATTTTTGGCCACAAAAAAATGTATAACCCCAATTCCACAACGGAAATAGCAGACTGCATAAAGCAGAGCAACATCCTAAAATAAAACAAGGCCTCTGTGTCAAGAAACACAACACATCCAATTACTCTACTTTTAAAGACAAAATGAGGAACTAAGTTCTCTGCCCCAAAACAAGAAATAAATAGGTCCACAGGAAGGTGCTTAGATATCTGCGAGGGTATAATAATACAATGAAGGATTCAAATGTATTAAAGGCCTCTGTGTCAAGAAACACAACACATCCAATTACTCTACTTTTAAAGGCAAAATGAGGAACTAAGTTCTCTGCCCCAAAACAAGAAATAAATAGGTCCACAGAAAGGTGCTTAGATATCTGCGAGGGTATAATAATACAATGAAGGATTCAAATGTATTAAATAAATACACGGCATGAAAGGACCACATTAAATACAATGTAAACGTATCAAATAAATATAGTGCACAAATGGGTGCATTAAATATATCACAGGATTAAACCACCAATGACAACACATCATTATAAAATAAGCACTGTTACTCCGGACACTCAGTACAGGAACAGAATATACCCCCACCCACCCCGTCTTACATCCTTTATAAATAGCTATAATGCGAACCTAAGAATGGGGCATAAGATGAAAAGAAATATTCCAAATACCTGTCATGGAAGTAGTGAGGCAATACATAGATGGCAGTTGTCCTGGAAACAGGGAGAGTCATACGAGCCCAAGCGTATTCCAACTTCCTGGTGAGAGTGAGACAGATGAGTAAATTGGGAGCTTGCAATCAGTGCAGTGGCAGAGGAATTAGCGGCAGATGCTGGCAGGGGTCCAAAAAACTGGAACAAATACATCAACATAATAGACCACAAAGCAAACAACCCCAATCTGAAGAACCATAAATAAAATCCATACATGTACCACCCCAGCCCCTACACATAATAATTCATTACCAGAAACAACTAAATTGCAACACCTAAATAACACTGTAACATTCTCATGAAACACCACTCTAACATTAGCTTCCTCCCAATGCAGACAAATCCACAAAAACAAGAGCACACACATCCAAAGACTGAACACACCCATTTACCACAGGAAATGTCCAATAAACCATCAAATTGCTCAAAAACTCTAAAGCTACTGGTCCAGACAACAAATCCCTCTCAATCAGGAAACTAGCTCATATTATACCCATACTCAACTAGGCAAACCCCCAACACAACACAACTCTTGATGCCCATCTCACTTTTGTGCACACTATCAAAACACAAAAAACTAATACACCAAAGAATCAACCTATTCACTCATGACATCCCACAACCATAAACCTCATCTCACTCTCACAGCACAACACCCCTCAATCATAACAGCAAGCAGAACACTCCAACAACATATAAACACACTAGAACACTGGCTCACACTAAACTGCATGACTGCCTCAGCCAACAAATCATCAGTACCGCTTTTCGCACCCAACTACCATGAACCAATAAAACCTCCTAAACTGAATGGACAACATCTCCCAGTAAACAAAAACCCTACTCTTCTAGGACTCGCAATAGATACCCACATGACATTCAAAGTCTGCACAACAAACATTTCAAACAATGCCAAAAGAAAATTGATGCCCTCTAAGCATTACGCTAGTCAACGTGATTTTCCTTGCTTGGGTGTTTTCAATGGATTGCAAGAGGACTTGCGTCTTGGTTAACGCAAGGCATCAACTTTGGGGAGACTATGATAACAACCCCAAGGGAAACATGATCGTGAGATGTATAGAGACCATGGATGTGTCATTTTTTAATGATGGCACTCCAACATCTTTAAATGTCCAGAAAAACAGCTATACCTGTGTAGATCTATCACTTTGCTCATCAGACTGTAGAGCAGATTACAGCTGGTCGGTGAATCCTGACCTGAGAGGAAGCGATCACTACCCAGTTGTACTGACCTCATGCTTGACTGGCCCTCCCCCCCCACCCAGTAATAGGTGGAACATTAAGAAAGCCAACTGGCCAAAATTTAAACACCTCTCCCATCATTCTGGACACTTCCTCAGGGTGACATTGACATGATCTTGGAGAACTTCCATGACAACATCAACCAGGCGGCAAATTCATCTATGCTTCCCACAAAACCCATCTCCCTTTTTGGTCAGGAATGCAGCAAAACAGTGACAGAATGCAAACGAGCTTGTCATCGCTACCACCGGAACCCTACTACTACCAATAAGTATGCCCGCAACCGAGCCAGGGCTGTGCGACAGCGTACCCTCCGCCAGGCCCGCCGAATCTCCATAAAAGGGTACATAAACTCCATCAACCACCAAACTGCACCAGACAAAGTCTGGAAGAGAGTGAAGAAGCTCATGGGCAGAACAAATGGCTTCTCTGCCCCCAATATAGTTGAAGCAGATGAGCTTTTGGGAGACTTATTGAAAATTTCAAATGTCCTGGCAAAGACATTTGCTGACATCTCTAGCCCCAACAATTACCCCCTAGAATTCCAACGTGTCAGCAAAATGCAAGAACAGTGCATACTGAACTTCATGGATCCTTGTATGGATAATGAACCATATAACAAGCTCTTTTCCATCCATGAACTTCAAAGTGCTCTTAAGAAATGTGGATCTACCGCACCTGGTCCTGATGGTATCTCTTATGATATGATCAGGAATATGCATTCAACACTCATATCACACCTTCTTGATATATTTAACTATATCTGGATTAAGGGCTATATCCCTTCCTATTGGAGGGAGGCAATTATACTTCCCTTTCTTAAACCTGGAAAGGATGGGACACTTCCGACCTACTATCGCCCAATTGCCCTTACTTGCTCCCCATGCAACCTTTTCGAAAGAATGGTGAATGCCAGGCTGGTATGGTTCCTGGAGAGAAATAACCTTATTTCTCCCTCGCAAACAGGTTTTAGGAAAAAGCAATGCACCACAGACCTGCTGGTCAGGATGGAGGATTGCATCCAACAAGCTTTCTCAAAAAGACGTCACTCCATTGCTGTATTTTTTGATATAGAAAAAGCCTATGATACCACTTGGAAGTGTGGTATCTTGAAGCAACTGCATGACTGGGGTATCAAGGGTCACCTTCCCAGATTCATACAACAATTTCTTGCTAGACGCACATTCCAAGTGAGAGTCGGAAATGTCATGTCTGAGGCAGTTGACCAAATAGAGGGCGTACCACAGGTGAGTGTTTTGAGCATCACCTGCTTCTTGGTGGTCATCAACAGTATCATTACTGACCTTCCAGCAGAGACAATATCAACTCTCTATGTGGATGACTTGGCACTTGTCTCAACATCACCTCGGCTGCCCTTTGTCACTCGAAAATTGCAACAAGCCATTAATATCATTGCCAAGAATGCCACCGCAAAAGGCTTCCGACTATCATCCTCAAAAACAAAGGCAGTTCACTTCTACAACTTCAGGCGAGTTGAGTGAGAACAGCCAACCCTATTTCTATATGACTCCCCCATCTCATTTGAGCCCCACTTCAAATTTCTAGGGGTTATCTTTGACTCAAAGCTCTCTTGAGTCCCCCATATAACTGCTTTGAAAAAATTCTGCCTGAAGAGAATGGACATTCTAAAACTCTATCACATGTTTCGTGGTGAAGTGACTGCTGTACCCTGTGGCTATTGTATACGGCCTTGATCCAGTCTAAGCTGGACTACGGATCACAGGGTACCCTTCAGCATCACCCTCAAACATGGATAAACTCAATTCCATCAGGAACCAGGGCGTGCATTTAGCTTTGGCAGCATTCAAGTCCTCCCCAATTCCTAGTCTTTATGCAGAGAGTGGGGTTCTCTCAATACCCTTTCACTGCCTTAACCTTAACCTGCAGTACCTCTTCAGACTGCAACAAATTCCCCAATCACCTGTATATGAGTGCACCTACAATATTCACTTGGTAGCCTCATATGACCACCAGTGAGGGTCTGCAAGGTGTTGGTAGAGAAACCAAAGACCAAGTTCCTACCTTCCCTTCCATGATGCCTCTTCCATGAACATACTGTGCACCACAAACCAAGCACCTTTATATACACAGACAGATCAAAATCCCCTGATGGGGTAGGAGCCTCTGCTATCCTCCCCTTCCATCATGTGTCTGTGTGCCTGCCTAGTGCAGCCTCTATCTTCATGGTTGAGCTTGTCGCGATATTGGCTGAACTGTATACCATCGCTTCTTCACCCTCAGGATCATATACAATATTCTCCAATTCCCTCAGCTCTTTAGAAGCCTTCGCCAATCCATTCCAAGATCACCCATTGGTTTCAAAGATACAGAAGTGGCTTTTTTTTATGTCTTCACTCCACAAAATCTTATTTTGCTGGGTACCTAGCCACATAGATATAAAAGGGGTTTAGAGAGTATACAATGTTGCCAAGACAGCAGCATCTAGGAACCACCACCCCTGCCCCTCTTCCTTTCTGAGATACTGTGCCACATATCCATGAATACGTGGTCAACCAGTGGCAGAGGACATGGGATGAACTCTCCCCCAACCAAACTGCATACCAACAAACAGTCAGTTCGCCCTTGGCCACCCACTACTAGAACCCGTACTCAGGATATTATCCTATGCTGGCTGAGAATTGGGCATTGTTGCCTAACACATGGCTTTCTAATGGAAAGCCTTCAACAGCCTCCTATGTGCACTTACTGTGGAGTACCCAATGTCTGTACTCCACCTATTCACCGAATGCACACGCTTCCAAACCCTAAGGCAAAGACTTTTCCCTTTTATTTGCCAAGGGATGCATTCTCGGCAAGCTCTGAGAAGTATCTTTTCTGAGCATGAGAACACCTTTAATATGAACAAAGTGCTAAAATTTTTATCAGAAGCGAATCTACTAAAGGAAATTTAGTATTTTATCATTTTTAGAGTTAGGGGCGCGGCGATTTGCCATCCTGGCCGCCGTGCTGACGGGATCCAGCGCTCCGTCCGGCCCCAGCTTAGCCTCTCTTCCTTCCTTCAAAACACTTGTTTCCTCTCTTTTCACACAACCTCTCCCACAACTTTCTCTGGTCAGCCTCTAATTTCACAGGGTAGATGCTGACCTTCCTTTCAGCCAACCGTCCCGCTGAGGGGGTGGGGGACAATGTTCCCTAACCCCTGAGCTCCGGTCTGGGGTGGCTGGTTTTTAACAACCTGCTTCATCCCCACCCATACCTTCCTCACATCCCTTTTCCTCTCCTCTTCACAATCTATATATTTTACGCCGTGTTCAAGGTGGAGCTGCCATGCCGATGGACTGCCAGGCCACCAGGCGGGAGGGGCGGTCCCAAATGGCAGCGCCTGGCTCTGCCGGGCTTGTAAGCACCTCTTGCAGTGCGGGCTACTGCGAAAGGTGTGCGCTATTGCATCCCGTGTTAAAAAAAGGGTCACCATGCCCAATGATGAAGATCAAACAAAAAAAAAAACAACCCCCAACTTCCCCAAGAACAACGGAGCTGCCCTCGGGCAGCTCCAGCAAAAAAAAATGGAGGTCCCCCCCCCCCCCCCTGTGCTTGCACAGGGGACCCTCCATATTTCTCTAACCGGAGAGGAGGCTTACTCCTCTCCTTCGCCTACGGGTGAAGGGGACTCCCCCTCACCCCCTTCTCTGGAGGTGCTTTCAGGCACCTCCCTTTTCCCAGCGGCAGTCCCCTCTTTTCTTTCCAAGGGGACTGCCAAGAAAGCTAGCAGGCAGCCCTTAGCCAGCCGCTCCCCATCGAAGCGGCTTGGTAGGGCAAACCCCCTTAGGGGGGAGAGGGAAGCCAGGCCCCTTCGGTCGCTTCCCTCAAAAGACCTGCTGGCAAGAATTTTAAACCTTGCTGGGGTCAAGGCCTGTGCCTCCCCACACAAGACTGGCGACACTGCCAAGGGGACCTGCGATATCCTGGGAGGGGATGGCCAACTGGAGGCCCCTCCTGTGATAGACATGGTCCTTGAGGAGACCCAGCCTCAGACGGTAGGGCCTTCCATGAGGGGGAATTCGGGCTCGGCGCCAAGCACCGAACCCGAATCCGCCCCTATGCAAGGTCCTCCTCAAATGGCTGAGGGCTCCGAGGCAGTAAAAGGAGGGGAGGGATCTCCTCCGACAGGTGCCCCTACGACAACCAGGACCTTCTGCATTTCGGAGAGGGACCTGGCTGAGGCCGGTCCATCTGGCCTGGGGGCTTCTGCCGGCGGGGGTGAGAAGCGGGTTCATTCCCCGCCCTACTCTCCAAAAAAGAAAAAGACTAAAAGGACTAAAAAGACGAAGAAGACTCGGGGCTCCTCTCCATCCGCGGGGACGGATGGGTCTGCTGCCACTTTGGTAGGTGACCAAGCCAAGATCAGCACATCCGGCCCCTCTACCCCCTTGTGTGCGGAGCCCCTGACCAAGACTAACACCAAGAGTGCACAGGGCGGGGCCTCGATGACATCGGGGCCCCTCATTCAGAGGTTACTTGGCGTTTTCGAGCCTGCTGGCTTCAAACGCTTCCTCGTTATTCGCTCCACTGATGGCACCATGTTGTCCAAGGGCAACATGATCCATCAGAGGAGAGGATTAGCTAGTACAATTGGTAGAGAGCCGAAGGTGACCTGTTTCTCGGACGGCAGCCTTCTGGCGAATGCGGCGAATCCCGCCGAGGCGGCCAAGATAAGTGCTCTTCGGACACTTCATGGCACCCCGGTGAGTGTGACGCCGCACTCTACCATGAACTTTGTGAAACGAGTAGTTTATGAGAGGGAACTCGTTGACTACTCCATTGAGGACATGACCCTAGAGCTGGCCGACCATGGGGCGGTCAAGGTCGAACGTGTGATGAGAAAACAGGGAGGGGCTTCGAGACCCACCCCTACACTCTTCGTCACGTTCGACTGTGACAAGCTCCCTGAGTCGGTGCGTGCCGGTTGGTACCGCTACCGCGTGAAGGCATTCGTGCCACTGCCGCGGCGGTGCTATTACTGTCACCGCTTCGGCCATACGAATCGCTCATGTAGACGTGCAAAGTCGGGGTCACCCGAAGTCTGTGTAAATTGCTCCAAGGTCGCACACGATAAGTACAAATCGTGTGTGGCCAAGTGTGTCAATTGCGGAGAGCCGCACCCTGCTTCTTCGAAGCAATGTGGTGCATATCTCCTGGAGAAAGAAATCCTGGCCGTTCAGGCCCAGGATAGACTCTCATTCCGCGAGACTAAGGACTTGGTCCTGGCGCGCCCAGCTCTGCCTGGGACGTCATATGCCTCAGTAGTTAGAAAGGCACCCTCTGCTCCTGGCCCATCCAGGCCAACGAGCATGGTTGTTTCCCGCCCATTCGGAGCCCTTCTGCGGGCTCTACCCAACCCGGGCGCTCCCATGGTAAAGCTGGCGGAAAAAAGTGTTCATACCCAGCCCCGGCTAAAACCAGGGCTCACCCCTCTTCCCCCAGCGTGACCGTTTCCCGCAAGGCGAAACGGCCACGCGCCTCCAACGAGTCGTTAGACTCACAGGAGGCAACACCTCTGAAGATGGTCGCTAGGCCATCTTCGGGGGTTCCTAAAGCTGTCCCCCGAAAGGAGGACAGCAACAAAGGAGCTTCGGCTCCTTCGCCCACGCCATGAGGTGGAGCGAGTGGCTCGGAGACGGTGGTTCCTCGAAAAGAGGGCTCCCCGCCTCCGAAGCCGCAGCGCCCGCCTAAGGTTTCGAGGCGGAGGGAGGAAAAGACTCGCATGGCGAGCCCAACCTCCCCCAATAAGTCCTCGAAGGCGACAGCGCCTCCAGCGCTTTGTCCGGCCAACAGCGCCCGGGGTTCTGCCCCCGGGAAGCGTACGGCCATTCCCGTGAGGGTCTTCAGTTCGAGGAGGGCCCCCGCGTCTCCTCCGAGCTAGGCCTGGAGGGCATATTCCTTCAATGGAATTGCCGTGGACTCCGGGCCAACTGAGAGGAGCTGCGGAGGCTCGTCTCGTCCCGCTCCCCGTTAGCTATTTTTTTGCAGGAGACCATGCTAGGCGCGTTCCCCCTGCCCGCCCTCCTGAGGTACAAGGGTCTTGCGACCCCACCACCGCGGGATGGCCGAGCTGGGGGATGCGCGGTTTACACCCGGCATGATGTCTCCGTTCTTCCTTTCTCTTTAGATACCTCCTTTCAGGCAGTGGCTGTGCAGCTGCACCTGGATAGGAGGTATACTATCATTTCTGCGTACATTCCACCGTCAGCTGACTTCGACGCGGGGGACTTCCGCCGCGTCGTGGCACGGTTGCCGAGGCCCTATCTCTTGCTTGGAGATCTGAACGGCAGGCATCCTCTCTGGGGAGATTACTCCATAAATCCCAGGGGACAAGTCCTTGCCGATCTGATCGAAGAGCTTGAGATGGGTTTCCTAAACGTGGATGAGTTTACGCATCACTGTCCGAGAACCGCTTCATTTTCTTGCCTTGACCTATCTTTGTGCTCTTCGGATGCACAGCCTGATTTTGATTGGGGGGTGGTCGATGACCTCCATGGTAGTGATCACTTTCCCATTCAAATATCATTTTCAGGGCAACTGCCGCCTGAGAGACCACCTCGGTGGTGCTTGGCGCGGGCGCGGTGGCCTGCATTTCAGGAAATGACTGAATTCTCTATCTCAGTCGAGGAGTTTAGGTCGGTAGATGAGGCCGTTGAGTTCTTCTCCGGCAACCTCATCGCCGTGGGCCTGACTACTATTCCTAGGACGTCTGGCCGTTTTGCACGCCGACCACTCCCATGGTGGTCGGCCGAGTGTGAGACGGCCCTCAAACAGAAGCGTTATGCCTACATGCGCTATAAGCGCCGTCCGAACGATTTCACTGTCGCTCAATTTCGTCGGGCTAGGGCTAGGTTCCGGTATATTTCGAAGCACGCACGCCGCTCTTCTTGGCGGGCATACGTGTCTTCACTTAACGGGAAGACCCCTTTAGCTGAGGTGTGGAAGCGAGTCAAAAGGATTCGGGGCAAGTTCTCGCAGGACCCCCCTCCCGTTCTCCAGGAGAATGGGACCGCAATCTCGGACCCCGCGTCCGTGGCGGAATCGTTCGCGACCGCTTTTTCTGCATTCTCTAGCCGTGATGCTGCTCCGCCAGCATTCAATGCACGTCGTGATGTCGCGGAAGGCCGCCGGCTGGACTTTACCTCCATCGGCGGAGAACCCTTCAACGACAAGTTTACTGTAAGCGAGTTGCGTTCCGCTCTCGCTTCGTGCGCGGACACCGCCCATGGTCCGGACGATGTCCCGTACGCCATGCTTCGACACCTAGGTGAGCGAGGCATGGCCTTTCTGTTAGATTTGTTCAACAGGATCTGGGTGGAAGGTCTTCTCCCAGACTCCTGGCGAATCGCTACTGTGCTTGCCTTTCGCAAACCGGGGAGAGATCACTCTACTCCGACCGGTTTCCGCCCAATCTCTCTAACCTCTTGCGTGTGCAAGTTGATGGAGAAATTGGTAAATGTTAGATTAGCCTATTTCCTGGACAGCGGAGGCCATCTGTCTTCCGCACAGTGCGGCTTCCGCAAGTTCCACTCCACGTCGGATGCTCTGCTCCGACTGGAAAATGCCGTCTGCAAGGCTTTCCTTCGTAGACAACACTACGCCACGGTGTTTTTCGATCTGGAGAAGGCCTATGATACCGCATGGCGATACGGTATCATGGAGACTCTCCACACGATGGGGGGCAAGGGGACGCCTCCCAATTTTTATATCTGAATTTTTGCGAGATCGTCGATTCCGCGTACGGGTGGGGGGAGCCCTCTCCGGCCTAAAGGAGCAGGAAGAGGGTGTCCCGCAGGGAAGTGTCCTCAGTGTCACACTCTTTGCCCTGAGCATCAACGGCATCACCTCGGTGCTGCCGGAAGATGTTCTCGCTACGCTCTACGTGGACGACCTTTCGATCTCTTTTGGCGCGGCCCAGATGCCAACTCTGGAGCGTCGACTCCAACAGGCATTGAACCGCGTCTCTCGCTATGCCGAAGCGCACAGGTTTCGGTTTTCCTTGGCCAAGACTAAGGTGGTGCACTTCTGTCGCCATCCACGGCTTCACCCCGACCCAGATTTGTTTCTTAAAGGGGTGCGCCTGGATGTGGTTGAGTCGCACCGTTTCCTTGGTCTTATATTCGACCGACGCCTCACCTGGGAGGCTCATATTCGCCGCCTTAAGGTCTCTTGTAACCCCGCCATGGACATTCTCCGTTCCGTGACGTTCAGCGCTTGGGGCGCTGATAGGGCTACTGCCTTACTTTTTTATCGATCCTTTGTCCGTTCAAAGCTCGACTACGGATGCGAGTTTTATGCATCCACAGCCGAGCGTTAATTGCGGAAGGTGGATTCAATCCACCACACCGGCCTTCGCCTTGCGACCGGTGCCTTCCGCACTTCCCCCATTGAGAGCCTGTTGGTCGATGCTGGGGAGATGCCACTCGCTCTGCGCCGCGTGCAGTGTATCACTCGACTGTACGCGCGAGCCCGGCGCCTCCCTCAGTCGCCAACAGCTCTCACTGCATCCGCAGCTGATCTCGATGGTGCCTATGCCGTCGAGAGACGCCAGTCATACCCTAAGCCCTTTGGGTTTAGGGCCAGGAAACTCCTTCGAGAGGTAGATATCGCTCTCGGGCTGGTGGCGCCTCTGGTTTTGCCCAGGACGCCACCCTGGAGGGTACCACATTTGGCTATTTGTCGCCACGCCTCTGCTCCCAAAGCTTGTACTGCGCCGGGAGTATTGCGTTCGACCTTTTTGGAGCACACATCGTGTCACGCTGGAACCGTGCCAGTGTATACGGATGGCTCCAAGTCCCAAGAGGGGGTCGGCTTCCACGCCGTATCCCCTCTGTTTGAAGTCAGCGGGGCTCTACCAGGCGCTGCGTCTGTCTTCACGGCCGAGCTGGTGGCAATACACCACTCGGTATGGGAGATTACGCGACGTGCCCGGTTCGGAGACCGGATTGTGATCTATAGCGACTCACAAAGCGCCCTGAGTGCTCTCGGGGCATTGGAATCTCCGCATCCCCTGGTTCGCGATATCCGTGACGCCACGGTTTTGGCGAGCCGAGCAGATGTCGAGATTATCTTCTGCTGGGTTCCTGGACATGTAGGAATTGCGGGGAATGAGGGCGCCAAAGAGTCCGTGAGGACTCTGCGACCGGACCAGCGTTTCGCTCTTCCTCACACCGACTACAAGGCAGGAATACGGGCAGCTCTTCGGACTGCTTGGCAAAGAAGATGGGAGACGGTCGAAGGAAACTTAAAGTTGCGTGCCATTGCGCCGCGACTGTTCCCATGGACCTATCCCCCAATGCCGCGGCGGCTTCAGGTTGCTTTCTGTCGTCTTCGAATCGGACACACTCGTGTGACGCATCGCTACTTGATGGAGCGCTCGCCTGCGCCCTATTGCAACGACTGCGTCGTCCCCCAGACTGTTCGGCACATTCTTGTCGAATGTCCCAGTCTGGGTGATCTTCGCGCACGATACCTGTCTCGGTACCGGGATGGGCGGGGTCGCTACCGCCTGTCCCTTGTACTCGGGACGAGTGCGTGCACCATGACTGGTGGACTTATTGACTTTTGGGGGGTGGCCGGCCTTCTTCCCTTTATTTAAGGTTCCTTTTTTTTGTTATTGTTTTGTTTGTAGGTTGCACTCTCCTGCACCGGGGTGAGGGGGATTGTTAAGTTTTTCCACTTTATATCATTGTTAAGTTTGCATCGCTACTTGATGGAGCACTCTCCTGCACCGGGGTGAGGGGGCCCTTCCCCCGCTGCCGGAGATTGCTTCGATTGTTAAGTTTTTCAAATTTATATTGATTGTTAAGTTTTCATATTTTTACTTTAAAGTAGCCTAATTCTAGGCTGTTGTGTTTTTCGGCGACTTATGCCCAAGTGGGTAGTTGCCAGATGGGCTCCATAAAATTTAAAAAAAAAATATATATATTATTTTTAGAATGAGATAGACATGTCTTATTACTTTATTTTGATTTTACTATATTTTAGAGACATTTATTTTTCTATGATTTTACTCCCTTTTATTTTCTACGGTTTTACTCACTTTTATCCTAGATTTGTAACCATAGTCTATGTTTTTTAACGAATATTTGAAATTTTAACGAACCCTTTTTGAAAATGGCTGCGAGTTTGTTCACTTGGACCTACGCAGCATTTGCCTTTTATGTACCATTCATTCATTCTCTGTGAAGGTGTAGCCATAAATAGATTACAGTGTAAGCTTCCAGGTAACAGTAAAAACAACCTTGGGTCAGCTTTGCCCACCCATTGAGAATTGTATTTGTAAAAAGGTAGTGTTAACAGCAGATTAGGTAGTCTTCACACCTGCAAACAAAGAGCAAAATTAAAACACTATTGCAAATCACTAAAAAATACATAAACAAAGACTTAGAACATTAGTAAAATTCCTTTAAGGCCATAAATAAGGTAGTTTTTGTGATAATAATACCCTGTCTAGCCAGTTACACTTGGTACCTGGAGGAACTGGATGTCCTCCCAGCCTGAGTGCAAATTAGGGAAGCCCCATCATCACTTGGTTGCAAGAACTCTCTGATAGGGCTTGGGAAAGTTGTGGAAGGAGCAGGGTAGAGTGAGATTTATGTAGTTTTGTTGATTTTGATGGCAATAAATTATGGTTTTGTAGTGTGATAATTTTGTAGTAGTTTTTGAGAATGAGATGTTTTGTATATTAAGGTCACCAAACTGTGGCTGCTGGGTGTACATTGTGTCTTAGTGTAGTGTGGTTGTGGAAGGGTTTTAGGTGAGATTGGGTGCTAAGTGGGAGGAGTGCAGGGAGTTTGTAGGTAGATGTGCATGAGGTGAAGTTCACTAGTGTGTGTAATTGTTTATGGACTAAGGGGCGAGGCAGGGGGGGGGGGGGGGTAATTTTATATTTATTTTAAGTTATTATTGAGAGAAAAAGGCCTATTTCTAATTGTTTTTCAGAGCAGTGATCATTTAGTAGTTCAAGGGCTTTGTATAGCCTCATTTCTCATGGAGGCTGGTTGGTTGGAAGAAGCTGAATCGATTTTGCTTCATTGCCAAATAATATTAATCCATTCAGATGATCCAAAAGATTGGTTAAAATTACTGGAATGTTATCACAGGTCAGTATTCTTTTTATCACTAATCATTTATATTTTTAACTTGATCATTTAGTCATCTAATATAAAATGGCACTTTAAAAACACCATTACAAATGTTTATGTAACTTTACTACTTCCTCTCCCGACATTTTTATTCAGTCAAACCTGGCCTTACTTAGGAGTGATGGTACAGAACATATTCCCTGTGAGGTTATATTTTTAACTTGATCGATCCTAGGGCTCAGGTCCTTACCATCCTGTTCAACAAGCTGGAGATTGATGTCTTAAATGAAGCAGTTTTCACTACCTGAAAACTGTTTCATTCACCTGTCTTCATCTATCCCTGTGTTCTCCGGAGGCCTGATTTGGGGCTGGAGGTAGTTGATAACCTACATGGTAGTGATCACTTTCCCATTCAAATAACATTTTGTGGACCAATGCTGCCTCAGAGTCCCCCAGTGGTGCTTGGTGCAGGTGTGGTCGTCCACTTTTCAGTAAATGACTGATTTCACTGTCCTAGTCTAGTAGTTTAAGTTGGTGGATAAGCGTGTTGAGTTCTTCTCTGTTAACCTAATCGCCATTTGCCTGGCCACCATTCTTAGAATGTCTGTCTATTTTACATACCGACTGCTAACGTGGTGGTCAGCCGAGTATGAGACACCCCTCAAACATACGCTATAAGCGCCGTCTGTAAATTTTGGTGAGCTAGGGCTAAGTTCTGGTATATTTCAAAGCATGCCTGCCATTCTTCTTAGCGGGCATATGTGTCTACACTTAATGGGAGTCACTTTTTCTAGCAGCAGTCCCCCTTTTGCTTTCCAAGGGGACTGCCAAGAAGGCAGGCAGTCGGCCCAATAACACTAGCCAACAAATTTTAACTTTGTCTCTGTTACTTGAGTAAATTTGTTGTAACTAAGTAATTTGGTGCGCTGATTTCAGATCTGTGCTCAGATATGTCCTAGCACGTAAAGTTCCTGTGTTATGCAACTAGGCTATATGGCTCACTTTGGATCAATTAATGATATAATTATTACGAGTTTGAGAAGAATAAGACGTTTCTGGGCAAAGATTTGGAATCGGGGCACCCTATTTGGCATTATGTACGTCCTTTTGCAGACCCAGACAAGATATGTATTACATATAAAAGAGGTAGTACTCACCTAACTATAAATTTCTTCAAAAATGTTTGAGATTCTTGCTCTTGCGCTTGTACGTGGATGTAGGATCCTCCCATTATAGGAACCAGCAGTAGTCATCGATCATGTTTTCATTGAAGCAGCCTTGATACCTGCTTTCCATCATTGTGATATCTCAGTAGAACCTTTCCCAATGTTCGTCACTAATATCACCCATATTAGCTGGAAAGAAATCTAGATGCTAATGCAAGAAATGCATCTTATGAGACATCCAACACCCCATTCATTGATAGGCCTTTAGCATGTTGTCCACTAGTTCTTCATAGTTTTCAGGCCTATGATTACCAAGGAAGTTCTGCACTACATGGACAAATGAATCCCATGCTGCCAACTCAAGTGGAGTTAGTTTATTTCTGAACTCCCTGTCACATATCAATTCTCTGATCTCCAGCCCTACAAAAATGCCAGCTTTAAGTTTAGCATCGGTTTTCTTTGCACCAAATTTCTCCTTGAGATACTGTAATCTATCAGAATCATGGGCCATTGCTTTAACAAAATTTGTGATAAGGCCAAGTTTGATATGAAGTGGTGGAAGGTGGATCTTCTGTGGATGTACAAAAGGCATGTGCTTCACATTGTATCGGCCAACTATGTGTTCTCTTTTGGGCCACTTTTTGACTATAATGATTCCTGTCATCACAGCTGTTCCATAGGCATGAGAAGCACATATTCTTTGTATATCTTAGCTGCAGTCCAAGAAGTAAAGAAATTACATTTAGATCACCACAGATATTCCACTTATGATGCGAGTAATGAACACTTTCCAAAATAAATCTCATTGAGTCATATGTCTCTATCATCCCAACAATAAGTGCGACAGGAATTGAAGGCTTTTGTTACCATTATATAGCAACACAGCTTTGAGGCTGGCAGTGCTTGCATTGATGAATAGTCTCCATTCATCAGGTAAATGCTCATTTCCTAGCTGATTCATGAGGCCATTAACATCAGTACAGAAGCAAGCACCATCTTCTTTATTGAAGGCAGCTAAGGCCTCATGGCATTTACAGAAAGTAGATATTTTTTAACCGTCCTCTAGAAGATTCCATTGCTGTAGTCTGGAGCCAAACATTTATGTGTTCTCTTTTGACAATGACAAATCCGTCACCAAATTATTCAATCTTTCTTGATTTATCAACTGGATCCTCTTTTCCTTAGAATCATCCTCATACATTTCATTGTCATTGTTATCCTCCTCTTCAGGCGATGAAGCATCTTCTTTAACTGCACTAGCTGATGGAGGAACAGGAATTGACATCTCCATATTATGGGGAATTGGTTTTATAGCTGACTTATAATCTGGATATAAAATTTTGACTTGTTCTTATTTGAAAATGTCGCAATATTTGTCATACAAAAGTAGAAATCAAAAACATGATTTGTTGGCTCACGCCACACCATTGGTACAGCAAAAGGCATAACCTTCCGTTTGCCATTTAACCACTGTGTGAGCCCCGTATAACACACAGTACAAGATTTGTGAGGTACCCAGGGCTTGTCTTGGTCACCAACTTTACAACCAAAATAATAATTGTATGCAGTTTTCACTCATTTTAGTTAAATTTTTCCGCTGATTGCTTGTATTATATCTTCCATAGATGTGTAACTAAAGAGTATGTGTGTAACTCAGGAACCTTACGTGCTAGAACAATTCTGATTACAGATTCGGAATCAGTATACTCGATTTAGTATAAATCACAAGCTAATACCCAAGTAGCAAAATCATTGTTGACTAGTGTAATTGATGGGAGTGGCACAATGGGGCCAACCCCTTAGAGGGGTGATGGAAGGCAGTGCCCATCGGCCCATTCCTTCCAAAGACCTGCGAGTGCCCATCTGGCCTAGGGACTCATACCGGTGGAGAAAAAGACTAAGGGCTCCTCTCCTTCAGTGGGAGAAGCACGGACTGATGGGTCTGCTGCCATTTTGGGATGCGACCAAGCCAAGATCAGCATATCCGACCCCATTGCTCTTCCAGGTTGGGAGACCCTCATTCAGAAGCTACCTGGCATTTTCGAGCCGGCTCTCTTCAAACGCTTCCTTGTTCTTCACTCCACAGATCGCAGCATGTTGGCTAAGGGCAACATGATCCATCAGAGGAGAGATCTAGCTAGTGTGATTAGTAGAGAGCCGAAGGTGACCCGTTTTTCGGACTGGAGCCTTTATGTGAGTGAACTCGTGTACTATTCCATAGACGACATCACCTTAGAGCTGGCTGATCATGGGGCGGTTAAGGTTGAGCTTGTGATGAGAAAATAAGGAGGGGCTTCGAGACCCACCTCTGCACTCTTCGTCATGTTCGACTGCGATGAGCTCCCTGAGTCGTTGCGTGCCGGTTGGTATCTGTACCACGTGAAGGCATTTGTGCTACTAGCACCTCCGATGCCATACTAATCGCTCCTGTAAATGTGCAAAGTCGAGGTTACCCAAAGTCTGTGTAAATTGCTCCAAGGCCGCACACGATAAGTCCAAATCATGTGTGGCTAAGTATCTCAATTGCAGAGAGCCAAACACTGCTTCTTTGAAGCAATGTGGTGCATATCTCATTCATAAAGAAATCCTGGCCATTCAGGCTCAGGATCGTCTCATTTTGCGAATCTAATAACCCTTGTCCTAGCACACCCGGCACTGCCTGGGACATCGTATGCCTCAATGTTAAGAAAGACACCCTCTGCTCCTGGTCCCTTTAGGCCTACAAGCATGGGTCATTTCTGCCCCCATTCGGAACCCCTTTTGCAGGTTCTACCCACCCCGGGCGTTGTCTTGGTAAAGCTGGCGGCACAAAGGGTTCACACCCAGCCCCAGCTAAGACCAGGCCTCCCTTCCCTTTCCCCAGGGTGACCATTTTCCATAAGACGAAACAGCCGCGTGCCTCCATTTAGTCATTGGATTCACAGGTAACACCCCTGAAGTTGGTCATGAAGCCATCTTCTTGGGTTCCTAAAGCTGCCCACTGAAAGGAGGACAGCACTAAAAGAGCTTCGACTCCTTCACCCAGACCCAGTGATAGGCTGGGTTGCTCTGAGCTGGTGGATCCTCCAAAGGAGGGACCCCTGCCTCCGAAGGCACTCGCCTAAGGTTTCAAGGCAGAGGGAGGAAAAGAATGGCATGGTGAGCCCAACCTCTCCTGATAAGTCCTCAAAGGCGCCAGCGCCTTCAGCTCATTGTCCAGCCAACAGTGCCTTGAGTTCTGCCTCGGCAAAGCGTACGGCCATCCCTGTGAGGGTCTTCTCTTCGTAGAGGGCCTGCGCATCTCCTCAGAGCTAGGCCTGGAGGGCATATTCCTTCAATGGAATTGCCGCAGACTCCTGGCCAACTGGGAAGAACTGCTGAGGCTTGTCTCCTTCCCTTCCCTTCCTCATTAGCTATCTTTTTGCAGAGATCATGCTGAGCGTGTGCCCCCTGGCCACCCTCCTATGGTATAAGGGTTTTGCGACCCCATGACCCCAGGCTGGGCAGGAAGATGCGCAATTTACACGCGCCATGATGTCTCCGTTCTTCTCTTGGCTTTAGATACCTCCTTTCAGGCAGAAGCTGTGTAGCTACACCTGGTTAGGAGATATACTGTTTTTTCTGTGTACATTCCACCATTAGCCCACCTGCCACGTTGTTGCACTGTTGCCGAGGCCCTTTCTCTTGCTCAGAGATCTATACGGTAGACTACTCGATTAATCCCAGGGGTCAAGTCCTTGCCCACCTGATCAACGAGCTGGAGATGGGTGTCCTAAATATGGATGAGTTTATGCATCAATGCTGAGAACTGCTTCATTTTCCTGTCTTGATCTATCTTTGTGCTCTCTGGATGCACAGCCTGGTTTTTGGTGGGGCTTGGTCGATAACCATGGTAGTGATCACTTTCCCATTCAAATATCATTTTCTGGGCAGCTTCCACCCGAGAGCCCACTCCGGTGGTGCTTGGTGAGGGCGCGGTGTTCCGCATTTCAGGAAAGGACATTTCTCTGTCTCAGTTAACGAGTTTAGGTCGGTAGATGAGGCCATTGAGTTCTTCTCCAGCAACCTCATAGCTGTATGCCTAACTACTATTCCTATAACGTCTGACCATTTTGCACGCCGACCACTCGTGTAGTGGTCAGTCGAGTGTGAGACGACCCACAAACAGAAGCGTTATGCCTACATGCGTTATAAGCGCCGCCCGAACGACTTCACTGTCGGTGAATGTCGTCGAGCTAGGGCTAGCTTCAGGTATATTTCGGCGCACGTCCGCCGCTTTCTTGGCGAGCATACGTGTCTTCACTTAATATGAAGACCCATCTAGCAAAGGTGGGGAAGCTAGTTAAAAGGATTTGGGGCAATTTCTTGCAGGACCCCCATCCTGTGGGAGAATAGGACCGCAATCTCGGACCCCGCGTCCATAGCAGAATCCTTTGCAACCGCATTCTCTATCCAGGATGCTGCTCCGCCAGCATTCAATGCCTGTCGTGATATCGCGGAAGGCCATCGACTGGACTTGACCTCGAGAGGCAGAAAACCCTTCAATGCCAGGTTTACTCTGAGTGAGTTGCGTTCCGCTCTCGCTTCGTGCGCGGACACCGCCCCTGGTCCAAACGATGTCCTGTACACCATGCTTCAACACCTGGGTGAGTGAGGCATGGCCTTTCTGTTAGATTTGTTCAACAGGATATAGGTAGAGGGTATCCTCCCAGATTCCTGGCGAATCACTACTGTGCTCGCTTTTCGCAAACCGGAGAGAGATCACTCTACCTCGGCTGGTTTCCACCCAATCTCTCTAACTTCCTGCATGTGCAAATTGATGGAGAAATTGGTAAATCCTAGCCTTAGACAGTGGAGGCCACCTGTCTTCCACACAGTGCAGCTTCTGCTCTGCTCGATAATTCTATCTGCGCAGCCTTCCTCTGTAGAGAGGCCTCTGATAGATCTTGGAGACCCTCCACATAATTGGGATGAGGAAATGCCCCCCAATCTTATCTGAATTTTAATAGATCGTTGATTCAGTGTACACATGGCGAAGCCCACAGGGACTGCCCTCAGTGTCAGAATGTCCTAAACATCAATGGTCTCATCTAAGTGTTACTAGAAGATGTTTTCACCACACACTATGTGGATGACCTTTCAATCTTTTTCCATTTGGCCTAGATGTCAACTCTAGAATAGTGACTACAGTAGTCATTCAACCCCATCTCCTGCCATCTATCCCTGGTTTGTTCTTAAACAGGGTGTGCCTGGAAGTGGTGGATTCAGACTGTTTTCTTTGTCTTGTTTTTGACTGATGCCTCACCCTTGTGGCCCATACTAGCTGCTTTAGGGTCTCATGTACCCGCAGCATAGACATCCTTTAATCCATGACATTCAGACTTAGGGTGCTGATAGGGCTATCCCTTTGTAGCTTTATTTTTCCTTTGTTCATTCAAAGCCTGACTATGAATGGGAGTTTTACATATCCACAGCTGAACTTGAATTGAGTTAGGCAGATGTGATCCACCACACTGGTTCACCACCTTCTGCACATTCCCTATTGAGAGATTCCTTTTTGATGCTGGGGAGATGCTACTTGCTCTGCACTATCCACAGTGCTTTATGCCATTGTATCTGTGGGCATGGCATCTCGCATCTCCAAAGGTTTTCATTCCATCCGTGGCCAATCTCAACAGTGATACCCCACAGGGAGATACCAAGCATACCCTAAGCCTTACAGCTTTAGGGCTCAGCAACCCTTGAAAAGATCAATATAGCTCCTGGGCCATTGTTTCTTCTAGTTTTTCCCATAATTTAAGACAAGGCTATTTATTACCTCTAACCATTTTTCACCTCTGCTCCCAAAGCCTCCACAGTGCTGAAAGCATTGCTTTTGAACCTTTTGTCGTATACTTCATGTCACACTGGAGCTATGCCAGTGTGCACAGATAGTGCCAAATCTGATGAGGTGGTTGGCTTCCTGCTGTGTCCCCTCTGTTTGAGTTGGCAGGACTCTACTGGGTACTTGCCTTTGCCTCACCCTATTCTTCCTAGGCCCCTAATAAATTAAAAGGGGATCTGCCGCTACTTACGAGTTGCCTGGAGCCAACTCTAAAAGAGTGATTAAAGGGGGAGCCCCTGAACCTGTAGTCATATGTGAGGAGGCATCGCTCTCTCCCTTAAGAGAAAGCACTGGATGGGGAGAGGGATGACTTAAAAGAAGTAGAGCTGTATAACGGTGGTTCAAAAAGTGTTAAACGGGAAAACCCCTTTACTAAGGGTGAGTGGAAACCTCCTCCACCAGTCATTTCCTTCTTTCCCCACCGCAACACCAAGGTTGGGTGAGGTTTTCCCAAGAGGGGGCATCGTTGCTCATGGCCTAATTATATTGATATGCGCACTGCATCCACCAACAGCCCATCCTTGATGAATGCTGATGTTTAGTGTTTGTTTTCACTGGGAATGAACCTAGTACCTAGACATTAGAAATTCAATGCTCCTCCCACTAGTACATGTATGGCAAGAATAGACATGGGCAGAGCCTTTAATATAGTACCTAGACCCAACTACTTCAACAAAATAAACTTGTTTTTCTAGTAGCTCTCAAATGATGCTGGTGCCTAGCCCTAATGTGGCCACCAGAAGGGAACTCTCAAACTTGTTATAAATTAATTTTAAGATGATAATTAATTCATATTGCCTTGTTTCAACAGAACTTTTGTTATTTTTGTCCTTGACAAGTTTATTTTTAGTCTGACTATGATTCTCATTGTTAGACAATGAGTATAATTCCCTGCACTACTGTAAACAGTTTTAGAGAACTGGGGCATCTTTGTCATATTTCTATAAGTACAGCTAAAAATGACCATATTATGTATATGTAGAAGAGTATGACCATGTAGGTTTTTCTTAGTGACATTGTCAGATTTCTTAATTTGTGATAATTTGCCCTTAACCAGCTAAAGAGGGAACATTTTTTTTTAAATATGCTATTTATATTTTCTATTTAAATACTAATGTTGGCAAACAAATTGTTAGGGGTACAAGTTTCTAAAAGGACATTTATTGACTGCATTTAAAAATAAATTAAGTGTTTGAAGAAATTTATAGGCAAAGATAAGAAAAGGCAAAAGAATTAATGATTTTGATATAATTATGTAATAATACAAATTATATTTTTCATAAGTCAATATGTGAAGCTTGTTTTCTCTATAATAGATTACTACATGCCCAGAATGGATTTTGCCAATTTAAGTCAGCAGAGCAAACATTCCAAAATGCATCTAAACTTGTTACCAAATTGCAGTCCTCCGGCTACAGTCCAAATCTGGCTATCCTTTATTCAGAATTTTCAACTCTTCATATGCTTCGCTCTGATTATTCTCAGGTAAGCAAAGGAAAGAAGAAAAGAAAGAAAAAATCTTTTCTTAGTCTTAAGAAATGCATATCTATTGTATTCTGTAAAATTTGTAAACAAAAACATTTGTGTAAGTGATTCTTTCCTGAACTTTGTATTCAGATGGAAGAATTAGAGAGCACTCTTTCTCTGATTTTCTTTTAAATTCTTGTATAGTTTTTTGTAGTTTTATTTGTGTAGTTTTGGGTAGTTTAATATTTATTGATAACCATCAACTTAAACCTTTCAATGGCTATCTGCAGAATCTCTTTATTTCATTTTGTCTTCGGGGAACTCCACTTTCTACAGTCAACCCCTTTTGACTTCAAGTATTTTTAATGGGTTTTTTTTATTTCACAATGGTCAAAGTACATGTTAGATGATGCTTATACTGTTAAAAAATTTCTTGCCTTCCCTCCTCTATCTCTGTAGACACCCACTCAATCTGATTCAAAAGTTGCTTCTACTCCTTCCAATACTATTATTGCAGAACAGATTTCACCTTAACCCTTATATGTTTGTTATTATTGAGCCCTGTGGCTTAGCTGAGTGGAATCACCAATTCCAATTACTGCAAAGTTAAGCTTATTAGACATAGTTAGTCACCCAATAAAGTTTCAATTCGAGTTGACTTCATGGTAGATGCCGTATTCAGTATATACACCCATGGTTCGGATTCTACTATAAATAAAAGGCACTTCTTAAATGAGTTCAGATCGGTGGTAAAACCTACCAACTTCTTTGTCATCAGAAAATAATTTTACATTATCCAAAAACTTGAAGTCTTTCAGAATTTTTGTGTCATCAATATGATTTGTGATGAAGTAGATTATGTAAAACTATTAATATTAAGGTCAGGTAATTTATTGATTATCACCAAAGCTCTCACTAGCTTAGTGGCTATGAAAAGGAGATGCAGGACTATTCCTTTGTTGACATAATAGAAGAGATAGTCAACCAGGAGGCAGTTAAGGGTGTGATGAGGAACTACTAACAGATCTTGTAGGCATGCCATATTGGGTCCACCAAACCCTGCTGCAGGGTATATTGTGGAGCCTGTTTCACCATGTACCTGGCCTGAGGGCAAATCGGGGAAGCCCTGTAAATGGGTTCACATGAACTCTCTGATGGGGCCTAAGAAAGTTGTTGGTGTGCTTTTCCCTCGCCCTCTCTCAGCACTACTTTACCTTTTTATTATTATTTATTAGTAGTATTTATCATTATGTATTATTATTATTGTGTATCATTTATTATGTATTATTAGTGTTATTAGTATAATTTATTATTATTAAAACAGCTATCCCTTCAACCTTTTCTACTCACACTCTGTACCAGGAGGAGTATTCCCACCTTAATAGAGCTTGGTCCTGTAGCCATGGTGCCTTGGTGGAGTGCATCTCATCCTGGGATCACCTACCACCAGGTTATGATAATAATAGTGATCACTCACCCCAATTGTTACTAGACCTGCCAATTTCTACTTCTCTTTTATTATATACCCGCCTACCCAGTCCAAACTTTGAGGGCTGAAAGCCCACTGGCTAGGGCAAGTATTATGTACAGGGTTTGTTGGGCCATCGACTCTGCTCACCTTCCAGTATACATATAAGGTGGCTATGCTGGCACCATCCTTTATGGTTAAAGTGCGATGACACTTTTGTCTAAGTGGGTGGCTGGGTTGGCAAAGCCCATCAACAAAGGACCTGTGGGCCGAGTTATGTAAATGATCACATCCTGGAATTTTCTGATCATTTGGAGACTTCACTCTTAACTTCCCGAGGCATTAGGGGGTCATAATATCTAGTCTCCATATGCCCTTTTTTCTCTTATTCCTATAAAATGGTTACAACAGAAGGCAATGGTGAGAGAGCGCATATAAATTCGCCTCAGTCTCCCTAAGTATTAGAGAGCGACAAAGAAAATTGGAGTACCCCTTTGACTGGTGGAAGGGCTACCCTCTCACCATCCCTATGTGGCAAAGGGGCTTTTCCTTTGCCATCTCTGGAGCCGCTCACGGGCATCTCCACCTCTGAAAAAGAGGTGGCCTTCTCTCTGCTTTCTCAGGGGCCCCTCCAACTGTCTATTACTGGAAAGTAGGCTTACTCATCTCCTAGGCCTATGGGTATGATAGCTTCCACCTAACCCCATTCTTTGGAGGCGCTCTTGGGCGAATCCATCTCCCTACCAGTTGCAGTCTTTTCCCTTTACGATCACAGGGGACTTCCAAGAGGAGGCAGGCCGCCCAAAATTGACCTATCCTATTGGGAGTGGCTTGATAGAGCCATGCCTTTTACGGGGACAAAGAATTCCAGAGCCTGTTGGTTTTTGCCCTCCTACACTCCTGCATATCAAGTTTTCAAGGGGTCAGCATACCTGTCCCACTCTCCTCGATGAAGGTTGGCTCACCAGCCAATAAAAACACAGAAAGACGATGTTTTCAAGTAGAATCTGTGTTGCTGGGAGGGGGGGGCACATGGATGCTCCTTCCTAAGATGGACATGGTCCCATAGGTCTGGGTTTTTCAAACTGTGTGTTCTCACCCTTCAGTGGGTCATGAGATAAATAAAATGGATTGTGATCAAAAAGAAGGAAATAAAAAATACACAGCATTCATAAATCAGCGCTCGTTTTACCGATTTTACCCATGACAAGGCATACTTTTGATTTTTTCAGAATTGTTAGAAGAAAATACCTGGAAAATTTCTTTTGTACAACAATTTAGGTAAATATATGATAATTATGAAGCATCTGTACAATAAATAGTTCCACTTAAACATATCTGGCAACCCTGCATGCGTGCAACAAAGTAGGCCCACCATTGGAAGTATTGCGCATGTGCTGGTTACCTCAACAAACAAGTGATTTTTCTTGTATTCTAGCAATGGAAGGATAGCTATTGACATTTATTTCCAGGATTATTGATGATGTTTTACTTTGAAACATAAATATGTAAGTAAATAAACATATTTTTATATAATTTAACAAAGTAACTCTACTTTTGGTCAATATAACTATGTTTGTTATTTCTTGGCTGTTTGTTTATTGGTAAAATTTACATGGAATGTATTTGTTCGATCAAATTGCCAAAATGTTTGTTGCTTCAAACTTTGCCCATACATAAATTGGGAATAAAGTTTAAAGTCTCACTGCCTATTATATAATTAAGAGAATATTTGTAGTTTATTGGTAAATACTATGTATATTTCATCTTATGGCTGAAACAATTGGCATTTGCACTCATGGCCTCGCCACTCATCAAAATACTGATTTTCTCAGCCACACTTTTTCAATATTTAGTCATATTTCGTAAGGTTTTGTACTTATCCATTTTATATTTCGAGAGATGACCTTGTCCTGAAATATAGATTCCAAATAAGTGGCTATGATGTGTGACTATTTGTTTTCTTATCTTTGCTATATATTATGTACATTTATATATTTCAGAAACAACCCCTAATGATGGATCGTTATTTCATTTAGAAAAAGAAGAATGATGAAGGAACAGGAGGAACCATCAACATTAACAGATAGGCCTACATCTTGAAATGCATCTTCTACAAAAGTTGTTAAATATGATACTCTAAACAAACCAACATTTACTTCTTTTGAGACACCTAATAAGAAGATGAAAGTAACAAGAATTCATAGTAAGGAATACTTGAAATAGGCTTTTGTGAAGTGGGTGGATTCTAATGGAAATGATAGGCCTCACTGTTTGATCTGTTATTATGTTCTTGCTAATGAGAGTTTGAAACCTTTGAAACTAAAAAGACACTTGGAAAAACAGCAAAATGAACTTTCAAATAAGCCTTTGGAATATTTTCAAAGAAAGAAAAATGACTTACAGTCATCAGTAAAAGTTTTATCACTGTACAACTGTTAATGAGATGCCTTATTGTCATATCTAATTGCATATTGTATAGGAAAAGAGAGACTCCCATGTACATTAGCTAAAAAGGTTATTCTTCCTTCATGTTTGGATATTGTGCATACTATGCTTGATGAAAAAGTTGCTGACAAATTAGTTGTAATACCTGTCAGTGACAATACAATATCACAGAGAATTGGTTAAATTGTGGAACATTTAGAAAAAATCCTTATGGCAAGACTGCAATCTGGTATAGATTTTGGATACAGCTAAACGAAAGCACTGATAGTGCAAGTTTTGCTACAGTTTTAGTTTGTCAGATATGTGTGGCAAAATGGTATGTTGGGAGACTTAGTATGCTGTCTAAATTTAACATCATATACAACTGATGCAGAGGTATTTACTGCATTAGAAGAGTGTCTTGTTGGCCAGTATAAATTAAACGTGAAAAAATGCAAAGGTACGAGGGGCGGTCAATAAGTTTTGCGAATCGGTAGGGCAAAACATAGAAAGGGGGATGGTTGTTTGTGGGTGTGTAGGATAAGTTATGACAAGTCAGGACCTGCAGCCGCACGCTCCGGCCTCGTCTATTTAAGAAGCAGTAGCTGATCGCAGATCGTCAGTCACAAATTTTTCAACAATGGAGAAGGTTGAGCACTGCGCAGTGATCAAATTTTTGACCAAGAAAGGCAAGAATGCAAAAGAGATCCATGAACGCATGGTTGCAGTGTACACCGACACCGCCCCTTCATATGCAACCATTGCTCGCTGGAATAGGGAGTTCCGCCATGGTCGTGAGTCCCATGAAGATGACGCCTGTCAGACGTGACCAACGAGGACAATGTGGCCCGTGTGGAGACTTCAACGTCATCAAGGTTCGGAGGAGCTGTTGCTCCTGTACAACCAAGACCCGGCGGGATTCGAGTCACGCATAGTCACAGGTGATGAAGCGTGGGTCCATCACTGGGATCCCGAGACCAAGCTCGAAAGCATGGCTTGGAAGCACAGGGGCTCCAACCCCCATCAATTTCCGGAACCAACCCTCAACCGGGAAGATCACTACTTTTTATTCCGCCAGCTCAAGGCTGCACTGTGTGGATGCCCGTTTGGGGACGGTGAAGATGTCCAGCTCGCCATCCAGGAGCAGATTGAACAGCAGTCGGGAGATTTCTGGTTGTTGGGAATTTGAAGCCTCGGGGACAAGTGGTGCAAGTGCATTGAAGTTGAGGGTAGTTATATCGAAAAATAATAAAACACTTTTCCTCATATCTCGTTTCCTTATATCCGAATTGCAAAACTTATTGAATGCCCCTCGTATTACAAGTGATGAAGCAGCTGATAACAATGCAATTTGGAATCTGTTTTATACAGATTCCAAATAGTAGAATATTTGAAATACTCTATTCAGAGATCGGATCCCAACACACCCACCTACTGTATCACACAGAAGTTCGTTGGTTGTCACAAGGCAAAGTATTTAGCAGGGTGTATGAACTTAGAACTGAGCTTCACATATTTTTGTTAGAAAGAAATAATCTCTTGGCATAACTTTTTGAAGATGATATTTAGGTTACCAAACTGGCTTATATAAGTGATATTTTTTGCATTCATTACAATTTAAACATGAAACTTCAAGGATCTAGCCGCAATTATATTTCAACATATTGAAAGGTTTCAGAAAATGTTTAGGTTATAGCAAGAAAAACTCAAAAGTGATCATCCCACTTATTATATGTTCCCAACATTGTTACACCACATTGCTGAGAAAATTGTCAATGATGACATATTAAGCCAATTAAGGGGATTAAAACTAGAAATTTTGTCACATCTTACTTACCTATCTCAAAGCTTTGATAAGTATTTTCCTGAAGAGAAATTTGATCCAGCTAAAAAAAGCCTTTGGATAAAAAATCCATTTGCTTTCTAAAGTCTTGAATCAATAATTGAGTTAAACTTGTTACCTGAAGAGAAAGCTGAATTGTTGCATCTTAGTGGTTCCTTCACACTTTAGAATGATTTTGAAAAATTAAATTTGTGCTCATTTTGGATTAAGAACAAAGGGGAATTTCCACTATTGAGTAAAAAAGGCTATTCTATTATTATTGCCTTTTACAACTATTTACTTAAATGAACTGAGATTTTCAATATTAACTTAGTTAAAGACGAAGGCCAGAAGCAGGCTCAACACTGCACCTGATATGCGTGCAGCACTGTCTTCTTATGTTCCCAATTGGAACCAGCTGCTTTAGAACAAACAAGCACATCAATCTCATTAAATGACATGTTATTTCTTTCAATATTACTTACTTTACATTTGTGTCTGAATTTACTTTTGCTTTGTTTATTTTTTCTTCAAATAATATTTTTACATTCATACAAATAGATAAATACAATTCCAATAACATATAAATTGTTGATGCTAAATAAATGAACTTAGTGAACAGTTTGTCTTTGAAATATTACACATGGGTATAATGGGTCGTAATGCAAAATCAGATTCTTGCTGTGGGTCTCAGTAAAAAAGTTTGAAAAATGCTGCCATAGGTAACTCAGGCTCAGTGTTCAAGCTTCTCATCAGACAGCTCGGGGCCCCTGAGTGCTCACATGGAGTGGTTGGACCAACTTGACTGGTTGCCCCTTGACAGCCAACTCTTCTCCATCTCAGAGAAGGATCTTGCTGAGACCAGTCCATCCAGCCTAGGGGATCCTCCCAGGGGTGGAGATAGGTTCACTCCCCAATCTCCTCCCCAAAAGGGAAGAAGAAAAAGATGACTAGAGATTCCTCTCCCTCCACCAGGCTCTGGGAAGGATGGGTCTGCCGCTGGTTTGGTAAGTGACCAAGCCAAGATTGGCACGTGCCATCCGTCCTTGAGGCTCCCTCGGGCAGTGAGTCATTGACAAAGACCCAGGGAGCCTTGATTATGTTGGGGCCCCTCATTGAAAGGTGATGAGAAAACAAGGAGGGGGCCTCGAGAGCCACCACTACACTTCATCACATTCAACCGTAACAGGCTCCCTGAGTCGGTGTGTGCCAGTTGCTATTGCTACCGTGGGAAGACATTCGTGCCATGGCCTTGGAGGTGCTACTAGTGCCACCACTTTGGCCATGCGAATCTCTCATGTAGATGTGCAAAGTAGGCTTACCCAGTCTGTGTAAGTTGCTCCAATGTCCTACATAATAATTTCTTATTGTGTATGACCAAGTATGTCAATTGCAGAACGCCGCACCCCACTTTCTCGAGGCAATGTGTCCCATATCTCCTGGAGAAAGAAATCCTGGCCATTCAAGCTACTGATCCTATTTCATTTCTTGAGGCTAAGGACTTTGTCCTGGCGAGCCCTGCGCTTACTTCCACATGTCACTCATTGAGAGTCTACTTGTAGATGCTGAGGAGATGATACTCGCTCAGTGCCGTACACAGTGCATTATACTCTACATGTGAGCCTGGCACATTCCTCAGTCGCCAACGGCTCTCACTATCTCCGCAGCCGATCTCAACAGTGCTTAGGCCACCGAGAGACGCTAGTCATACCTTAAACCCTTGGGTTTAGGCTAGGAAACTCAGTGTAGCTCTCAGGCCAGTGGCCCCTTCTGGTTCTGCTCAGGAAACCACCCTGGAGAATATCACCTTTGACTATTTGTTGCCACGCCTCTGCTCCCAAAGCTTCCACAGCGCTGGGAGTATTGTGCTCAGCCTTTTTGGAGCAAACCTTGTGTCACGCTGGATCTTTGCCAGTGTATATGGATGGCTCCAAGTCTCAGGAGGGGATCGAGTTCCACGCTGTATTCCCTCTGTCCGAAATCAGCGGGCCTCTACCAGGCGCTGAGTATCTTCATGGCCAAGCTAGTTGCAATACAAATCTTGGCACGGGAGATAATGCATCATGCCCAACTCAGAGACTTGATTGTGGTGTATACTCACTAAATGCCACATGGTTGTTCTCTGGACATTGAAATCTCCACACCCTCTGGTTCCTGGTATCTGTGACACCATGGTTGCTGCCAGCCGGGTGGATGTTAAGATGATCTTCTGCTGGCTTCCTGGACATGTGGGAATTGCCGGGAATGAGCCTGCCGATGAGGGCACCAAAGAATCCTCGAGGACTGGGTGACCAGACCAGCATTTTGCTTTTCCTCTCACTGCCTCTTAGCAGGAATCAGCGCAGCCCTTCTGGCTTCTTGGCAAAGATGGGAAATGGTCAAGGGGAACTTAAAGTTGTATGTCACTGTGCTGCAACTGTTCCCTCCAATGCTGAGACAGTTTTAGGTCACTTTTTGTTGTCTTCAAATTGGGCACACTCGCACACTCGCACACCGTACCGCTATTTGATGGAGCACTTAACTGCACTTTATTGTAATGACTGTGTTGTCATCCAGACTGTTTGGAACATTCCTGTTGAATGTCCCATTTTATGTGATCTTCGCGCACATTACCTGTCCTGGTATTGGAATGAGCAGGGAGCAGGTCGCTACCGCATGCCCCTCCTGCATGTCCCTTCTACTCGGGATGGGTTTGTGTACACAGATTTGTGGACTATGTGACTTTTGGGAGTAGTCTGGCCTCCTTCATTATATGTGACTGGGATTGGTTGCATGCTCTGCGCTGGAGGCCCCCCCCCCACCCGATGCTGAAACGCATGCTTCCTTCTTTTTTGTTTTTTTTCTGTAAATTTTGGAATAGCTTTAGTTCTAGGCTAGAATTTCAATTACGGTGTGACTTATGCTCTTGAAGGCAGTTAGCAAATGTAGGTACAAATAAAAAGAAAGGTTCATAGTCACCTAAATGTGGACTTTGATTTCTTGGAGTTTGTTGTGGTTGCATTATACCTCAAGCAACTTGGTAGAGGCTGCCCTCCTCCATTTTATTTAACTCTATGTGTGTTGGGTGAATTTTCATGCATCAGAAGGAGGGCCAGCCTTCTTCTGACTCCAGAACCTTTTTGTTTTGTTTCTTGTTTTTTTTAGTTGTTTTTTGGAGGGGTTTTTTTTTCAATAATTGGCCTTTTCATAGGCTAATCTCAAATGCGTTGTCCCCTAGCCTCTTCCCAAAGTCTCCACAGTACCAGGTATATTGCGTTCATTTTTCTAGAAGTATACATTATGTGAGGCTTTGGCTGTGCTAGTGTGCATAGATGGCTATATGTCTGAAGGGAGAGGTGGTTTCTACAAGCCATCTCCCAATCCCCTATTTGAAGCCAGCATGGCCCTTTTAATGCCTGAGCTGGTGGTACTATAATGATCACTACAGGAGACTACATTTCATTCCCAGTTCAAAGGCCATTTGGTGATCCATAGTGACTCACAGTGCTATTTAGGAATTGGAATCTGTCCATCCTCTCTTATGTAGTATTTATGTCACCATGACGTGAATGTCTAGATTATCTTCTGCTTGGTCAGTGGGCATGTAGGTTTCATTGGGATTGAGTGCTCTGAGAAAGGGGCTAGGTTGTCTGCACTGATCTAGCAAATGGACTGGTCTTTCGCTTTACTACACTGGCAGGGATGAAACAGTTCTCTGACTTACATGGCAAAGAAGATGGAAGACTGCATATAGCAATAGGAAGCTACTCCTAATCATGACATGACTTTCCCTGGACCTATCTCCCAAGACCTCGGTGGAAACCAGTTGATTTTTATTACCTTCAAATTGGACACACACACTGGATGGAGCACCATCAGATCGAGTGTTTCCATCAACCTTTTTGTGAAGACTGCTTGGTTTCCCTCACTACACCCTATTTTAGTTGATGTCTTAGTCTGAAGGTGCTTCATGCACAGTACCTGTGCCAGTTCCATGCCAAGCAGGATCGCTATCACTTGTCCCTGATGCTGAGGGTTGGTGGCTCTCACACACTAGATTGTGGTGTGTTTGAGTTTTGGAGGAGGTGGGTTTCCCACAAGTCCCTGAGGGAGGTAGGCCTCCCTTTAAGTACCAAGGTATTCCTCCTGATGTTATTATTTTTAGTTGTAGATTTTGTATGTAATTTATTTGAAATTATATTTTTTGAGTGGCCATACCATTCCTGGTGGCAGTCAGGTAGGTGAGTGTGCTAGAGTTTTTTAAAAATTACCCATCAAATGCAATTGGAAAAACCCTTGTGGGGATTTTTTTATTTTTCCATCATATAAAAACAACTAGTATTTTTAGTTGGTTTAATGAAGTCAGTTGTCTAAAAAAAAAAAAAATTCTCAATACATACTTAAAATTATAATGATTTTTTATTCCTTTATCTAACTCTATTTTAACTTTTAGAACCTTAAATAAGCACCCTTAACCACTGTGATTGACGTGTACAGATCAATTAATTGTGGAAGGTTTGATATTTTTCAAATAAACAGATTCTTTCATTTCATTTCAGTTAAATGCTTTAGTTTATCCATTATCAAGGTAGGAATTGTTTAAATAAGAATGTCTTTAGAATTTTGGTTCATAAATATATTGCATTTTGTTGTCATATTAATGGATGATAAAGAATCCAGGAGCAGATTTCTAAATGGATGTTCATTTATTCAGGCCTACTACTGGAGTGTCAAGTCTCTACAATACTTAGTTCCCAATATGTATGAACCTGTATTAGTTGATGTATTGAGGCAGTCTGCTAAATCATGTGTTCTTAAAAGGGAATTTAAAAAGGCAGGACTATTAATTAAACAGGTAAGAAGAAATTCCACCTTATTTTGTGTTCTTGTGTTTTTATTTGCATGTCATCAATGTTACTCATTGTTAGATCCCTCATTAAACTATAGTTTTTCCACTAAGATATTTATCAAGTGATGTGATTAATAGTAAATACTATGCCAAAATTACAATATCCTAAAAATGATTCAAAGTAGTTAGGGTCTTGCATGTAGCAACTAGAATTATATGTTAAGCAAGTATTTATTTTTCATAATTGCAATAGTGCAAGCAGGTTGATTAACCCTTTGGAACATGTTAGTTACTTTTAAGTATTTTTAATGGTTACATATACTCTTCACCTACCCAACACTGAAATAAATATAATTACTCCTTAAAGGGAGGTTGGAGCCCAGTGCCATAGCATCATCCATAGTCATTTTATGCATTAATGAGATTATGAAAGTTAATTTCCAACTGGGCCATTTCATGCATGGATACAATTAAATTAAATTTTTTTCCTTGATGCAATTCTGATTATGGTATTCTCATTATCCTACCAAAGGCAGATGAATATTATAGCCTTATAAATGTCTTTAGATGTATTATTAGAACTATCTATACAATTTTTCAAATACAATTCACACAATCTAAACTGCAAAATTCCTCTAAAGAAAGGTTTTTATTTCTGTTTTACTACTTATAAACTATGATGTTGATAATTACCAAAATGTATTTTGGCAGTTAATTTATCAATTATGTGTTATTCTTTCAAGGAGGAACTTAATTGATCTGTGGGCAAATGAGAAAAAATAAATAAAAGACACTTGTAATGATAAAGAATTCAATCACTGAGTAACAATTAACTGCACTAAAACAGTATTTTACAGAATTTCTATTTGAAAACTCAAGGAAAAATTATGAATCTCATAAAAAATTCATGGAGTGGTTAGTCCCATAAATAATGCTAAGTTCAAGGAGTATTCAAAGGGGGTTAAGATTGCCCACTTGATAAGACAGACCACCTGCTCAATCTATTTGTATTAAGGAAAGTTGATGAATCATCCTGAGTAATAATGAAAACATACTAGTTTATTAAAATAATATTCAATCTATACAGGGTTATTAGTTGACTATGGAAATGAATATACAATAAATAAATTTTAAAAATATATAGTTTCTCAGATCTGGTAGAAATGACTTAAGGATACTACTAGGGAAAGGGGTTTGTTCTGAAGAAAATAGACACAAACCATTGCTTTTTAAAGTTTAGCCTGAACAGTAAAAGCTTCAGTGAAGTCACAGTAGTCAGTGTCCAGGGGTGAACTTTGGAACTTGGAATAAGCTCAGTGACTCATCAAGAACCAGCCCCAAGAACATGGATGGAGAAACTTAAAAGGAAGCCAATCCCAGAGATGTGTATCTGGAGAAAAGAAAACACTTCAGATTCAGACAGTTAAACCCATTATATAATAGACAAAACCATTTACTCTACTTATTTAGAAGATACTTCACTATAACAAATAGGACAACTTTTCAGAGATAATCTTATGACAGAAAGATACTTGTTAACCATCTATTAACATTGCAATTAACAAAGACAGAAACTAAATGGTAGTGTCTGACAACAATTGTAGGAAAGATAGGAAAAAACATTAAAAAACTGGAGGTTTTATTATCCAATGCTTCGCTCCCCATTTACAAGTGGAGTTAATATAAATGGGATGAAAGTGGTAGATTAGCTATGCGCTGCAAAAGTCCTGGAGGCCAAACTAATCACTGCTTTTACAGTTTAGCTTTCTATTTGTTAAGTTGCTAATTTATTTTGACAAAAAGGAGATCAAAAGGAAATTAGAGCAATTCATTAAACAGAGTAAGAAAGTAGTAAATGAATCATTTAAACAAATGTTGAATGAAGATCCTTATGGAAACAGGAAGTAAGAAAGGTGAGGAACCAGGAAGCAAATAGCAGTATGAACATCATTGATAAGAATGGCAAGGTACTTGTGAGAAGTGATGTCAAAGGTAGCTGGCAAAAATAATTCTTCATAATGGGTTTGGAAGATGATGCAAATGTAAATATAATTGACTTCATGGGTGTAAATTGAGTGTTGTATTAGGGTATGGAAGAGCTAAGCATGCAATAGGTTGTTAGTGCTGTTAAAGGTCTGGAAAATGGGAAGACAGTTGGAGTATATGTTATAGTCTGATATGCTAAAAAGTGGTGGAGATTGTGTGATGAAATTGGTTTGGGCGTTCTAAAGCATTTGAAAGTGGAAGAGTGCAGCTGTAGCTTTCTCCTTGTCCCTATAAGCACCCACTTTTTTCTACAACTATCCTTTATTTGTTTTCTCAGGGATTAAGGACTTGACCAGCTACCTCATACCATGTCAGAAAAGATGCTTTGGAACCTATATAAAGAACTCCCTTTAACACCCACAGGTTGCAAGGAGACCAGGACTTGAGGGATCCTGGGTATTATGGCACAATTAAAGGGAAGATTGGTTTAGCTCCAATAACTGCTTCTATGCACTTAATGGACTCACCACTAAGGGGGGCCAAAGTCAGAACTGTAAGTTGTTGTATATAGAAATCACTAGAATGAACATTTGTAATAGTGAAAGTGAGAATAGAAAGTAATTATAAACATAGAGGCGATTAAAAATAACATTGCTAGGATCGGCTCAAAGATTCTCGCTACATTTAAATATGTTCTATTCACTCATGGTTATCTTAAACTTGAGCTCTGATTGGAAGATGGGAATCCTGAAATTTGAGCCTAGCCAATCAGCAATGAGTTCTGTGGCACACGCCAAGACTTTTCGTTTTCTTTCATATCTATGTTATAGTTTGGTTTTTACTTGTTTTGTTTGTTTTTTTCCCTTACATTTTTTAGTTTGGAGCACTTTGCCTCTTTTATGTACACATTTCTTGTTAACCTTTCATTTTTTAAATTTTGGGGTACCTCGCCTCATTTATTTACGCTTTTCTTTTTTTTCTTGTTTCCCTTCATTTTCTAGTTTTGGGCACTTCACCTTTACCTACAAACGCTTTTCTTGTTTTGTTGATTTCCTTCATTCTTTAGTTTAGGGCACTTCACCTCTTTTATTCACGCTTTTCATTTTGTTTTTGTGTTTTTCCTCTGTTTATTATTTTGGAGCACTTCGCTGTTTTAATTTACGCTTTTCTTGTTTTGTTGTTTTCCTCCATATTTTAGTTTGGGCCACTTCACCTCCTTTGTTTACTTCTTTACTTTTGTAACATCTTGTTGATCTTAACCTGGGCATTTCTTCTCCCTTGTTTTTAGTTTCCATATCCAGTTTTATGGTCTGGATTTTGTAGCATGTTCCTTGTAATGTTTATAATTGCAAATTGGTCGTATATTTCCTCTTACAGTTTCTTCCGCTAGGGATAACGATGTTCTCTCGACTCTGTGTTGATTTTGTTTGGGTAATGGGTATACTACAAACCTATTTTACCCCTATGAAACCTACCAAACATTTTATCACCTACTTCATAATTTTAAAAGAATGTGCAGACTGTAACAACTGACATATGTAAATCCATTGCATCATTCAAAATTAATTGTATATATTGTCAAAAATGTTTAAAGCAAGCAAAGACGTTAATTCTTGAAGTGGCTCAAATAATATCATTCGACTGTCTAAGCCATTGCCACTGTCAGATCTCCCAACACACAAGATAATTTAGCCTATATTTCTTTTTTTTAGGTGAGTGACAGTAAATTACATGTATTTGTCTGAGAGAGAGAGAGATGGTGGGATCTTGATAAGGATTGAGGATTGACAAGGTGAAAAAGTTCATTGGTTAATCTGTGACCTCCATAGAAATGAACTCTGCCTTCATCATCAATTCCAAACCGTTGATGGACCTACCACAGGCAATAATTCTATCAGGGCACCAATAGGGAAGTCTTTGTCAAAGGTGGAAGAGTTACAATGAAATGAAGTGTTCGTTCCTAGCACAGAAATTTCAATGACAAATGATGTGTTGTTGGATTTGTCCTCTGATTAGAAGTACCTTTTCCTCATTCCCAAATCCATTCACAGGGGGAAATTTAATCTGCAGCTGAAAACTTTGAAGCCAAGACCTATTTCCCACTTCAAGTGGTTGACTTTAGCCTGTTGACTTGGTGCAACTTACGAGGGGCAGTCAATAAGTTTTGCAATTCAGATATAAGGAAACAAGATATGAGGAAAAGTGTTTTATTATTTTTCAATATAACTACCCTCGACTTCAATGCACTTGCGCCACTTGTCCCTGAGGCTTTGAATTCCCGACAACCAGAAATCTCCCGACTGCTGTTCAACCCACTCCTGGACGGCGAGCTGGATATCTTCATCGTCCCCAAACCGGCGTCCACGCAGTGCAGCCTTGAGCTGGCGGAATAAAAAGTAGTCGCTAGGGGCCAGATCTGGACTGTAGGGGGGATGGTTGAGCTCCTCGAATCCGCACTCGTGCAGGGCAGCTTGTGCAACTCTGGCCTTGTGGACTTTGACGACATTGAAGTCGATCATGGGGCGTGAGGTTTCTAGGGACCCACAGGCAGAGAGACCTTGGTCATGGCCAAATTGTTGTGGATGATGTTGATAACACTTCCATGTGATATTCCAAGTTCTCGCTCGATTTATTCGACCTTCACCCGTCGATTTTTGAGGATCATCCTTTCCACACAGGCCACATTGTCCTCGTTAGTCACGTCTGACGGGCGTCCTGGATGGGGGTCATCTTCAAGGGACTCACGACCATGGCGGAACTCCCTATTCCAGCGAGCAATGGTTGCATAGGAAGGGGCGGTGTCAGTGTACACTGCAACCATGCGTTCATGGATCTCTCTTGCATTCTTGCTTTCCTTGGTCAAATAATTGATCACTGCACGGTGCTCAACCTTCTCCATTGTTGAAAAATTTGTGACTGACAATCTGCGATCAGCTACTGCTTCTTAAATAGACGAGGCAGGAGCATGTGGCTGCTGGTCCTGACTTATTATAACTTGTCCTAACACCCCCACAAACAGCCATCCCCCTTCCTCTGTTTTGCCCTACTGATTCGCAAAACTTATTGACCACCCCTCGTACCTCTCCAAGCATCCTTTTAAAAGTAAAGTTAAGAAAAACCTGCACTCTCTCATCTACGTTGTCACCAACTACATTCATTGTTGGTTTGCGATCAAAACTCGATCACATACATCGCCAATCGCATTCTTTTCCAAATCAAATGTCTCCACCTTCTTCCTCAATCAATGGGAAACATGGTGTTCCCTTGCATCAAATCATGGAACGCACACCCAGAAAATCTCCTCTGCAACAATGATCCAAATTTCTGCACCTTCACCGTTCACAAGATTATGGATGGATTTTTTCCAAGAGAGTGATGTTGGTGACAAGTCAGTGAGAAAATTCCTTACTTCTCCCCTTAACTTCAATGCGAAGAACACTGCTGAACTCATCAATTGAGATTTAGTTACAATTTTCACATCTAACCTCTTGCAATCTCACCATCGCCAAACTTCAGGATTTGATTGTCAGCAAATTTTAATTGCCATCTTTCCAACCCAATCCCCAATCGGTGGAGCACCTGATTCAAGAATTAATAAGTGCATGCAGTAAAATTGTTGGTCATAATGAAAGAGATGGGTATATTTGCGCAAGAATGGCTTCCATAGAATTTTTGTTAGAAAGCTAACACGAAAATAGATTTGGGGAAAATGATGTTACTTACAATCTTTCTATTTCTCATAATGACCTTGATGATATGCATTTCTCATGTTTTTAGTCCTTCTTGCATTCATTTTATTTGATGTTCTATTAAAAAAGACTTGTTCCTTGCTTGGAATTTAGTTATATTATCAAAACTTAATATAGAGATGAGATTAAGTTTGCAAAAGGTAGGCATTCTCGGTTTTTAAACCCCTCTCCAATGAGCGGCTTTGGATACAGTCATGTGACCAAGGATGACCAATCAGAATGCAGGACATTAATTGGATTTCTAAATATGATAATATATTACTAAAAATAGCTCTATGGTTGAATTGGCTGGATGTAGGTTTTTTTTTCATTTTGCAATATATTAATTATTGTGTAACAGATTTTTTCTTAGGACAACCTTTTATCTTTAAAATAGTCCAATTTCATTCACCCCTACTGACCACCTCCCTGTGGCTGTTCTCGGTGCATAAGGTTGTACCTCATGCCAGACAGGCTTTACTGGCAGGTTGGATGCCAGGCCAACTAAAAGTCTTGGGGAGTCGCATCTGCCACAGCCAAGCTCAGATCCTGGCCGTCGTGTCAATGATGAATACATTGTAATAAGTAAATCCACCCTATTGCCCTGCCTCTCTGGCTGCTCAGTTGGGAGCTCGAGCCTTTGGGGAGCAACCATCCACTGGGCAACATCTGGTTGATGTGCATCGCTGTACAGGTGTGAACACCACTCTTTAATGTACCCAGGGTTGTAGACCTGAAAAGTTAAAAAAATAAAAAAAACAGATGGAATAGGCAGGAGCAGCGGATTCAGGATTGAGCCCACCAACCTTTTTCCTTCTCATTTGTCACAAGTGTTCAGAATAAAGTAGACATTAAAAATTATCAAATTTAGCCCTTGCTTGTGGCTGCCAGATAAATGCTTTAAATTTAAAAAAAAAAAAAGGCTCTTTCCTCCTTCTATTTCCTGACTTCATTTATCTCCTTTTCAAGAGAGATTTACTTAAGAGTTTTTCCTATTTGAAATTATAATTTTTGTCCTTTTAGACTGGAGGTGGGGATGCCCTTCCCCACCCTTCTGTTACTTTTCCTCTCTCACCTTCTATTCCTGAATCTGTCTCACCAAATGGTGCAAACCACAACATTTCTTGGACAGTAACATCAATGGTCATTCAAGTTAGTAACACTTACTCGCTGGGCCCCCTACGTCTCTCTGTGAGGGGAGCAGCCCCCTAGAAATGCCACTACACTCCCTGGGTGGGTCTGCAGGTCCCTAAGAGAGAAATGTGTGTAGTACGAGCTTATGTGTGAAGTTTGAGAAGTCTATGAGTAGGTGTGTCATGTTGTGTGGGCTTTGGTTGCATCTGAGGCACGTTGGTGTCAGGGCAAGTTTATTCTGTGTTTGTATTGTTGGAGTGGAGTGGCCTGACCTGAGTTGAAAGACGATTACTCAGTTTGTTCTGTGTAGTGATTTCTTTGATTAATATATTAAGGGGGATGGGCTCATTTAAGATGTTTGCTGGTAGTTTCTTCGAGTATCTTTGGATGAGGGTAGTGTGGATTGTTTGATTAAGTTGGGGTTTGGGGGTGGGGGAAAGAGGTTATTGTAGAGGTGTTAGAAGTAGTGTGCTGGGGTTTTTCTCTTGCATCTGGGTGGTGGTGGCTTTGCTTGCTATCAGAAGGTAGTTGGGGGGGGGGGATGGGTCAATGCTCTGTTGAAGTGTTGGGTTCCAATTATGTCTAGATGTATTTGGATTGGGATTATTTTTGTTTCAGCATGTAGGGGTGGAGATGCTGCGGCCTGCGAGTATATCCTGTGATTGTTCTATGTGGTTGGGTGCCATGCTGGTGCTGCATAGTTGATGTGGTGTGGATGAATTGTTTGTTTAGAGTGTTTTGAATGTATGTGGGTGTCTAGTGTGAGTCTGAGAATGGTGGGATCTTTTTATTTAGTGGCAGATGTCCATTTAGTCTGATTTTGAGGTTTTTGTTTGATTCATAATAGTTGGGTGTGAAAAGTGTTACTCTTGATTTTTTGGCTGAGGCAGCCATGTGGTTTTGTGTGAGCCAGTCTTCTAGTGTATATACAGGGTGACCCCCCAAAACGGGCCCAACTTTCGATAGGCCTCATTTCTTAATTTTCTGCAAGGATTGAATGAAACTTTGGTGATAACTAGTTTGTGTTTAAAAACATCATATCAAAACATGAGAATTTTTTTACTTTTCTTCTTTATTCTACAGCATGTGTTCGAGATGACCTCGATTTAGCTTTGTGCATTTCTTGAAGCACAGCACAAAGTTGTCCATGACATCCTTACAAACTGACTGACTAATCTGGGAGGGGCTAAGGCTTGGGCTGTGAGGTGCCCGATCAAAATTAGTCTTGAGACTGATCACACAGCCACCAAAGTTCTCTTTCAGCCAATCTTGGGACAGGTTTGAGGTGTGAGAGCTTATTCCATCTTGCTGGAACCAGAACTTTCCCATAAGCGATGAAAACAGGGTCTGAAGCTCCCTCTTGAAGGTTTTGAGGACCTCAACATACCGCTCCTTGGTGACTGTCACTGTTGCGCCAGATTCCTCAAAGAAGAATGGTCTGATGATGCCTCTGGCTGAGATTGCAGGCCATACTGTACACTTAGGGGAGTGTAGGGGCTTGGTGGCTACCTCATTTGGTCTGGAGATCCCCCAAAAGACATTTGTCTTTGAGTTTACCTTTCCTTCAAGATGGAAGTGAGCTTTATCTGAGGTCCAAAGGAGGTTAAGGAAAGTTGGGGTTTCCTGAATCTTCTCCACTATCTTGACTGCCATAGCCTTTCTCTGCTCTTTGTCTGTATTCTGTATGTGTAGGCCTTTACATCCATTACTAGCACTCTCCTGCAAGTCCCACGGGATATACCGAGGGACTGACTTTGCTTGCGCACAGAGCATTTTGTACTCTGCCTAACTGACTCTCTCACTCTCTCAATCAGCTCAGCTGTACGGCATCCTGAATGGCTTGGACAGTTATCATTGGCTGCATTGAGGTTCTGTACTGTCGCATAATTCTTGAAGTGGTCCACCCAGTCCTGAATTCTGCTCTTGGAGGGGTCTTTTCACATTTGAACTGATGCACAAAAGTATCCTGCACTTTCTTGAATGAGCCTGTCTTGTAGTAATATCTGACGCAGTATATTCTTTGCTTGAGCTCCCATTGAGATCTAGTTGTGTTCACAGGTGTTGCTTTTGTCATGTCCTGCAAAGTAAGGGTAATTAGTGAATGAATGAATGATAAATCACAAAAAGTGTGTGCAGGCCCGTTTTTGGAGGGTCACCCTTTATATGATGTTTGAGTTTTATGCCTGAGTTGTGTTGTGCTGTGAGCGAAATGTCATATACGTAGGTGCAGGTGATGATTAATGGGGAATGTGATTGTGTGATGTCTTGTGTAAATAATTTGATTATTAGGGGTGAGAGAAGGGGTCCTTGTGGGATGCCATTGTAGAGTGGTCAGGTTTATGATTGAAGGGTTCAGTGGGTGACTTTGCCTGTCTGCCAAGATGAAGTTTATTATCCACTTTTTGTCATTGTAGTTGAGGTTGATGTTCAGGATTTTGTGTACTTGGATGTATTTTGGTACTCTGTCGAAGGCTTTGTTTATGTCTATTGCAACAAGGATTGTATGCGAGGTTGGGTAAGGGCTGCTTGAAACCATCGATTATGTTTTGTGTGAGGTTGGTGAGGGGGTTCGTCGTTAAGTGTGCTATTTCTGAGAACAACATATGTTTAGGCTGATTCTTTTGCGTATTAGTTTTTAGTTTTTTTGACAGTGTGCACAGAAGTGAGATTGGAGAGTAGGAGTTGGCTTGCGTTGGAGGTTTGTTTGATTTGAGTATGAGTATGATGTCGGCTAGTTTCCAAATTTAGGGAACTGGGTTGAAATTTCTGTGATGGCTGAGATTGTTTTGTTGCCTAGATGCTTGAGATTGAATTGTTATTATGTTGTCTGGACCTGTGGTTTTAGAGTTTTTGAACAATTTTATTGTTTATTGTATGTTTACTGTGGTAAAGGTAGGTGTTTGGTCCTTGGATATGAGTGTACTCTTGTTTTTTGTGTGTGGGTTTGTCTGTGCTTTGGGACAAAATAAATGTTTGAGTAGTTTCATAAAAATGTTGGGGTTTTATAGGTGTGGCAATTTGGTTGTTTCTAGTAACTAATTATTCATCTGTGGGGGCTGAGGTGATGCATGTGTGGATTTTCTTTATGGTTCTCGAGAGTTGGGTTGAATTTGGTTTGTGGTCTATTGTGTTGACATATTGATTCTAATTATCTGTTTGCTGTTTAGTGATTAGGTTGGTGTGTGGGTGTTGAGGAATTGGATGTTGTGTTTCTTGTTGTAAAGGGGCCCTGTTTTATTTTAGGATGTTGTTCTGCTTAATGCAGTCTGCTATTTCCTCTTTTAAATTGAAGTTATATGTTTTTCTGTGGCTGTGGTAGATGAATTTACTGCTTGAATCTTGCATGTGCAATAATGTTGCTAATGTAATGTAGTGCTTTGTCTAGCGAGGGGTAGTTGTATATTGTGAAATTGCACAGTTTGTCTTCTTTATATTGAGTGTAGTTTTGCCAATCTGCTTTTGTAAAGTTTGTACATCTGGTTTTGAAGTGGGGTGGCTTTGGGTGCATGGTTTGGAAGGATATAATAATGGGTAGGTGGTCTGAGGAGAGGTTGCCAGTAGTGTTTAATGTGGTTCTGGTGTATTGTGAGGAGAGCAGAGAGTTTGTCTGGGGATTTGCTATTTTGCATGTGTTGGGGCGGTTGTTTGGTTAGTAGTGATGTGTTGTTGAGTATGGTGAATATGTGAAGTTGTTCTACTATGTGGGTGCCTCTCTTGTTTACTCTCTGGGTTCTGAGCCAGGAAGGGTTGCATGTAGTAAAGTCAGTGCAGTTGAAGATGTTGGTATGTTGCGTGAGGGATTCTAAGGATAGGTGCGTAGTTTCAAGGTATTTTGGGGGGATGTATATATTTATCAATTTGTATATTTCCTCCAGGGAATACCTGAACAATAATCTAGGTTTCATCTCTATTAGCAAAATCGGTTCTTATTATACCATGAAACCCTGCCTCCTTTACCCAGATATGTCCCAGCCTATGCAGACCATATGCTGATGACTGAACTTAGACAACAAAGTCTCCCACAATCAGCATGCAGCATCTGAATAGAATCAAGTTATATTTAGTTATATATATATATATATATATATATATATATATATATATATATATATATATATATATATATATATATATATATATATATATATATATATATATAACCAACCTGTACCTCTTATTTTAATTGCCCTGAAGAAGCTAGAGATGAGCAAGTTGTCAGCTAATAAAACTACAGATTTGGGGTGTCTTTTCGTATCCTTTCAACAAAGATAGAAGGGCCAGTAAGGCATTATACAATTAAGCTAGTGTCTAGATCATAACTTTCAAGAATTTGCTATTAATGGCTGAAGGACCCCCCAAAATAAGTGCACATCTTACCTAATCTGATAATTAACAATTTTTTTTTTTTTAAACATAAATATCACAAGTATAACACCAAATTTCAACTTTACATACAAAGGCAATTTAAATTTCTTGAAGTAAATATTCACCCAAAAAATATAAATATACTAATGTAAGCTCTTATACTCTCTTACTAGTTAAATAGTGACTGAAAATGCAAGGTTAATGAAACCTGAAACACTATTTGCAGATTCTGCAGATAAACAAATTCTCAGAAAAGGAGTATAAAACCATTATATATATATATATATATATATATATATCAGAGAGAGAGGAAAAAAATATGCGCAGCCACATCTTTCAAGGGGAGAGAGAGAAGAGACAGCTGGTCAGCCCTTGTCTGCATTAATGAAGGCGCAAAATCACAAGAGGGCATGATGGCCTGAAAGCTCGTCATCGCGGTAAGCTGTGAGAAGCTTGAAGGTCCCATTGGGAGTCAGACAAAGTTTTGCCTCGCTGGCTTAGGAACTTTCCTGCGGTTGTGATAATAGGGCGAGACTACTACCCTGGAACCCTCCCCTTCGGGTGGAGGGGGGAAAACCCCCATTCGACCCCACTATAAATCCTCCAACACCAGAGTTGAAAGACAGTATCCGCTGTCTGCCCACTCCTGTCAGTACCTGCCATCTGCACTTCCCTGTTCATACCCGCTGTTCACGTCCCGTTGGACTTTGCACAATTCCTCGCCGAACCCTCAAGCTCTAGGTATTCTCATCTAATTCGTGTAAGTCTACCCCATACTCGTTGTTACTCACTCCTCGAACGCAATGTGCCCAGTCTCGATTCGGTGTTCTAAACTCAAAGGCAAGATCTAAGTTCATCCCGTTAGTAGTCATTATCAAGAGACTTATTTGAAATTTGTGCCAAGGCAGGAAAAACTCCCTTGGACCAAATCTTTGAGGTAACAGCAATGCACCACTCCTGTGCAAGTGCTCTTTCTACTCCCCCCCCCCCTTTCTCAGAGTACGCCTCCATCATCGGCTTTGTGTACGCTCAAGGTCATTCAAGCAACCCTTCAGTCAGTATTGTCCGTTTGTGTGTACAGCAACTGTCTTCACCAAGTCCCCCCTCCCTTTAAGACGCTGAGACTCGTGTATGTATAATGTGTTATATAGCTTGCTTCAAAACCCCTTTTTAACCTTTGTAAAAAAGAGTATTAATTTGCATATTAGTAAAATTATTTTTGTACCCATTTTTCTATTGTCCCAGAACTTTACAAGATAGGTGATTATTTGGCCAACTAAAATTCGGTTAATTTGCACTCAGTCTGTATTATAAATCTTCCAGGGACACAGCCATCATCTCTCTTGGCTGAGAAACGCGGGAAGGATTGAACTTAACCCTATTTTACGACAATATACATCAAACATTTTGTCTTAGACAAGCTATTCTCATTTTAAAAGTTAGAGATCAAAGCCATTACTACTGTGTTTAATATTTGTATCTATTTCAAAGGCTTTTGAAATTGCAAGAGGAATGGCTGGAGAAAGTCATTTGAAATATGCAGAGACCCTTATTGACTTTGGTTTCTATCTTCTGAATGTAGATAAAATAAGTGAAGGAATTGAAGTATATCAGGTAACTATTCATCCATTAGATTTTTTCAGTTCCTATTTTTAAAGATAAGATTAATTTTTACTGAGTAAAGTAGATAACAAAGGAAAGTAATAGAGTTTGGGAGTAGGCTAAGTAGTTTACAGTAATGAATTGATAATAAGGGAAAGTTGAAGATGATGTGGCTCTTTTTTTAGTGAGAAATACTACTGTTCTATGATGGAACTTAAGTTTGAATGGGTTCACAATCATTTTATCTTGCATTCATAGCTGGATTAATTGCCCTAAGTAGTCTCTCATTTTCATCACTGTACCTTTCACACATTTTTAATTCTCCTAACCTCTACTCTTCCTTCATGCACATCTTTTAAGGAACTTTCTGGTAGAAATGTTCCCATAGGTTCATGCATATTTTTTTAAATACTGTATTTTCTAGTTTATAAGATACACTGTTTTACCCCAAAAGATTTTGTAAAAATCTACCTTACCTCCTATATGCTGTAACTATGAATATAACTACTTTTGTTGCACACCTCCCAGCGGGTCTCTTCAATCAAACCTGCAGCTCTCAGAAAGGGTTCCATATCATGAGGTCTCCTAGAGAGGTTATATTGAAAGAAGTTCTGCCATAATTAAGAGTGCAACAGAATAAGATGAGATGGACAGTGTTTTCAAGATGCATTCAGGGATGGAATCTAATGTTTTTGTATCCATGTAGGGTTGGGTGTTGTCCTCATTGCAGGTAGGTCAGTGATCTAAGGTTGCTTCAGTTGGAGGAGTAAAGAGAATCCTTAGGTGTTGTGAGGAGCATAGCAGTTTCCTGAAGAATGTGGGCCTATCATATTCAGGTGATTCACGATTGAGAGTGTTTTTTGTTTTGGCATACAAGTGGTGTATTGGGTTAGAGGAGCAGCCATTTGTACTTTTTCTTTTTTATTTAGGTGTCCCCAGGGACATAGTTCATTGTTGTCTGGATGAACTTTCTGTATAGGAGTGCCAGTTTCTTTGCATTGTCTAAATTTGGTATTTTTTAGTGTTCTAAAGATGAGTTGAGTTTGAACATGGCTTCTGAGGTGGTTTATTTTGTGTTGTGTGAGTCTAACTTAGGATCCAGAAGTGTGTGATTATGGTTGAGTGGGAGAAATTGGTCATGGAGCAAGATGTTTTCAAGAGTGTTTTAGGTCACAGGTAATGAATGTGACTGTCAAGTTTATGTGGGGGGGGGGGGGACATTGTTTATTTTGAACCCATTTTCGGAAGTTGTATGTACTTGTTAAGGTTTCTAGAAGCTGTGGGTACGGAGGTGGATTGGGATTTGATGGATAAGTCATCTGCATAAATGTTTAGGTTGTGGGGAGGGATATATCATGCATGAAGGGGATGACCTCTTGGAGAACCCTATTAGGTAGTTTTTTCATTTTAAATTTTGTTTTGCTCTTTGTTGGAGGACTTGTCCATTTCTGTTTGAGAGAAAGTTTGCTATTCATTTTTTATCATTGGTATGGTAGCTAGTGTTTAACATTTTTTGTATGGTGTGATGTTGGACAGTGTCAAAGGCTTTGCTGATCTCTATTGCTGCCATAACTGTGCAATGTAGGGGACAGCTTTGGTTGAAGCCTTTTAATATTTGTGGTTGGGGAGTTTTTTTCTGAAGGGGGAGAATAAGCTTGATTCTGTTGAGAATTAGATTTTCTAAAAATATGGAGTAATTGAGAAGAGTGAAATCTGCTTGTAGGGGGTGGTGAGATTTGGGGGTTTATTTGGTTTGAAGATGGGCAGGTTGTATGTATGTTTTATATTGCTAGATGATGATTTGTAACCACAAATCATCGAAGATGTCTAGACCTTAAGTTCATGATTTTTTGAGGGATATTTTAGTGAGAGTAGTGTCATGGGGTTGATGTTGGGTCTATGTACAATTTGTGTAGCTTTTTAATCGTTTTATGGCTGGTTAATTTTTTTTTTTTAAATGTTATGGCTGATTTGGAGTAGTCATGAGCTGGTTGCATTACTTGGTTGGAATTAAGATTTTTGTTCTCTGATAAAGCAACATTCATTTTGGGGTTTTATTTTTTTTGTGGGGGTGGGGGGTTCACATAAGTTGGGAACTGTTTGTTATGTGGTTGATTGTTTGGGGTTATTATTTCTAATTTTCTTGTTTGGTGTAGACAAGATTATTGATTCTTGTGTTGATATGGATTTGTTCTTTGTTTGGCTGTACGGTTTTGTTTTATCTAGGTCTGTTTCTTGCTTTTATAAGGTTTTCAATTTCCAGTGCGAAGTTGGGATTGATGCATTTTCTATGTCCTTAGGAGCATATATTTCTTGCTTGCCCAGTGGATTGTGTTGGTGGAAGGGACATGCTTGAGTGTGAAGTTGGATAGGGTGTTTTCTGCGCTGTGAATTCAGTCCACTGAGCTCTTATGTAGTTTGTGTATGTTATTTTATTAGAGCCATGGATAGGCTGGGTTAGTTGAAATGTGATGAGGATTGGAAGGTGCTTGAATTGGAGTGCATGGAAGGTTTTCCAGGTAATTCTAGTATGGAAATGAGGGGAGCAGTATTAAGTCTGAGGCTGTGTTTGCATTGTTTGGGTATTCCTTTTGGTTTATATCTATTGTTTAGTACATTTAGTGAGTGAAGTTGTTAAATGATGGTGGTGCCTCTTGGTCTCTCATCCTGTGCAGTTAGCCAGGTATAGTGGTGCCCATTAAAGTTGCCCCTAAGAAGAGGTTAACGATCTGTGAGTGTGGCGGTTGGTTTAGCAAAAAAAAAAAACTCTTTGACAATGGCTATGGAAATTGGTGCACTCCCTATTTCTCTTTGTGCACCCACTTTTCTCACTGTATTTCCCCTGTAGTTTTTCTACCTAGGATTAATGCCTTGCAGAGGGCTATCCTGTATAGGTCATTACACATAGTGTGGCGCTAGGCTCCAGATTACCTGCTGTGTCAGGGTGTGCCTGTCTAGGTATCTGAGGAGAGAGTAAGAGGAGATCATTTTCAACTTTTATTTATGCACATTATACCTATATATACAAGAGCACACCCAAAATGTTACCAATGACACACAAAAAAAATCAAATCCCTTCCCCCATCAAGTATATAAATTAGGACAAAATGTTACAATATTCATATGTGACCATGCGCTTCATATATCAAGTGTGTTAATAATCCACACTCCTTGCCCAGTTATTAGCGATTTATTTGAAGGGAGGCCCACTCTCTTTCAGCAAACTGCTGGAATTCCCTACACCACTCTTCTGCCAAATGTTCGCAGTTTCCAGTTTTCTTGGTTCCTAAAATTCTTTTCAAATATTTAAAAATTCAGTGGTACTCATCTTCAAAACAGCTTGTGCATTGTAACAGCTCTCTTCTAAGAAATGACTACCCTGATCTGCGCTTTACCAACTGGAAGGATATGGTACCACAACTGGTACAGGCACTTGTGATGGCACTCATGAGCCCTAAGGAACTGGAAAAGAGAAGCTACTTTCAAACATCCGCACAATTGTAGACACACAGAGAAACCCAATCCTTACCTGGCAACTCTACCAGCTCCTCTTGTTTTTATTGCATATACCTTTACCACATACCATTTATATAAACTCATTCATAGGCTGGTTGAAATAGACTTTGACTCCATGTTTAGTTTCAACCGCAGACCAAGAAGAGGACACTCCTTTAAACTAAATGTTGAATTTGCTAGAACAAATTGTAGAAAATATTTCTTCGCATGTAGAGTTATGCCGATTTGGAATCAACTACCAGAATCTGTAGTAATTGCTAATATTCAAACTTTTAAAAGATTATTGGAAAATGTAAACCTGACCTTTTTTGTAAAGGTCGAGCTTACACAGCTCCTTGAAGCTTTGTGCATCCTAGATATTATGCATAACTATTAAATGTGTATATCATGTCTACATTTATGCCACATAAGAGTTTTATGTACTTTTCCGAAATAAATGTTTTGTTTGTTTGTTTACCACACTCCTATCAGTGTAACTCAGTCAACAATTCCAGTAAGCTCTATTTTGGACACTAAAAAAATCAGTCTTTTTAACAAATTTTCTTTACACCCTAACTCTTCTCTGAAAAGAACTAAATGCACAGCACAATGGATGTCCAGCAAGCCCCTCATCATCTCTATTCGCTAACATCCTGTAAAAGACACCGTAAGGGGCATGGCAATATGGTTTCCTCGCCACTGTGCTGATGGGACTCAGCGCCCCATCCAGCCCCTGCTTAGCCTCTTCTCCTTATTTCTGACACTGTCTTCTTACCCTGCTTCCTCAATTTCCATACAACCTCTCTCACAACTTTCTTTGGTTGTCCTCTAAGTTCACAGGGTATATGACCAACCAGCTTCCTCGCACCCAACCAACCCAGATCAGGCCTGAAGAGGAGGAAAAATGTCCACTCACCACTCAGCTCCGGTTTGGGGTGGTGGGTTTTTAACAACCTGCTTCAGCCCCACCCACACCTTCTTCACATATCCTTTCTTTCTGTCAATTTTTTCGCTGTGCCGATGGGGTGCCAGGTCATTAGGCGGGAGGAGTGACCTCAAATGACAGCAGCTGGTTTTGCTGGCCCTATGTTCACCCTTTGCAGAGTCGGCTACTGTGTAGGGTGATAAGTGTTTGCGCTTTGTAAAAACTATAGGGTCACTATGCCTGATGATGAGCAAATTTTAAAAATAACCTATCCACTTTCCCGGTAACATCATTGGAGCCCCCCTCAGGCAGCTCCACCGAAAAAATGGAGGTACCCCCACTGTGCTTTCACAGAGGACCTTCCAAACCTCTCCGACCAGAGAGGAGGTTTACTCCTCTCCTATGCATATGGGTGTAGGGGACTCCTCCTCACCCCCTTCCCCGGAGTCGCCCTTGGGTGACTCACTTTTTCCAGCAGCAGTCCTCCCTTTGCTTTCGAAAGGGGCTGCCAAGAAAGCAGGCAAGCAGGTGGCTCATAACACTAGCCAACAAATTTTAACTTTGTCTCTGCTACTTGAGTAAATGTTGTTGTAACTAACTAACTTTGGTGCGTTGATTCCAAATCTGTACTCAGATTTGTCCTAGCATGTAAGGTTCCTGAGTTATGCAACTAGGCTATATGGCTCACTTTGTCACCTTGGATCAATTAATGAAATAATTATTACGAGTTTGAGAAGAATGCGATGTTTCTGGGCTAAGGACTTGGTCCTGGCCCATCCAGGCATACAAGCACGGTCGTTTCCGCGACCATTCGGAACCCTTCTGCTGGTTCTACCCACCCCAGACGCTCCCTTGGTAGAGCTGGCGGCATAAAGGGTTAACACCCAGTTCTGGCTAAAACCACTGCATCTGCAGCTGATCTCGACGGTGCTTATGCTGCCAAGAGACGCCAGTCATATCCTATGCCCTTTGGGTTTAGGGTTAGGAAACTTCTAAAGATCAATATAACTTTCGGGCCGGTGGCCTCCCTGGTTCTGCCCTTGATGCCACCCTGAAGAGTGCCACCTTTGACTATTTCTCACCACGGCTCTGCTCACAAAACTTCTACAGCGCCGCGAGTATTGCGTTCGGCCTTTTTGGAGTACAGTTCCTGTCACGCTTGAACCGTGCCAATGTATCCATATTGCTCCAAATCCCAAGAGGGGGTCAGTTTCCATACTGTATCTCGTCTTTTTGAAGTCTGCGGGGCTCTCCCAGGCGTTGCATCTGTCTTCATTGCCAAGTTGGTTGCAATACACTGCTCAGTCAGAAGATAACGTTATGTGCCTGGTTTAGATATAGGATTGTGATCTACTGTATAGCGACTCACAAAGTGCCCTTAGTGCTCTTGGCCCCGTAAGGGGCGCGGCAATTTGCCATCCTGGTCGCCGTGCTGACGGGACTCAGCACCCCGTCCAGCCCCAGCTTAGCCTCTCTTCCTTGCTTCAAAACACTTGTTTCCTCTCTTTTCATTCACCCTCTCCCACAACTTTCTCTGGTCAGCCTCTAATTTCACAGGGTAGATGCTGACCTTCTTCTCAGCCAACCGTCCTGGATCGGGGCTGAGGGGGGAGGGGACAATGTTCCCTAACCCCTGAGCTCCGGTCTAGGGTAGTTGGTTTTTAACAACCTGCCTCATCCCAACCCATACCTTCCTCACATCCCCTTTCCTCTCGTCTTCAAAATCTATCTTTTTTACGCCGTGTCTAAGGTGGAGCCGCCATGCTGATGGACTGCCAGGCTACCAGGCGGGAGGGGTGGTCCCAAATGGCGGCGCCTGGCTCTGCCAGGCCTGTAAGCACCTCTTGCAGTGCGGGCAACTGCAAGAGGTGATTAGCTATTGCATCCCAGGTAAAAAAGAGGGTCACCATGCTCAATGATAAAGATAAAAAAAAACCCAAACCCCAACTTTCCCTGAAACAGCGATGGAGCCGCCCTTGGGCAGCTCCAGCAAAAAAATGGAGGTCCCCTTTCCCCCTGTGCTTGCGCAGGGGACCCTCCATATTTCTCTAACCAGAGAGGAGGCTTACTCCTCTCCTTCGCCTATGGGTGCAGGGGACTCCCCCTCACCTCCTTCTCTGGAGGTGCTTTTGGGCACCTCCCATTTTCCAGCGGCAGTCCCCTCTTTTCTTTCCAAGGGGACTGCCAAGAAAGCCAGCAGGCAGCCCTTAGCCAGCAGCTCCCCATCGAAGCGGCTCGGTAGGGCAAACCTTCTTAGGGGGGAGAGGGAAGCCAGGCCCCTTTGGTCGATTCCCTCAAAAGACCTGCTGGCAGGAATATTAAACCTTGCCGGGGTCAAGGCTTGTGCCTCCCCACAAAAGCCTCATGATGCTGCCAAGGGGATCTGCGATGTCCTAGGAGGGGATGGCCAACTGGAGGCTCCTCCTGTGATAGACATGGTACTTGAGGAAACCCAGCCTCAGACAGTAGGGCCTTCCATGTGGGGGAATCCGGGCTCGGCGCCAAGCACCTAACCAGAATCCGCCCCTATGCAAGGTCCCCCTCAAACGACTGTGAATACTGAGTCAGTACAAGGAGGGGAGGGATCTCCTCCGGATGGTGCCCCTGCAACCACCACGACCTCCATTTCGGAGAGGACCTAGCTGAGGCCAGTCCATCTGGCTGAGGGGCTTCTACCGGCGGGGGTGAGAAGCGGGTTCATTCCCCACCCTCCTCTCCAAAAAAGAAAAGACCAACACCAAAAAGACAAAGAAGACTCGGGGCTCCTCTCCATCCACGGGGGCTGCGGGGACGGATGTGTCTGCTGCCACTCTGGCAAGAGACCAAGCCAAGATCAGCACATCCGGCCACTCTGCCCCCCCGGTTGTGGAGCCCCTGACTAAGACCAAAAGTGCACAGAGCAGAGCCTCGATGACATCGGGGCCCCTCATTCAGAGGTTACCTGGCAATTTCGAGCCCGCTGGCTTCAAACGCTTCCTCGTTATTCGCTCCACTTATGGCACCATGTTGTCCAAGGGCAACATGATCCATCAGAGGAGAGGATTAGCTAGTGCAATTAGTAGAGAGCCGAAGGTGACCCGTTTCTCGGACGGGAGCCTTCTGGCGAATGCGGTGAATCCCGCCGAGGGGGCCAAGATAAGTGCTCTTCGGACACTTCATGGCACCCCGGTGAGTGTGACTCCACACTCTACCATGAACTTTGTGAAAGGAGTAGTTTATTCGAGAGAACTCGTTGACTACTCCATTGAGGACATCACCCTAGAGCTAGCCAACCATGGGGCGGTCAAGGTCGAACGTGTCATGAGAAAACAGGGAGGTGCCTCGAGACCCACCCCTACACTCTTCGTCACGTTCGACTGTGACAAGCTCCCTGAGTCGGTGCGTGCCGGTTGGTACCGCTACCGCGTGAAGGCATTCGTGCCACTGCCGCGGCGGTGCTATTACTGTCACCGCTTCGGCCATACGAATCTCATGTAGACGTGCAAAGTCGGGGTCACCGGAAGTCTGTGTAAATTGCTCCAAGTTCGCACACGATAAGTCCAAATTGTGTGTGGCCAAGTGTGTCAATTGTGGAGAGCCGCACCTTGCTTCTTCGAAGCAATGTAGTGCATATCTCCTTGAAAAAGAAATCCTGGCCATTCAGGCCCAGGATCGACTCATTCGGCGAGGCTAAGGACTTGGTCCTGGCGTGCCCGGCTCTGCCTGGGACGTCATATGCCTCAATAGTTAGAAAGGCACCCTCTGCTCCTGGCCCATCCAGGCCAACGAGCACGGTTGTTTCCGCGCCCATTCGGAGCCCTTCTGCGGGCTCTACCCTACCCGAGCGCTCCCCTGGTAAAGCTTGCGGCAAAAAGGGTTCATACCCAGCCCCAGCTAAAACCAGGGCTTTCCCCTCTTCCCCCAGCGTGACCGTTTCCCGCAAGGCGAAACGGCCACGCGCCTCCACCGAGTCGTTAGACTCACAGGAGGCAACACCCCTGAAAATGGTCGCTAGGCCATCTTCCGGGGTTCCTAAAGCTGTTCCCCGAAAGGAGGACAGCAACAAAGGAGCTTCGGCTCCTTCGCCCACGCCCCGAGGTGGAGACGGTGGTTCCTCGAAAAGGGGCCCCCCGCCTCTTAAGCCACAATGCCCGCCTAAGGTTTCGAGGCTGAGGGAGGAAAAGACTCGCATGGCGAGCCCAACCTCCCCCAATAAGTCCTCAAAGGCGACAGCGCCTTCCGCGCTTTGTCCGGCCAACAGCGCCCGGGATTCTGCCCCCGGGAAGCGTACGGCCATTTCCGTGAGGGTCTTCAGTTCGAGGAGGGCCCCCGCGTCTCCTCCAAGCTAGGCCTAGAGGGCATATTCCTTCAATGGAATTGCCGTGGACTCCGGGCCAACTAGGAGGAGCTGAGGAGTCTCGTCTCGTGCCGTTCCCCGTTAGCTATCTTCTATCTTTTTGTGTGAGACCATGCTAGGCGCGTGCCCCCTGCCCGCCCTCCCGGGGTATAAGGGTCTTGCGACCCCACCCCTGCGGGATGGCCGGGCTGTGGGATGCGCGGTTTACACCCGTCATGATGTCTCCGTTCTTCCTTTCTCTTTAGATACCTCCTTTCAGGCAGTGGCTGTGCAGCTGCACCTGGATAGGAGGTATACTCTGATTTCTGCGTACATTCCACCGTCAGCTGACTTCGACGCGGGGGACTTACGCCGCGTCGTGGCACGGTTGCCGAGGCCCTATCTCTTGATTGGAGATCTGAACGGCAGGCATCCTCTCTGGGGAGATTACTTCATAAATCCCAGGGGACAAGTCCTTGCTGATCTAATCGAAGAGCTTGAGATGGGTGTCCTAAACGTGGATGAGTTTACGCATCACTGTCCGAGAACCGCTTCATTTTCTTGCCTTGAACTATCTTTGTGCTCCTCGGATGCACAGCCCGATTTTGATTGAGGGGTGGTCGATGACATCCATGGTAGTGATCACTTTCCCATTCAAATATCATTTTCAGGGCAACTGCCGCCTGAGAGACCACCTCGGTGGTGCTTGGCGCGGGTGCGGTGGCCTGCATTTCAGGAAATGACTGAATTCTCTATCTCAGTCGAGGAGTTTAGGTCGGTAGATGAGGCCGTTGAGTTCTTTTCCGGCAACCTCATCGCCGTGGGCCTGACTACTATTCCTAGGACGTCTGGCCGTTTTGCACGCTGACCACTCCCATGGTGGTCGGCCGAGTTTGAGACGGGCCTAAAAACAGAAGCGTTATGCCTACATGCGCTATTTAGCGCCGCCCGAACGATTTCACTGTCGCTCAATTTCGTCGGGCTAGGGCTAGGTTCCGGTATATTTCGAAGCACGCCCGCCGCTCTTCTTGGCGGGCATACGTGTCTTCACTTAACGGGAAGACCCCCTTAGCTGAGGTGTGGAAGCGAGTCAAAAGGATTCGGGGCAAGTTCTCACAGGATCCCCCCCTCCCGTTCTCCAGGAGAATGGGACCGCAATCTCGGACCCCGCGTCCGTGGCGGAATCCTTAGCGACCGCCTTTTCCGCATTCTCTAGCCGGGATGCTGCTCCGCCAGCATTCAATGCACGTCGTGATGTTGTGGAAGGCCGCCAGCTGGACTTTACCTCGAGAGGCGGAGAACCCTTCAACAACAAGTTTACTGTGAGTGGGTTGCGCTCCGCTCTCGCTTCGTGCGCGGACACCGCCCATGGTCTGGACGATGTCCCGTACGCCATGCTTCGACACCTGAGTGAGCGAGGCATGGCCTTTCTGTTAGATTTGTTCAACAGGATCTGGGTGGAGGGTCTACTCCCAGACTCCTGGCGAATCGCTATGTGCTCGCCTTTCGCAAACCTGGAAGAGATCACTCTACTCCGACCGGTTTCCGCCCAATCTCTCTAACCTCTTGCGTGTGCAGGTTGATGGAGAAATTGGTAAATGTTAGATTAGCCTTTTTCCTGGACAGCGGAGGCCATCTGTCTTCCGCACAGTGCGGCTTCCGCAAGTTCCACTCCACATCGGATGCTCTGCTCCGACTGGAAAATGCCGTCTGCGAGGCTTTCCTTCGTAGACAGCACTACGCCACGGTCTTTTTCGATCTGGAGAAGGTCTATGATACCGCATGGCGATACGGTATCATGGAGACTCTCCACACGATGGGGGCGAGGGGACGCCTCCCAATGTTTATATCGGAATTTTTGCGAGATCGTCGATTCCGCGTACGGGTGGGGGGAGCCCTCTCCGGCCCAAAGGAGCAGGAAGAGGTTGTCCCGCAGGGAAGTGTCCTCAGTGTCGCACTCTTTGCCCTGAGCATCAACGGCATCACCTCGGTGCTGCCGGAAGATGTTCTCGCGACGCTCTACGTGGACGACCTTTCGATCTCTTTTGGCGCGGCCCAGATGCCAACTCTGGAGCGTCGACTCCAATAGGCATTGAACCGCGTCTCTCGCTATGCCGAAGCGCACAGGTTTCGGTTTTCTTTGGCCAAGACTAAGGTGGTTCACTTCTGCCGCCATCCACGTCTTCACCCCGACCCAGATTTGTTTCTTAAAGGGGTGCGCCTGGATGTGGTTGAGTCGCACCGTTTCCTTGGTCCTGTATTCGACCGACGCCTCACCTGGGAGGCTCATATTCGCAGCCTTAGGGTCTCTTGTACCCGCGCCATGGACATTCTCCGTTCCGTGACGTTCAGCGCTTGGGGCGCTGATAGGGCTACTGCCCTACTTTTTTATCGATCCTTTGTTCGCTCGAAGCTCGACTACGGATGCGAGTTTTATGCATCCGCAGCCGAGCGTTTATTGCGGAAGGTGGATTCGATCCACCACACCGGCCTTCGCCTTGCGACCGGTGCCTTCCGCACTTCCCCCATTGAGAGCCTGTTGGTCGATGCTGGGAGATGCCACTCGCTCTGCGCCGCGTGCAGTGTATCACTCGACTGTACGCGCGAGCCCGGCGCCTCCCTCGGTCGCCAACAGCTCTCACTGCATCCGCAGCTGATCTCGATGGTGCCTATGCCGTCGAGAGACGCCAGTCATACCCTAAGCCTTTTGGGTTTAGGGCCAGGAAACTCCTTCGAGAGGTAGATATCGCTCTCGGGCCGGTAGCGCCCCTGGTTCTGCCCAGGACGCCACCCTGGAGGGTACCACATTTGGCTATTTGTCACCACGCCTCTGCTCCCAAAGCTTGTACTGCGCCGGGAGTATTGCGTTCGACCTTTTTGGAGCACACATCGTGTCACGCTGGAACCGTGCCAGTGTATACGGATGGCTCCAAGTCCCAAGAGGGGGTCGGCTTCCACGCCGTATCCCCTCTGTTTGAAGTCAGCGGGGCTCTACCAGGCGCTGCGTCTGTCTTCACGGCCGAGCTGGTGGCAATACACCACTCGGTATGGGAGATTACGCGACGTGCCCGGTTCGGAGACCGGATTGTGATCTATAGCGACTCACAAAGCGCCCTGAGTGCTCTCGGGGCATTGGAATCTCTGCATCCCCTGGTTCGCGATATCCGTGACGCCACGGTTTTGGCGAGCCGGGCAGATGTCGAGATTATCTTCTGCTGGGTTCCTGGACATGTAGGAATTGCGGGGAATGAGGGCGCCAAAGAGTCCGCGAGGACTCTGCGACCGGACCAGCGTTTCGCTCTTCCTCACACCGACTACATGGCAGGAATACGGGCAGCTCTTCGGACTGCTTGGCAAAGAAGATGGGAGACGGTCGAAGGGAACTTAAAGTTGCGTGCCATTGCGCCGCGACGTTCCCATGGACCTATCCCCCAATGCCGCGGCGGCTTCAGGTTGCTTTCTGTCGTCTTCGAATCGGACACACTCGTGTGACGCATCGCTACTTGATGGAGCGCTCGCATGCGCCCTATTGCAACGACTGCGTCGTCCCCCAGACTGTTCGGCATATTCTTGTCGAATGTCCCAGTCTGGGTGATCTTCGCGCACGATACCTGTCTCGGTACCGGGATGGGCGAGGTCGCTACCGCCTGTCCCTTATACTCGGGACGAGTGCGTGCACCATGACTGGTGGACTTATTGACTTTTGGATGGAGGCCGGCCTTCTCCCCTTTTTTAAGGTTCCTTTTTTTGTCATTGTTTTGTTTGTATGTTGCACTCTCCTGCACTGGGGTGAGGGGGACCTCCCCCCGCTGCCGGAGATTGCTTCGATTGTTAAGTTTTTCCAATTTATATCATTGTTAAGTTTTCATATTTTTACTTTAAAGTAGCCTAGTTCTAGGCTGTGGTGTTTTTCGGCGATTTTTCCCAAGTGGGTAGTTGCCAGATGGGCTCCATAAAATTTAAAAAAAAAAAAAAAAAAAACGCAGCCTTATGGTCTCCTGTACCCGCGCCATGGACATTCTCCGTTCCGTGACGTTCAGCGCTTGGGGCGCTGATAGGGCTACTGCCCTACTTTTTTATCGATCCTTTGTTCGTTCGAAGCTCGACTACGGATGCGAGTTTTATGCATTCGCAGCCGAGCGTTTATTGCGGAAGGTGGATTCGATCCACCACACCGGCCTTCGCCTTGCGACCGATGCCTTCCAGACTTTCCATATTGAGAGCCTGTTGGTCGATGCTGGGGAGATGCCACTCGCTCTGCGCCGCGTGCAGTGCATCACCCGCCTGTACGCGCGAGCCCGGCGCCTCGCTCAGTCGCCAACAGCTCTCACTGTTTCTGCAGCTGATCTCGATGGTGCCTATGCCGCCGAGAGACGCCAGTCATACCCTAAGCCCTTTGGGTTTAGGGCCAGGAAACTCCTGCTCTATAGTGACTCACAAAGCGCCCTGAGTGCTCTTTGAGCATTGGAATCTCCGCATTCCCTGTTCGCGATATCCGTGACGCCACGGTTTTGGCGAGCCGGGCAGATGTCGAGATTATCTTCTGCTGGGTTCCTGGACATGTAGGAATTGCGGGGAATGAGGGCGCCAAAGAGTCCGCGAGGACTCTACGACCGGACCAGCGTTTCGCTCTTCCTCACACCGACTACATGGCAGGAATACGGGCAGCTCTTCGGACTGCTTGGCAAAGAAGATGGGAGACGTTCGAAGGGAACTTAAAGTGGCGTGCCATTGCGCCGCGACTGTACCCATGGACCTATCTCCCAATGCCGCGACGGCTGCAGGTCGCTTTCTGTCGTCTCCGAATCGGACACACTCGTGTGACGCATCGCTATTTGATGGAGCGCTCGCCTGCGCCGTATTGCGACGACTACGTTGTCCCCCAGACTGTTTGGCAAATTCTTGTCGTATGTCCCAGTCTGGGTGATCTTCGCGCACATTACCTGTCCTGGTACCTGGATGGGCGGGGTTGCTATCGCCTGTCCTTTGTACTCGGGACGAGTGCGTGCACATTGACTGGTGGACTTGTTCTTTTTGGGGGAGAGACCGGCCTTCTCCCTTTTATTTAACCAGGTTTAATTGTTGTTTTTGTTATTGTTTTGTTATTGTTATTGTTATTTCTTTTTATTGTTGTTTCCTGTTTAAATTTTTTTAAGTATCCTAGAACTAGGCTGTTTGTTTACGGCTACTTATGCCTAAGTCTGCAGTCGCCAGATAGCCCCTTAAAAAAAAAAAAAAAATAGTGCTCTAGGGACATTTGAAACTCTGCATCCCCTGGTTCATGATATCCGGGACACCAGGGTTATGGCGAGCCCAGCGGCTTTCAAGATTATCTTCTGCTGGGTTCTTGGACATATAGGAATTGCGGTGAATGAGCTTGCCGATATCTGCGCCCAAGAGTTGCCAGGACTGGGCGACTGGACCAGCATTTCAATTCCACCCACCGATTATATGGCAGGAATATGGGCAGCTCACCAGGCAGCTTGGCAAAAAAGATGAGAGACATTCGAGGAGAACTCAAAGTTACTTGCCATTGCACTGCGACTGTTCCCATGGACCTATCCTACCCCCCAATGCTGCGAAGGCTTCAGGTTGCTTTCAGTTGTCTTCTAATTTGAGACACTCGCAGGATGCACCGGCATTTGATTGAGTGATCGCCTGCGCCTTATTGAGCCGACTGCGTTGTCCCCCAGTGTGTTCGGCACATTCTTGTTGAATATCCCAGTCTGTGATCTCTGCGCACGCTACCACCGGGATGTGCGGGTTCGCTACTGCTAACTGACTTGTGGACTAGATTACTTTTTGAAGGATGCCTGGCCTCCTCCACTTTATTTGACTTTTTTTGTACTTCGCAAGTTCATTCGCTGGAGAGAGGTGGGCCTACCCCTGATGCCGGAGCGCACTTTCTTCCTGTTGCCATTTTGCTTTCTTTTCTTTTTTTAATTTTTTGTTCTTCTTTTTTAGCCTGTAACCCAGCCTTTGTCTTTTTTTATCTATGTTATTTCTTATCTACACATTATTTTTTTTTAATCGCGCCTAGTATTTAGCTCTGTTGTGAGTACGGCAACTTTTGCCCTATCATGTAGTTGCCAAATGGGCTCTCAATTTTTTTTTTAAATCTAAGCAACTGTCTCCCTCAATTCCCTCAGCAAGACAGTGACCCAGCCCACACAGCTAAGACTGTACAAAAGTGGTTGGGGTCGAACATGAACTACCGATCAAAGGACTTTTCGCTGCTGCAGTTGCAGTGGGTGCATGTCGAGGACAAGGTCTGCAAGGTCTGTTGCAGTATAGTTGATGAGCTGAAGTCCTCTGTCAACTGTGTGTGGGCCAAGATGAGGAAGGACTTCGTCCATAACATGTGCATGGCCTTCATGTCTAGCCTGTAGCACCTGCTCAATGCCAAGGGTGGCCACATTAATTAATTTTACAATTTAACAAACATTGATGTTAAAACAATAAAAACCTGTCTAACTGCATCAAAACTATCATTGTGTCCATTATTGAGAGTACTGTAACAAGTATAACAGGACTTTTGCAATACCCAGTATGTGTAGACTTTGCACTGTGATTACTTTGAGCATTTATCTACTATTGAAGATTAATTTATTTTGCACTCTATGCAAAACTTTTCTATACAACCCTGGACACCACTGACTTAAATTAATTCACTACTGTTAGCCAAAAATGCTCACTAAGCAAGAGCCAAGATTTTTCTCAGATGTCTTTACCCCAAACTTTTTTCCTTCAAAATATTGGTGCATCTTATATCCTAAAAATATGGTAATAAAAAATCCTGGTAATATCAATAAAATGGTTCCAACTTATTATCCTGAGTTTCTGAATGTTTCCACTACAAAACTCACTTCTATGTGATCTCTAAACACCAATGCTGATCAAAATATATTATCCTTTATCCTTAGAAGTTTTAATGGACAATTTATTTTTATTTATTTTTTCTTACAGAAAGCCCTTAAAATAAGACAAAATGTTTTTGGACATTCGGCCCTGAATTTACACATAGCAACTGCCCATGAAGATCTAGCATATGCTTCCTATGTATATAATTACTCAAATGGATTATTCAAAGAAGCTAGGTAAGATTTAAGATATTTAATAAGGGGGTAGAGGAGTGAATTACAAATGTTATCTATATAAAAAAGCAAAATGAAAAGAAAATTTTAGCAACTATATATGAGAGGGTTGATTTGGAGCCTGAGATTTCATGGCTCATATTATTATGTGCATGTGGATGTTAGATACTCACAGCCCAGATGTAATAATAATAGGTGGTTTTATGTGGTGCCCTTCAAAACCTTGAGGTCTTCGCAGTACACCCGTCCATTAACTAGGCAAGGGCCTGAGAGAACTTAGAAGAGGTGAGTTTTGAGAGCCCAATTCAAAGCACCATGGATGGAAGAGGAGCTTATGCCAGCAGCCAGACCATCCCACATCTTTGGGGAAACCAGAGAGAAGTCACGATCACCCATGCAGCAGATATGAGTGCAAGAAACTGAAGTGTTTGCATGTCATCAACGTAGAATGGAAGGATAGACCTAGATGATGCAGAAGAAAGCCAAGAGGAAGGAGGCAGATATAAAAGAGGAGCAGGACAAGGACAGAGCCCTGAGGAACACCATAAGACACATTAGCTTGGTGAGAGACCTCACACCGGATGTGAACAGATTGAGTACAAGATTGGCAGATAGATCTCATGTTAATCATCACTTGGTTCCCACTGAAAAATAAAAGGCATTTTAAACAGTATTCCCTCGGATTTTTGTGCATCATGTTATGTGGACAGTAATATGGGTCTTGTATATTACTATAGAGAAATTGTGTTTCCTCAAGATCAAGATGGTGTTTTAGTGGCACAACCTTTATTTCATAGTGTGGGTAATTAATCTAGCTGCGGGTGTTGATCGATGGAGTGATGAGGTGAATGAGTTCAAGGTTTGGTGCCCAAGCTAGGAGGTATAGGCAAGTGAAGGATAGATATATTGTATGTTTAGCAAGTGGAGGATAAATAATGTATATTGTATGCATAGGTGATTGAGTTGTGGGGATAGCGATCCCCAGCTTTCTACACATAACTTGCACACATGTACATTGCATGCACCAGGAAGACTTCCAGCCTAACATCCAGCTGTCACTGGTAGATGGTGTGTGGAGACAGTGTTTCACAAGTTAAAAGCATGCTAATCTCCTCTCTGGTTCTGCTAGAAGCAAATTTCCTTGACAATACTTTTCCCTCCAAGTAGGAGACATGCCAAAACCCCCTAATTTGGTAAGAATAAAATGAAACTGTCAATACTTGCAAGTTTCATTTTATTCCCAGCTATTCCAATCTCAAATCCATTTCCTTCATCATATTAAGAAAACTCAAAATGGAATTAAATTTTCCTTCTATTATGGAATCCAGAGTAATTCACTGCATTTCAAGGTCAGAGATCACACTCCTTCCTCACTGCTGGGCAATACTTCTCCAAACATTGCTTGACAAGTTTCCACATGTTTCTCTAATTACTTCCCTGAACGCAAAGAACATTTAATTCACTCTGCACATTATCACTAACTTTAACATATGCAAAGTTATCAATTCATTCAATTAGTGTTTCCACACCCCGTAAGGGGCCCGGCGATTTGCCTTCCTGGCCGCCGTGCTGACGGGACTCAGCGCCCCGTCTGGCCCCAGCGCCCCGTCTGGCCCCAGCTTAGCCACTTCTCCTTCCTTCAAAACACTTGTTTTTCCCCTGGTTTCCTTGCTTTTCATACAACCTCTCCCACAACTTTCTCTGGTCAGCCTCTAATTTCACAGGGTAGATGCTGACCTTCTTCTTAGCCAACCGTCCCGGATCGGGGCTGAGGGGGGAGGGAACAATGTTCCCTAACCCCTGAGCTCCGGTCTGGGGTGGTTGGTTTTTAACAACCTGCTTCATCCCACCCATACCTTCCTCACATCCCCTTTCCTTCTCACTTCACCATCTATTTTTTTATGCTGTGTCCAAGGTGGAGCCGCCAGGCCACCAGGCGGGAGGGGTGGTCCTGAATGGCGGCTCCTGGTTCTGCTAGGGCTGTACACACCCCTTGCAGGGCGGGCTACTGTGAGGGCTGATGAGCGTATGCATCCCGTGAAAAATTTAGGGTCACCATGCCCAATGATGAAGAAATAAAAAATCTTCCCTCAATTTTCCCTTGTCCATCGACAGAGCAGCCCTCAGAAAGCCAACAGGCAGCCCATAGCTGACCACTTCCCATTGAAGCGGCTCGGTAGGGCAAACCCCCTTAGGGGGGAGGGAAGCCAGGCCCCTTCGATCGCTTCCTTCAAAAGACCTGCTGGTAAGAATATTGAACCTTGCTGGGATCAAGGCCTGTGCCTCCCAAGACGAGACTAAAGACACTGCTGCCAGTAGGACCTGTGATATCCTGGGGGGGGATGGCCAACTGGAGCCTCCCCCTGAGATAGACATGGTCCTTGAGGCTACCCAGCTTCAGATGGTAGGGCCTTCCATGAGAGCGAATCTGGGCTCAGCACCAAGCACCAAACTCGAGTCCGCCCCTATGCAAGGTCCTCAAATGGCTAGGGTTTCCCAGGCAGTACAAGGAGGGGAGGGATCTCCTCCGACCCATGCCCCTGTAACTGCCAGGATCTTCTCCATCTCAGAGAAGGACCGCGCTGAGGCCGGTCCATCTGGCCTGGGGGCTCCTGTTGGTGGAGGGGAGAAGCGGGTTTATTCCCCGCCCTCCTCTCGTAAAGAGAGAAAAATAGGAAAAGACTAAGAAGACTCGGGGCTGCGGGGACGGATGGGTCTGCTGCCACTTTGGTAAGCGACCAAGACAAGATCAGCAAATCCGGCCCCTCTGCCCCTCGAGGCGCGGAGCCCCTGACTAAGACAAAAAGTGTGCAGGGCAGAGCCTCAATAACATCGGGGTCCCTCATTCATAGGTTACCTGGCATTTTCGATCCCGCTGGCTTCAAACGCCTCCTCGTTATTCGGTCCACTGATGGCAGCATGTTGGCCAAAGGCAACATGATCCATCAGAGGAGAGCATTAGCTAGTGTAATTGGTAGAGAGCCGAAGGTGACCCGTTTCTTTGGCGAATGCGGTGGATCCCTCTGAGGCGGCCAAGATAAGTGCTCTTCGGACACTTCATGGCACCCTGGTGAGTATGACGCTGCACTCTACCATGAACTTTGTGAAAGGAGTAGTTTATGGGAGGAAACTCATTGACTACTCCATAAAGGACATCACCTTACAGCTGGCCGACCATTGGGTGGTTAAGGTCGAAGTGTGATGAGAAAACAGGGAGGGGACTCGAGACCCACCCCTACACTCTTCATCACGTTCGACTGTGACAAGCCCCCTGAGTCGGTGCGTGCCGGTTGCTACCGCTACCGCGTGAAGGCATTCGTGGCGGTGCTATTACTGTCACCATTCCGGCCATACGAATCGTTCATGTAGATGTGCAAAGTTGGGGTGACCCGAAGTATGTGTAAATTGCTCCAAGGCCACACACGATAAGTCCAAATTGTGTGTGGCCAAGTGTGTCAATTGCTGAGAGCCGCAACCCGCTTCTTCGAAGCAACGTGGTGCATATCTCCTTGAGAAACAAATCTTTGCCGTTCAGGCTCAGGATCGACTCTCATTCTGCGAGGCTAAGGTCTTGGTCCTGGCGCGCTCAGCTCTGCCTGGGACATCTTACGCCTCAATGTTTAGAAAGACACCCTCTGTTCCTGGCCCATCCAGGCCAACGAGCACGGTTGTTTCGGAGCCCATCTGCAGGTTTTACTCAACCCGGGCACTTCCCTGGTAAAGGTGGCGGCACAAAGGGTTCACAACCCTTGCCCCGGCCTAAACCAGGGCTCCACCCCCACCCCCCCCTTCCTCTAGCGTGACCGTTTCCAGTAAGGCGAAACGGCCACACGCCTCCACCGAGTCGTTAGACTCACAAGAGGCAACATCCCTTAAGTTGGTCGCCAGCCATCTTCCGGGGTTCTTAAAGCTGTCCCCTGAAAGGAGGACAGCAACAAAGGAGCTTCAGCTCCTTCGCCCACGCCTATAAGTGGGCAGTGTCGCTCGGACATGGTGGATTCTCAAAAGAGGGCTTCCTTCGCCTCCAAGCCGCAACGCACGCCAAAGGTTTCGAGGCGGAGGGAGGAAAAGACTTGCATGGCAAGCCCCCTTTCCCCCAATAAGTTTTCGAAAGCGACAGCGCATTGTCCGGCCAACAGTGCCCGGGGTTCTGCCTCCAGAAAGTGTACAGTCATTCCCGTGAGGGCCTTCTGTTCGAAGAGAGCCCCCGCGTCTCCTCCAAGCTAGGCCTGGAGGGCATATTCCTTCAATGGACTTGCCCTGGACTCCAGGCCAACTGGGAAGAGCTGCGGAGGCTCGTCTCGTCCCGTTCCCCGTTAGCTATTTTTCTGCAGGAGACCATGCCCCTCATCCCGGTGTATAAGGGTTTTGCGACCCCACCACCACTAGATGGGGGCCAGGCTGGGGGATGTACGGTTTACACCCAGCATGATATCTCCGTTCTTCTTTTCACTTTAGATACCTCCTTTCACGCAGTGGCTGTGCAGCTTCACCTGAATAGGAGGTATACTGTTATTTCTGCATACATTCCGTTATCAGCTGACTTCGACGCGGGAGACTTCCGCCGCGTTGTGGCATGGTTGCCGAGGCCCTTTCTCTTGCTTGGAGATCTGAACGGCAGGCATCCTCTCTGGGTAGATTACTCAATAAATCCCAGGGGACAAGTCCTTTCCGATCTGATCGAAGAACTTGAGATAGGTGCCCTAAATGTGGATGAGTTTACGCATCACTGCCCGAGAACCGCTTCATTTTCTTGCCTTGATCTATCTCTGTGCTCTTCGGATGCACAGCCTGATTTTGATTGGGGGGTGGTTGATGACCTCCATGGTAGTGACCACTTTCCCATTCAAATATCATTTTCATGGCAGGTGCCACCTGAGAGTGTTCTCACCCACATTCAAACTAACATCCTTACTCCAACTCACTCTAACAGACACCCTTTCACCCTTCACAAGCCTTACATTCTCCATAGCAGTCACCTCAATACCAGTAAACACACTACTCAAAACACTACCATCTTTCCCTACATACAACTTATAGACCCCATTTTTACCAATCTTTCTCTCAATCTGATCACTTGCAGGATGCACAACCATACGATTCATTTTCATAAAATCATACCCCAAAATCACACCATACTCACTACTCACCTTATCAATTACAGAGAATTCACATGCATTCGAACAGCCCACCTTATCATTCCAATCACAGGCACTCTCCTACTACCAATACCTACCAAACTACCCTTACACTCAGACAGGAGGGCTTTCTCACTCACCTTGTCATACACATCTTTATACACCAAGCTCGCCTTGCATCCAGAATCTATTAAAGCCAAACACTCAATTCCATTCAATTCCACCTTCACACTCAGACACTCATACTTCCTACCAGACAGCACTTTCACACTAGACAGACTTACCAACACATCACTCACACTCATGGACCCAGAGGATGCTTCACCAGGTACCCTCTTACAATTCAGTTTCCTGCTTCAGACTTTCCATTCACACCTTCCGCTCTCAGTCTAATCCAACACTTTTCACTTGAATGTCCTTCCATCGCACAATAGCTACATACATTTTAGGGTCACGACACATCCTTGCATAATGACTAGCCTTTCCACAATTACCACAAGAATACTTCATAATACCCCAGCAGTCTCTCCACCATTCAACTTCGGTCAGTCTCTCTTCAAATGGCCTCTTTCTTTACATTTGAAACACTCTTTCACACTTTCCTGGCAATCCTTTATCATATGCCTCTTCTTACCACACCCAAAACATGCACCAGACGTCCACCTACATTCCGCCAACATATGGCCCTTCCTTCCACACCGACGACATTTCACAATCTTTCTCACACCATTCGGTCTCTCATTTGCTGGGACATACCTCGGCTTCTCTCTCATATACCCATTCCCATGCTTGACATTCATCTGTCCCCTTCCATTCGACCACCCTCCATTTACCCATCTATTCTGCCGGCCCAGAAAGCTCAACATCACTCCAGCTGGTGCAGCCTTCAGGGCATCCCTGTAGCTGACAAACTGCTGGGGTGGAGCAAAGGTCCTGGGCTTCTTACCCCCAACATTCACACTGTACCATCCATCCTCTTTTCGATCGCTTTCATAATCAAATAGTCCATCTTCCAACAGCTCCAACACATCCTTCCACATCAACCGTTCACCTGTCAGTGCCATTCTCTCCTTTCTCTTTCCACTCAGCCATTCACTCTCTTTCCTACCACTCACAGTATCTTCTTTAAACTCAATCACACTGCCATCCATTCCATTTAACAGAGTCCCTTCAGTAGGAGCAGGGGTCAGGGTCGTAGGTCCTGGGGCTGGTCCAGCCCCTGTCATATTATATAGATCCTGCATCCATCGGCCAGTCTAATCCTGTCGGTCTCCCATTTCCTTCTTCATCCTATCAGTCTTTTCATTCATCCCCTTCATCTCATTCTTCATTCCCTCAATCATTCCCTGCAACATTTCGCACTCCTCTTCTTTCTTCCTCAACTCCAGTTTCAATCGCACTACTTCTTCATTCAAAGTTTCAGCAAAAACCATTGTTCCCAAGTTAGTAACAAAGGATAGGAGGAGGGAAAAATCAATCAAACTACTTTACCAATATACAGATGAACTGCAATCAAATCAAATTCCTCCGGTTTTGAGATCTCAAGGTCCCTATTCGGGCGCCAAATGTAGCGGGCCGAAAGCAACACTAACCCCGCGTTCCAACCTTATCCTAGAATTTACCGACCCTGAGAACCCCGAGGAAGAATTGATGTGATTTAATATACAGTCCTTTACTTTACAAAAAAAATACAGTTTTAATTACAGTTTATATTAACAAAAAAAAATAAACAAAAAACACCGGTGCGCATTCAAAATAAATATTCTATACAAATTTCAATTCTCCCAACTGAAAACAAAATAAAATATGACAGGCGCAGAGAACAAATTTACACGACCCAAACAAGGTCCACACAACAAATCAATAAAAAAAAAAACACCCAAACGAGAAGGGGCACAGGGCTTTCACTTGTGCGCTGGGGGTGGGGTGGTAGTAGTAGTAGTCGTCCAATAAGAAACGGGGATGGGCTTGTCAGCCAATGCAGGTAGGCAGTGCAGGTAATGCCCTCCATTTCAGGGCTGGGCTGGGCGGAGCACTCACCTCGAGGATTCCTCTCACAGTCCTCTGAAGGTTCACTCTGAAGACACAGGATGCAATGCTAGGGTAATATCCCAATGCGCTGGACAAGCAATTACAATTTAACTCTCTAAATATTTACTCTTATATTTATATATATGTATATATATATATATATGTATATATATATATATATATATATATATATATATATATATATATATATATATATATATATATATATATATATATATATATATATATTTATATTTATATATTTTGATAAAAGATTATTTTAAACAAAGTACAATCTGTTATTATTTGCATTCATAATAAAAAATCTGAAGGCAAATTATACCATTATACCCACACACTCACACAGGGTTAGGGAAAGATATATGTAAAGGGGGGTGGGAGAATGGCCCTACAGACACAAACACACCGCTTCCCCACACCAAGGGGACTGCCAAGAAAGCCAACACGCACCCCATAGCCAACTGCTCCCCATTGAAGCGGCTCGGTAGGGCAAACCCCTTTATGGGGAGAGGGAAGCCAGGCCCCTTCAATCGCTTCCCTCAAAAGACCTGCTGGCAAGAATATTGAACCTTGCTGGGATCAAGGCCTGTGCCTCTCAAGATGAGACTAAAGACACTGCTGCCAGTAGGACCTGTGATGTCCTGGGGGAGATGGCCAACTGGAGACTCCCCTGAGATAGACATGGTCCTTGAGGCAACCCAGCCTCAGCTGGTAGGGCCTTCCATGGGAGCAAATCCGGGCTCAGCACCAAGCACTGCCATCCTGGCAGCCGTGCTGACAGAACTCAGCACCCCGTCCGGCCCCAGCTTAGCCACTCTTCCTTCCTTCAAAACACTTGTTTCCTCTCTTTTCATACAACCTCTCCCACAACTTTCTCTGGTCAGCCTCTAATTTCACAGGGTAGATGCTGACCTTCTTCTCGGCCAAACGTCCTGGATCGGGGCTAAGGGGGGAGGGGACAATGTTCCCTAACCCCTGAGCTCCGGTCTGGGGGGGGTGGTTTTTAACAACCTGCTTCATCCCCACCCATACCTTCCTCACATCCCTTTTGCTCTCCTCTTCACATTCTATCTGTTTTACGCCGTGTCTAAGGTGGAGCCGCCATGCCGATGGACTGCCAGGCCACCAGGAGGAGGGGTAGTCCCAAATGGCGGCGCCTGGTTCTGCCGGGCTTGTAAGCACCTCTCTCAGTGCAGGCTACTGCGAGAGGTGATGTGCGATTGCGTCCCGTATAAAAAAGAGGGTCACCATGCCCATGTATGTACAACAAAAAAAAAAAACCCTCAACTTCCCCTGAAACAGCGACGGAGCCGCCCTTGGGCAGCTCCAGCAAAAAAATGGTGGTCCCCTCCCCTGTGCTTGCGCAGGAGACCCTCCATATTTCTCTAACTGGAGAGGAGGCTTACTCCTCTCTTTCGCCTATGGGTGCAGGGGACTCCCCCTCACCCCCTTCTCTGAAGGTGCTTTCGGGCGCCTCCCTTTTTCCAGCGGCAGTCCCCTCTTTTCTTTCCAAGGGGACTGCAAAGAAAGCCAGCCGCTCCCCATCAAAGCGGCTCGGTAGGACAAACCCCCTTAGGGGGGAGAGAGAAGTCAGGCTCCTTCAGTCGCTTCCCTCAAAAGACCTGCTGGCAAGGATATTGAAGCTTGCCGGGGTTAGGGCCTGTGCCTCCCAACAAAAGACTAGTGACAATACTGCCAACGGGACCTGCGATGTCTTGGGAGGAAAAGGCCAACTGGAGGCCCCTCCTGTGACTCACATGGTCCTTAAGGAACCCCAGCCTCAGACGATAGGGCCTTCCATGGGGAGAATCCGGGCTCGGCGCCAAGCACCGTACCCGAATCCGCCCCTATGCAAGGTCCTCCTCAAACGGCTGAGGGCTCCGAGGCAGTACAAGGAGGGGAGGGATCTCCTCCGACAGGTGCCCCTACGACTACCAGGACCTTTTCCATTTTGGAGAGGGACCTGGCTGAGGCCGGTCCATCTGGCATGGGAGCTTCTGCCGGTGGAGGGTTAGAAGCGGGTTCATTCCCCGCCCTCCTCTCCTAAAAAGAAGAATAAAAAGAAAAAGAAGACTCGGGGCTCCTCTCCATCCGCGGGGACGGATGGTCTGCTGCCACTTTGGTAGGTGACCAAGCCAAGATCGGCACATCCGGCCCTCTACCCCCCCGTGTGCGGAGCCCCTGACTAAGACCAAGAGTGCACTGGGCGGAGCCTCGATGACATCGGGGCCCCTCATTCAGAGGTTACCTGGTGTTTTTGAGCCCGCTGGCTTCAAGCACTTCCTCGTTATTCGCTCCACTGATGGCAGCATGTTGTCCAAGGTCAACATGATCCATCAGAGGAGACGATTAGCTAGTGCAATTGGTAGAGAGCCGAAGGTGACCCGTTTCTCGGATGGGAGCATTCTGGCGAATCCCGCCGAGGCGGCCAAGATAAGTGCTCTTCGGACACTTCATGGCACCCCGGTGAGTGTGACGCCACACTCTACCATGAACTTTGTGAAAGGAGTAGTTTATGCGAGGGAACTCGTTGACTACTCCATTGAGGACATCACCCTAGAACTGGCCGACCATGGGGCGGTCAAGGTCGAACGTGTGATGAGAAAACAGGGAGGGGCCTCGAGACCCACCACTACACTCTTCGTCACGTTCGACTGTGACAAGCTCCCTGAGTCGGTGCGTGCTGGTTGGTACTGCTACCGCGTGAAGGCATTCGTGCCACTGCCGAGGCGGTGCTATTACTGTCACCGCTTCGGCCATACAAATCGCTCATGTAGATGTGCAAATTCGGGGTCACCCGAAGTCTGTGTAAATTGCTCCAAGGTCGCACACGATAAGTCCACATCGTGTGGGGCCAAGTGTGTCAATTGCGGAGAGCCGCACCCTGCTTCTTTGAAGCAATGTGGTGCATATCTCCTTGAAAAAGAAATCCTGGCCGTTCAGGCCTAGGATAGACTCTCATTCCGTGAGGCTAAGGACTTGGTCCTGGCGCGCCCGGCTCTGCCTGGGACGTCATATGCCTCAATAGTTAGAAAGGCACCCTCTGCTCCTGGCCCATCCAGGCCAACGAGCACGGTTGTTTCCGTGCCCATTCGGAGCCCTTCGGCAGGCTCTTCCCAACCCGGGCGCTCCCCTGGTAAAGCTGGCGGCAAAAAGGGTTCCTACCCAGCCCCGGCTAAAACCAGGGCTCCCCCCTCTTCCCCCAGCGTGACCGTTTCCCGCAAGGCGAAACGGTCACGCGCCTCCACCTAGTCGTTAGACTCACTGGAGGCAAAACCCCTGAAGATGGTCGCTAGGCCATCTTCCGGGGTTCCTACAGCTGTCCCCTGAAAGGAGGACAGCAACAAAGGAGCTTCGGCTCCTTCGCCCACGCCCCGAGGTTGAGCGAGTGGCTCAGAGACGGTGGTTCCTCGAAAAGAGGGCTTCCTGCCTCCGAAGCCGCAACGCCCGCCTAAGGTTTCGAGGCGAAGGGAGGAAAAGACTCGCATGGCGAGCCCAACCTCCCCCAATAAGTCCTCGAAGGCGACAGCGCCTTCAGCGCTTTGTCCGGCGAACAGCGCCCGGGGTTCTGCCCCCGGGAAGCGTACGGCCATTCCCGTCAAGTTCTTCAGTTCGAGGAGGGCCCCCGCGTCTCCTCCGAGCTAGGCCTGGAGGGAATATTCCTTCAATGGAATTGCCGTGGACTCAGGGCCAACTGGGAGTAGCTAGTGGCATTTATGATAAGCATTTTCCCTGTTTTGAGACATTCTCTGAAAGTATGTTTGTGCATCTTTCACATTTGGAGGTGGTGCAGTCAGGATTGTACAGGTAGACCAGTTGTTTTATATAGTGTTTGTTTGGCTCTGTTTAACTGGGTGTCCCAATAACAGGGAAGAGGGAGGTTAAGTCAGGAAAATACTTTTATTTTAGCTCTTCTGGCAACTGCCAACAAAGGTACAGCCACTGAAATTACAAACAAGCTACTTTAAAAATAAAAAATAAGATACAAAACCAACAATAAAAAGGATAAGGCAAAAAGTTACATTCAGGTGCCCTAGCATGTAACCAATATCCCAAGTAGCTAAATCCTAAGGAGGCCCCCCTTCCCCCATCTCCAGAAACCTTGTAATTCCAAAGTAGAGTGTACATGGAAGCGATCCTGAGTGCAAGACATTTTTTGTAAGGCACTACTGGCGGTTGCCACCAAGGGCACAGCTTACCAAAGATGAAAAAAACATTTCTAGGCTACTTAAAATATAAACAAAACAAAACAATAGAGAAAAAAAAGCCATGCCCAGGTGCTGGATGGAGGCTCACTTACTCAAGAGCAGGAGCATACACCCAACAACCCAAAGCGATACTATGGAGGTAGCCAGCCTCCCCAATTCAATAATTCCAGAGTAGGGAGTGCACAAATCCATACAAGGGACAAGCCATAGCGATCCTGCTCATCCTGGTATTGGAAGAAGCAACACTCACAAAGATCTCCCAGATTGGGACATTCTACAAGGTGTTAGACATTGTGCCAATAATGTTCAGAGGATTGCTCCATCAGATGGCCCAACATGCTGTCAATAATGCTCAATTTGGAGATGACAGAAAATGACCTGAAGTCGTCAAAGTCATCAACTTTAAATTAAAGTTGGCCAACTCCCATTTTTGCCATGCAGCTTGAAGTGCTGACCTAATTTCTGCCATGTAGTCAGTGTGGGGAAGAGTAAAATGCTGGTTGGGTCACACAGTCCTTGTAGACTGTTTAACACCGTCAACACATCCATTTCCTGAAATCCCTACATGTCCAGGAACCCAGCAGAAGACAATCTTGGCATACTCCCAGCTCACAGCAGCTGTGGCATCATGGATACTGGCAATGAGGGGGAGGGGGAGAATGCTATTCATAAATGGCACACAGTGCTAAAAGTGAATCATTATAAATCACAATACAATCTTCAAGTGAGGCATGATGAATAATCTTTTGTAATAAACATGTATTAGAGCCAGTTCGGCCCAGGCAACAGACACAGCTCCCTGAAGAGCCCCATCAGAGCAGCCAGGAAGGATGTGGGTCATAACTGCAAACTTCCTCTATTCCTCTTTCTATAGGAATTGGTTCACTGAAAAGTTTCACATTTGAAGATAAAAAGATTGAAATCTTGTAGTTTAATTTTTTTAACTTTTCATATTTGACGCATTCATATCAATGTTCATTTTTGTAAATAGTGGTATTAATCTTGCATTTATTTCTAGTATTATATAATTATTTTAATCTGACTCCTCCCTGGACTGAGTGTATATGATGCTCGTCATATAACTGAGTTGAGTACCAACTCTGACTGAGTAGTTGCCACTCACAAGCTAAATGTTTGTGCAAGAAGGATTCGGCAATTTTTCCTCTCATTGGGTGCCAAAATTGTTGCATGAAGATCAATGAGAGGAGGAGCTACTCTCACTATAAATTGTGAAGAAGTGAGATGAAGATCCCAAGAATTTTCTGCAAACAACTAACCATGGATAAGGCTTGATTTTACCAATATGATTTGGAAGACAAATAGCAATCTAAACAAGGGTCACCAAGAGGTGGAACAGGATCCATCAAAGCAAAGTCTGAATGATCAGGAGGAATGTTAATGGCCACTATATTGGGGATGCTGAAGGTGTGATACTTACTGACTTTTTTGAAGGGTGGAGAACCATCAAGGCTACCTATTACAATTATTATTTTGAGAAAACTTCACAAGGGAATAGCGGAGAAACACTCAAGAAAACTTCACAGGAGTCCTCTTTCATCATGATTAATGCCTTCCCCGCTCAGCCCCCCTTCTTTGACAAAGTACACTTTGCAAGAATTTCATTTGCATTTTATCTCATACACCCCATACAGTCCTCACCTAGCCCCATCCAACTTTTTTTTCCAAACCTTTAAAAAAAAGTAGGAAAGGCACTAATTTTTCTTATGTTGATGTTAAAAGAAGTGTTTTTTTAGAAATGGTTTAAATGGATAGTGTCATCACTTTTAAAAGTGTTTTGACCTCAATAAAGCTTATATTAAAAAATAAAATTTCTACTTTTTGTTTTAATTTTATTCAATTTTTCTACACACCTTTTGAAGACCTCTCATAAAAAGATAGATAAGAATTTTCTCAGTCGGGACTTGGTTTATTTGGGGATACAAACCATTGGTATTTGGCAGCTGCCATGAAGGCAACCTGAATTGGGACTCTTTGGTAACTATCCTTACCCAATTTGGCTTCATTGTAATTTGAAGGCATGTTTCTATTCAGCTAGTGAATATTCGGGTGTATGCTTAATCTGGATGAGTGTGTGAAGTGATTAATCATATATTGCTTTACTAACAATAAGTCCCTGTTAATGACGCACACATTTACCTCAGTAGGTGAAGTTTATGAAAAAAATATAACTTAGAATTTTTTTTCTTGCCAGTCCCATAAAACTGCTGAATTTTATTTATACATTATTATATTCTAACTATCAGATAACAAAAAAGGTTTGTAAATGTTTTAAATCAACAAATGAGATAAAAATTTCACTAGTTTTTTTTTTACCAATTTCAGAGATATTTTCCCAACAGAGTAAAGGTATATATGCCTCTTGAATAACTCCTTAGCCTTTTAAGCACAAAATTGTTAGTTTCTTTTTTAGTACATCCTTATCAAAGAATCTTACATTGCCAATCTGATTGTCTAAAGAAAAACATATCTGCTGCAGAGTGTTCTAACTGACCTTATCAAAAAGCATCCAGCATTGGCAAACTGCTTAGGATTTGTGTTTCTGCAAGCTAATACACATCCACATATTGTATGTGTAGTGCGGCCTAGGTTGGGAGCTACTATCTCATCTGCCTTACTCCCCTTGCAATTTTCCCCAACAAAATAAAAGTCTTTGCCTCTTGAAGCAAAAAGCTGTTGGTCTCTCTTTGACTGTGTCTTTATCAAAGAATCTTTCATTGTGAATCTAATTGTCTAAAGAGAAAATAAAGTGGCAATCCAAAGAAGAGTATGGTGGATGAGAGAGTAGCTCCCAATATAGATTATTCATTGTATCTTACACTGTGTGTGGGATTATGCATTATTGTTCAAACACAAATCTTAAGTGCTTGTGCAGTGCTGGATGCTTTCAACTAAGCCCATATTGGGAATGAAGGAATCTTAAAGGATGCACTTGAAGAGTTCAAAAGTTTGTTTGATTCAAAGCCTAAGGAGTTTTATTCAAGAGGCATAGTTAAACTTTTATTTTGTTGGGAAAAGATCCCTAAAATGGATAAAACTATGTATTTTTTATTAGTTGACCAATATGCTGGGAATTTTTTCTCTCTTTTGTTAGTTTAAAAGACAGACTTTTTTGTTTACCTGATATATTTTAAATTATAGCATTGGTCGCCAGGACCCATTTTGATGTTTATCTTGTGCATTTTTTTAAAAAACAGAAATCAAGCAGAAAAGGCCATTTCCCTCTTGCTCTGTCTTCTTCCAAAAGATCATTTGCTCTTATCATCATGTAAGAGGGTAAAAGCTCTCATTCTTGAAGAGATGGCAATTGAAAACACTGATAAGGCAATAGGTATGTACATTTAATTCTTTACCAATAAATTATTCCTTTGTAATACTTTTTAGATTGAAAATCTTGAGTTTGACTGATATCTACAAGGACTGAAAGGAACCCCTTTATGCAATGGATTCTCATGATTCAATTGATTCAATTCATCAACCCAAGCATAAATCCCAATTATTTTACATAGAGTAGTGCTTAGGGCAAGGAAATGAATGGATCATGGTGTGCAAAGGAGAAGTGGCTCTCAGCAACATCTAAACAGTCATTCCGCATGAAATCAGGCAAATTTCAAAAACACTTGCTAGGTGACCATCTTGGATTTTCTTCATTTTGGGGGGTATGTTGATACATGTCATAAAAGAACTCCACATGCAAAATTATAGCTCTGTACCTCAAACGCTTCCCGAGATATGACCCACGTAATTTTGGAGGCTTTTTAGAGACTAAGTCAATTTTTCAAAATTGCTAACTTTGAGTCCTCATAAAACATGCAGTTTTGAAAGATATAGGTCTGAAAAGTTCAGGACCATAGATTCCAAAAAAGCAATCAAACCAGTCTATCTCTAACCATCAAAGAGTTATAAGCTAGCAAAAACTGAAATATTGAACAAATCCGTCACATCTGAACCAACTTCCAATTCAAAATATTCATACTTAGAAACAATACTAAAAGTTATAACTGATAGGATATGATGATACATCGCAGCTGAGAATAGTGTTTCAAATATAGTCAATTTTTATGTTTTTTCAGAAAATGACCTTGACCTTTTTAACCCCGTGGAAACATGACCCCCTTCAAATTTTTTGTGCTTTAAGGGATAGGTCTATACACTAGCTATACTAAATATCTTATTTGTTCCATCCCTTATTTGTGCATATTATGACAGACCATTTCACTATTGATTTAGCTAATTTACTTATCGTATTTACACCCCTCACTGTACGGACTAATAGAAAGTATGATATTGTCTGTGCCACAAAATATATCTATTTTATAACCATAAAATGAACAAAAACACTAACAGTATAACTATATCATCATGAAGGTAGTTCCTTTCTAAACAGTTTGATCAATCAGATATCTATGATTTCTCACAGTATTGCAGGACTCTTTGCAAATCGGAATTCAACAAGAAATACTGCCTGCCACTTGCTCCTTGGGCATTAGGGACACCAACTGTGCAGATTACATCTTGGAAAGGAATCCAGCAGATGTCATGTTTTCGTGGCCATGAAATTGACTGCTCTGTTGCACCCTTCTGCATGAAGTTGACAAGCAAGTCGTGCTGTTTGTCAGAGCGATCTTCTACAATCCCAATATACCAGTCTTCATCATACATACCTTCCTACCTCAAAAGCACTATCATCTTGTGGCTTGATACCCTGCAAGCCTCCCATCTGAACTGTTTTAAAGATGGTGTCTACTGAAAATCGCCTAATCTCAAGTTTCATGTCCCCAACTGGCATAAAGCTATGATGGGGACGTGTACCTGGGACTGTAGACACATGACTATACCCTTCGTCTAACTTGAACCATTCACAACTATTGATGACATCTGTCGCTGATACATAAAAGAATTTTATACCTTTCACATTGATGACTCACCAATTATGCATTTCTAGATTGGTTAGAATTTGTCCAGAGATAGTGGCCTGCAAACTAGCTTGTGTAACTAGACGTTTGACAGTGCTAACTATGCCATCACAGGGACTCTTACTGTGGTAAAAAAATTCCATTGTGCAGGTATTCCAAAATCATCTTTTTGGCAGCAAACATTCACAAAGTTTTTGTAATTCTTATACTGGGAAGTAGCACCATCACTGAAGTACTGTATATCTGTCAAAGTGGGCATCACAGTTTTGATATGTTTGATAACGACCTCTAGAAAAGCATGAACAGCATTGGTTTCATGATTCATACACTCTGATATCACACACATATTCGAAACATTCAGCTTGTCTTCTACAATGTAGTAGAGGACAAATGGGTGCAATGTGGCTTGACTGTTATTCCAGTGGTAGCCTTGAACTGCTTCCTGAACAACAAAACTGTAATTTTCAGCAAAGTCTAACAACAAAAGCCCAGTACTTTCAGAAATGGTTTCTTTCAGGTTGCTTAGATGCTGTGCTTGTGCTTTTGTGATGAACTGGTGAGAAAGCAGTGCTTCATACACTGAACAGAACTTGTCAATTAAATTCTCAACTGTACAAGACAATGTTTCCAGAGTTGTTTTACCTGACTCATTCCTAACCCACTGTTTATATGATATGTTATCTTCAAGCTTTTGCTCATTAGCAGTAAACACAGACATCAAATGTTCTCTAATTTTCTGAACACCGGGACATTTTTCACAGATTCTCATCATACAGTGCCGCTTAGATATGTCACAAACAGCCATTGACAAAATATCTTTGTAATCAGTACCGTTGATGGCTGGGGTGGATAACCCATTGAGTAACAACTTGGCATTCTGGTGTTTCTCACAAACACACAAACAGAGTGAGAGCTCTTACTCCCCACATGTACACACCATTTGGGCTGAAGCTCAAAGAACTTTGATATACCAATCTTAAAATTGAGGTACTTTGCCTTGAAAAGTGCGTACAATTCTGCGATGTTTACCAAAATCAGTCTTTTCTGTTTGCAAATTTTTTCACCATTTATTCTGACAGAAACAAAGTCTTTCTTTCTTGGGCACATTCTAGAAAACTCATCATCTTGATAAAACAATTCAACAGCAGTAATAATATCTTGCGACAGTGTCTTACTCCCTAGATAGGTGTTGGGTCATGCAAGGATTCCAGATTTCTTTTTTAGATATCTAGCTTAGTTTATTGCATATTTTGAAACACCAAATTCATTGCACATTTTTTCAATAGTCCAGCTTTCTGGAACAAGTGTCAATATTTGAATTTTGTCCTGTTTGAATTTGCAATTTTATAATTTCTCCTTCATCAAATAAATCAGTCTGTCTAAGTCAGAACATTTTGTACAGGCTTCTTTTGTGGTATCCTGTGACTATTGATTCTTTGGTAATGTTGAGTACAGTGGCTATCTTTTATGCTAGAACTTCTTGAACCTCCGATACTTTCCACTTACCATAATTTACCTTGTCTCTCATTTGTGTTAGTCTTAATTGGGGAACATTCTAGTAGTAAAACTCTTGAGTTGAGGGATTCGAAGGTCTCTTCAAATGACTGCTCGCTGGCATCTTCGAGTATTGTTTTTTCATATGTGTGGTAATCTGAAGGCGCTTTCATATGGGTATCACAACGTGGACAGACCTGCCCAGGTTTAAGGTTGTACATTTCAACTCTTGGGCTTTTCACAACCTGCAATGATCCAGAAAAAAATGGGGACAGTAAATAGATAGAACTTCTACTACTCAACAACACACAAGGCTTATTCCCTCGTCTCATTTTTTTGACGTTGTACAGCCTCTTTGGGATAGGGGTATTTCCCGCACTAGATAATTGTAAATACTCTTCACAAAAACTGTAATGAGTTTTGTATATAGTGTATAAATAAATAAATCATATCATATCATATCAAGGCCCCTATAAAGTGAAATTAAACTTATTTGTAAAATGTAACTTTACATAAAGAACTATTGAATTTCCCACACTAGATTAATGTAAATACTGTTCACAAAAACTGTAATAAGTTTTGTATTTAGTGTAAATAAATCATATCATATATCAAGGCCCCTAAAATGTGAAATTAAACTTATTTCTAAAATGTAACTTTACATAAATTAAATTTTACATAAAGAACTAATGAATTTCTACTTACCAATCACTCACTTTTTATGCTTCTGGAATGGGTCAGCACAACTTGTCTGTAAACTTTGATATCTACTTACAAAGACTTTCTCATGATGATAACAAAGTGAGTCACCTTTTTGCATTTATATCTAGTTCTTACTTCTAACAATTTAACACTGGTCATTGGCTAAGTTTTCCAAAGATGAGACACCTTTTTCTGTGAAAAATTAGTGCTGTGGCAATCCTCCTTCAGATAATTTCCAATACAGCATTTGCTAGACTCAGCTTTTTCATCAGCCATCCTGGAAAACTCATCCTGCTAAGCAAATTTGAATTTCAATGCTAACATTGAAGCATCATTACAAGATCCCTAACTATCAGCCCAATACATTAGAAGCCAAAAATATCAGAGGTTCAAATAGAAACCATGTTATACAGAATTCATGATATAAAGAGACCTTGCTGTAACGCTGATAGTGTCCTGAATTCAGCATTGTGAAAATGAAGGAAGGAAAAATGGAACAAATAAGATATTTAGTATAGCTAGTGTATAGAACTTCCCCTTCAAGCACAAAAAATTTGAAGGGGGTCCTCATGTTTCCACAGAGTCAAAAAGGTCAAGGTGATTTTCTAAAAATCATGAAAATTGACTATATTTTAAACACTATTTCTCAGCTGCTATGTATGTTTCTCTGCCAGAAATGGTTTTAAATACAATAAAAGACATATATCATCATATCCTATCAGTTATAACTTTTAGAATTGTTTCTAAGTATGAATATTTTGAATTGGAAGTTGGTTCAGATGTGATGGATTTGTTCAATATTTCAGTTTTTGCTAGCTTATAACTCTTTGATGGTTAAAGATAGACTAGTTTTGATTGCATTTTTGAAATCTATGGTCCTGATTCTGTAGGACCTGAACTTTTCAGACCTATATCTTTCAAACTGCATGTTTTATGAGGCCTCAAAGTCAGCGATTTTGAAAAATTGACTTAGTCTCTAAAAAGCCTCCAAAATTACGTGGGTCATATCTCGGGAACCGTTTGAGGTACAGAGCTATAATTTTGCATGTGGAGTTCTTTTATGACATGTATCAACATACCCCCAAAATGAAGAAAATCCAAGATGGTCACCTGGCAAGTGTTTTTGAAATTTGCCTGATTTTGTGCAGAATGACCCTAAAGGATAAATGTTAAAGCTATAACATATGACAGAAGCTAAACGAGGGTGTCTAGTAGTGAAAATAGATAATGTAATGACTAGGTTCTCCATGAGTGCTTAATTGGGAAGGCATACCTTTATCCTTCAAAAGTCTGTTCGCCTAAGAAACCTTTGAAGCTCTACGCCATGTCCATTGATTTCCTCCTTCCGAGCTTTATTTATATGAATCACTAATTTGGGTGTTTGTGTGCATATTTTCTTTGCCACACAAGAGGACCTGCCTTGATTTGCAGGCTGGTCTCGGCTCACAACAGTGGCTAAAAAGCCCAGTCCTTATGTACTATTGGCTACTCATTTGCATTTCTAACATCACCCTTTTCTTTTTTCAATAACTTTCTGGTTGAGATTCCCTTGTTGGTTTCTACCTTCATTCGAAAATGAATGGGGGTTTTTTTATATATATTTCCACACTTATCTACTCCATAAGATGGCAGTTTAATATGGGCAACCAAACTCCAGCTGACATCTAGGGGATTGTAAACTACTCGCCCACTCTCAAACACCCCAAAGTTTTTGTTTTTTATTTAAATTGGAAACTAATGAGGGCAGCTACCACAAAAGATGTCCTTCCAGCCCCCACTACCTCTTCTGTAAGGTTGGTGGCTCCTAGGAAGGCCACCACATCCCCATATAGGTCCTTGAGATCAGAGATGATGTGGGTGTTGCTTGCATGTCAAGGATAAGGTGATGTCACTATGTTGGTTGCATTTGGTACATGTTGGGATGTGGTGGTTTGTTCTGTGTTTGTATTGTTTTGAGTAATGTGGAATGGCCTGGCCTTAGTTGAGAGAGGATTAACTCTTGTGTCTTGTGTAATTTCTCTAATTCGTGTTTTGCAGGGGGTGAGGTCGTTTAGGGTGTTGTTTGGTGTTAGTATTCAGGTGTCTGGGTGAGGAATGTGTTTTATTTGTTTGTGGTTTGGTGGCGGTAGGGGCAGATTGTGAAACAGGTCCTTGGGTTCTGATCATCTCCAAGTGAATGTTAAGATAGAATATTTTGGTTTCATCATGTAAATATAGGATGGGTGTGGTTCGAGTGCTTCCTGTGAAGACTGAATGCATTATTCTGAGTGGTGCCATACCTGTGCTGCATAGTTGTGAGGGGTGAGTCTCCTTCTGTTGTCTGAATGTGATGTTTGATATGCATTGAGGGCGTTGGCTTTCTTCATGGCCACTTTTATGATATTGGTGATGTGTTTTAAATGTCATGTAGATTCCCAGGAGAGTGGGAGTTTTGTTTATGGGAAGGTGCTGTCCATTTAGTCTGACTTTATTGTGTTTGTTTGATTCAGGGTAGTCTGATGTGAAGTGTCTGATGGTTGATATATAATAGATAAATTAACAGGGATACACACAACATTATAACTGCAACAAAGAACAAATGATAAGGCTTCCCTTCAATTATGAAGATTACCTTCAGTGGTCTAATTCAATTATGTATATTTAAGGATGGAATAGGAAGGGGACAAGAGACAAGGATACACAATACTTATTTTACTATAGAATGTAAGCTGTATCTGGCATACCACAGTCTTTCTACTGCCTTCATGGGTATTATGCAACTGAAATATCATTAACAACCAGCAGACATTAGAATCGCCATGAACGCGATTGTAAGACTCGAATTATGTATTCATTCTCAACTTATAACATTGAATCACTTGCCAGATAGTAAATACAAGTTATGGATTATAATCAATCCATACAAGAACCTTACAATAATATTTAATATTAGTACACAACTATTCAAGATTATTTATAATACTATAATTTAGTTATTTATTAACATTACTGTCGTAGCAATATGTGCTACCAATTACCCCTTAAAAATAGTGTTAATGACTAAATGATGAATGCATAACAAACCATTCAGATGCATTCACCCAATATACATATTACAGTTAATTTGGAGCTGAGGCTTCCATGCAATTTTGTTTGAGCCAGTGTTCCAGTTTGTTTGTATTGTTGGAATGTTCTGCTTGCTGTACTGCCTGATGGGTGTTGTGCAGTGATTCAGATGTCATTCTTATATGTGTTGGTTTGTGGAGTGTTTGTCTGAATAGGGCCTATGCTGCCGAGAGACGCCAGTCATACCCTGAGCCCTTTGGTTTTAGGGCTACGAAACTCCGTTAGCTATGTATAGCTCTCGGGCTGGTGGCGCCCCTGGTTCTGCCCAGGACGCCACGCTGGAGGGTACCACGTTTGACTATTTGTCACCAGACCTCTGCTCCCAAAGCTTCTACAGCGCCGGGAGTATTACGTTCGGCCTTTTGCGGGGACACTTTGTATCAGGCTGGAACCGTACCAGTGTATATGGATAGTTCCAAGTCCCAAGAGAAGATCGGTTTCCACGCCTTATCCTCTCTGTTTGAAGTCAGCGGAGCTCTGCCAGGCGCTACATCTGTCTCCACGGCCGAGCTGGTTGCAATACACCACTCGGTATGGGAGATAACGCCACGTGCCTGGTTCGGAGACCAGATTGTGATTTATAGTGACTCACAAAGCGCCCTGAGTGCTTTCAGGGCATTGGAATCTCTGTATCCCCTGGTTCGCGATATCTGTGATGCCACGGTTTTGGCGAACCGAGCGGATGTTGAGATTATCTTCTGCTGAGTTCCTGGACATGTAGTAATTGCTGGGAATGAGGTCACCAAAGAGTCCGCGAGGACTGGGCGACCAGACCAGTGTTTCGCTCTTCCTCACACCGATTACATGGCAAGAATACGGGCAGCTTTCCTTGCTACTTGGCAAAGAAGATGAGAGTCGTTCGAGGGTAACTTAAAGTTGTGTGCCATTGCGCCGCGACTGTTCCCATGCCCCACCCCCCCACCCCCACCCCCTAATGCCGTGAAGGCTTCAGGTTACTTTCTGTCGTTTACGAATTCACACACTCGCGAGACGCACCGCCATTTAACAGAGCCCTCGCCTGTGCCCTACTTTGAAGACTGCATTGTCCGCCAGACTGTTCGGCACATTCTCGTTGAATGTCCCAGGCTTTTAGCGATCTTCGCACACGTTGCCTATCCCGGTACCGGGACGAGCGGGGTCGCTACCGCTTATCCCTTGTACTCTGGACGGTTTCGTGCACATTGATTTATGGACTCTGACTTCTTGGAGGAGGCCAGCCCTCTCCCCTTTATTTGACCTTTCTTTCTTCTTTTTGTAGGTTGTATGTTCCTGCGCCGAGGGGAGGCGGCCTACCCCCCGACGCCGGAGCATGCTTCCTTCTTGTCCTGTTGCTTTTTCTCATTATTTTTTATAGTTATTTGTTAATTACATATTATTTGTTTTCTAATATAGCCTAGTATTAGGCCGTGTGGTGTACGGCGACTTATACCCAAGTAGGCAGTCGCCAGATGGGCTACCACAATGAGAAAAAAAAACAAAATAAACGTTGCTTACAACATGACCCCAGATTTCTATCGAGCTAAATTTAGGCGCCGTCGCATTCAACCAAACCAGACCTTTCGTTAGTTTGGCTGCTCCCTACAGCGTCATTTTAATTTTTGGATTGACGCGTCCAAGGTGCCTCATTAATACGACGCCCTGGTCGATTTCGTCCCCAAGGACCAATTTCTTTAGTGTTCCCTTCAGAAATCAGATCCTTCGTGAAGGACCGGAGGTGCCATACTCTTAAGGAATGCATAGAGGAGGCAGACGTCCCATTATTTGTTCCTAATAATGGGAATAAGTTCGTTAAGGTTACTGGGCCCGCCAAACCCAAACCTCTCTTCTCGTTGGACCATCGTGATGTTAAGCCCTTTTCTCCCAATCCCCCTGCTTCGTCGTTCCTCAGGAGGACCATCGTGTGCTATGCTATGCCTGTGGAGTTCAGGGTCACATGAGAACCAATTGCCCTCGAAACTCGCATTTTCCAAGCACCCCTCTTTCTCACCAGGTCAGTGCCACTTCTATGACCCCACCGTCGCAAAATGAAGCCCCCCTCTTCTTCGAACCCGCCGAATACGGCTGGCCACCAAGTAAACTTTTTGTTTGATAGAAGTTCCCCTGGGGCCCTCCAATTTGAAAATGGAGCTGTAAATGGGTGCCGGATCTCCACCCTCGTCCGTAATACAGGGTGCACGTGCATTGTTGTATCCGATGCCCCACTCCCACCTCTGGCTCCGGACCACAATAAGTTTGTCGTAGTGCATGATTACTTGGGGCGCGCTAATACTTCCTCATTGTTCACTGCTACATTGAGTGCGCGCATTTTACTGGTTGGTTTGAAGTCGTGGCAGCCTCCATCAAGTTTTGCTCTGTCGTAATTGGTCAGTCCCCCGGGTTTCTTCCCACCCCGTGGCTCAACCCGTTACTACCCTTTTCCACGTGAAGAAGGAACTGAAAGCCCCTACACCTCTGGAACCCCTGTGTACTCCTGAATTCCAGAGTGCGATCACCCATGGCTTTTCCAAAAGCCAGAGGGTGTGTGAATCTCTTCGTCCCTGTGGTTCAAAGCCCAGGATAAGACTCTAACTGTCAGAGGGAATAAGGTGATTTCCTCCCTCGTTAAGGACGACCTCCTCTATCTAGTGTGCACCGAGGAAAACGACACCGAGTCCCGCACACTATGTGTACCCCGTTCCCACGTCCATCCAATCCTGCAAACGGCTAACAATAACCTATTTGCTGGTCATTTTAGTCACACGAAGACTGCTCAGAGGATCCTCAAATATTGCAACCGAAGATTGGGATCAACACTTGACCACCCTTCAAGCCCTTCTGTATCGACTCCAGGAACACAATTTGACAATAGGCCCCGGCAAGTGCCACTTCGATTTTGGCACTATTGATTACCTCGGCTTCTATCGGGAATAATCGATTAGCCCTCCAGCAAGAAAAGATCCGGGCCATCGTGAACATGCCGTTGCCCACTAATAAAAAGCTGCGATCCTTCATAGGCTCTGCATCGTTCTATCGTTGCTTCATGCCCAACTTTGCGAGCTATTAAAGAAGAAGGCCCCCAAACGCCTCAAACATCTTCAACAAACTGACGGTATAGGATTTGTCCTTCTCCATTATGAGGATAACGGCGAAAGTTTCCCCATCGCTTACGCAAGCTGAAAATTACTCTTGTGCAAGAAAAATTATGTGTAATTGAGAGAGAGGCAGTCGCTATCATTTGGGGAATCTGTAAATTCAGAATGTATTGATTAGGCAAAGAATTTGTAGTGGAAACGGACCACAAACCCTTATCATAGCTACATAAAGTCAAGAATAATAACCGTCATTTGATGCATTGGAGCTTGTTTCTCCAGGAATTCCAATTCCGCATTGGGTACTTAAAAGGCACCGATGACTGTATGGCTGATAGTTTAAGTATGAACCCGTTAGATCCTTCTCCCAACTAATTCCGAGCCATTTCTTTTTTTTTTAATCCATGTTTTAATTTTGTTCAAATAAATTTGTATATTTAACCATATAATACGAAAAAGCGTATCATTTATATATATATATATATATATATATATATATATATATATATATATTGTTTATATGTTTATAATGAATTCCTTTTATATCCTTAATTTTTTGTTTTGTATAATCATAGGATAATTCACCCTAGAGCCAGTCAGCCCCACTTCATGGTATCATAGAGAAAAAAAATATCCTTCGGCAACCATGCCGTAGCATTTTATAACTGTATGTGTATGGTATACCCTCCCACTAGCTCCACTATTTTGTACTTTTGCTCCATTTGGAACATTTGTCCTAGGTATTCTCAACTTTATCCACCATTGTCATGCGACTTTAGGTTATATTCCTCCCCCACTAATATTTCTCCAATGTCACTTCTTTCCCTGAAGTTCCATCTGGGGATGGAGGAGTGTCAGAGATCTGAGAGAGAGGAAGATACACGCCGCTTTGCCCTTCAATGAAGAGAGAGAGAGAGAGAGAGACAACAGACACTTGGGCGACCCTTTTTGTCTGCGCTAATGGAGATGCGAAATTATGAGACGCCGCAGTGACCTGAAATCCCAGCATCACAGGAAGCTGCAACAAATTTGAGAGCCCAGAAGGTCCCATCTGAAGTCGGACAAGTTCGCCTCGCCGACTTAGGAACCTTCTCGCCCTCGCGCTAAAAGGCCGAGATTATTCTCTTCTGCTGATGCGTCTGACCCTAAAACCCTCCCCTTTGGACGGAGGGGGGAAAACTCCATTCGACTCCTATAAATCCTCCGGCGCCAGATTTGGAAGTCAGTATCCGCCGCCCGCCCTGCCCCGTGCGTATCCGCCGTCTGCACTTCCCTGTTCGTACCCGCTATTCGCGTCCCGTTGAACTCTGCATAATTCTCGCAGAACCCCGCAAGCTCCCGGTATTCTCGTTAATTCACGTGAGTCTACCTCGACCCGCTTCCTCCCGCTCCTCGAACGCAGCGCGCTTAGTCTCGATTCGTGTTATTCGAAAGCAAGATTTAAGTTCATCCCGTAATAGTCATTATCAAGAGACTATTGTTTGAACTTTGCGCCATGCAAGAATTACTCCCTTGGACCAAATTTTCAAGGTAACAGCAATGCGCAACTCTCCTGTGCAAGTGCTCTCTCTAAGCTTAGTATACGCTCAAGGTCATGCGAGCGTCCCTCGGTCAATATTGTTTGTTTGTTTGTACGGTGACCGTCCTCACCAAGTCCCCCTCACCCACTAGCCACTGAGACCCATGTACATCTAATGTGTGTATAGCTCACTTTAAAACTCCTTTTAATCTTGTAAAATGATATTAATTTGCATATTAGTAAAGTTATTTTTGTTCCCATTTTTCTGTTATCCCAAAACCTCCAAGATAGTCAACTGTGGCCAACCTACATTCAGTTAATTTGCACTCTGCTTATATTATAAATCTACCACGCACTCGTAAACGCAGAAAGGGTTAACTTGACCCTATTCTACGACAGTATGGATTGACTGGTGAACTCTTGGATGGTGTGAACAGTATTTCCGTTCGAAGTAAGGCGTGCTTTTGTGTGGAAAATGGCTGGAGTGTTTAGTTTAACATATTTGAGGTAATACAGTGTTCTATGATGACACTGTGGCTATTTATATATTTGTGGATGGTGAAGGGTGGGTTCTGACTATGTTGGTGTAGGCTGATGACATTGTGTTAGTAGCTGAGTGTGAGAGTGATTTGTAAATGCTGATCGAGGCTTTTTGGCAGCTTATGTGTGTGGTATTTGATGGGGAGGATGGGGTGGGGTGATCAGTGTTAGTGAATGTTGAGCTGTGGAATGTGCCAGGAATCTGCCTGAGAGTAGGCTGGTACCAATGTTGCTGTATTGAAGTGATTCTGTACTACAGTATAGAAGGAAAAGTAAGATCTTGAGTGAGATAATTGCGAATGGACACTTTCCGAGAGATGCTTAGTGTGTAAAGGGTAGACAGAATCAGGACAACGGGTAAAAACTATTCATGTTGTGAATGCAGTTGTAACCGAGAGAGTAAGTAATTAGTTGGTATATGAACTTAAGAAGATTGGATGGTAATCTGCTCATGAAAAGAATATACGAGAGGGAGGGACAAGGTTGAAATACCCTGTAAAAAGTAAATTGATTATGAGGTCTTAGAGGGGGGAGGGGGAAGAGAAACCAGTTTGTGAGGGGGCATATGCAAAATGATAGGTGACTTTGTGCTTGATCGGGAATAAGGAGGGAGGGAGAGTGCCGATAGTTTTAGGGGTGTTGATGCATACAGACTCCCACTTTATGGGATATTAGTATATGTTGCCGGTGTTTTTATCATGCCAACTTACTAAGAGATCGGCTTCTTTTCAGGGGACAAATATCTTGAAGAGGCGCATAGTTTGCACAATGAAGCACTGCACCTGGCCTTGGAAGCCTTTGGTGAAATGAACGTTCAAACAGCGAAGCATTATGGAAATTTAGGAAGACTCTATCAATCGATGAAATTATTTAAGGTATCCTGGTGTTTTCTCCTCATAACGCATTACGGTGACTTTTCCCCCCGTAACACAAGGTTGAGTGAGTGGTGATTGAGAAACGAGGCTATGAGGCAAGGCACTGAATAAATGTAAAACGCAGCCATTTAGACTGGTCTAGGAATGTGGCTTAGGCATAAATTATCCTTTAACAAGACGTGATCAAGAATTTCAAGTGGAGAAAAATAAGTGTACCATGATTCACACTGATATCAAGTATCTTTAAGCTTTTGTATACTGTAAGAGATAAATAGGTGAGGGAAATGAGAAGCGAAAAAACCCATTGTAGTTGACCCGGCAAAAGCATGAGGATCTCCAAGTGACATTTTGATTGTTGAAATTTGACTGGGTTTGACTGAGAGGGAGGCTTCGATATCTTACTAGTGAATTATAACCGCTGAACAACTAAAAGGAGGTGGAAGCATGATGTGAATAAAACCCTGAACTAAACCAGTGGTGTCTGAAAATACAAGAGAATAAAACATGTGTCCAATTTCTGCATGGGTTGACGCAGTACCGCATATGGAATATAAAGTTAAATGATACACTAATGCTCTCTCCTAGAAAATAGGTCCTTTGGATGGAGGAAAATACCCGCAAAGGGTTGGCCCATGTAGACTAATAACTGGTACATCGAGGAGCGGCACCACATCACCATGAGCAGCTACCTCATGCCATGTCAGAAGAGGGGCTTTCGAACCTCTAAACAATGCCCGCAGGTTGCAAGAGACTAGGCTTGAGCAGTCCTACCATTGGGGCGTAATTAATGTGAAAATCCGTTTTGCTCCAATAACCACTTCCCTGCACCTAATAGGCTGACCTGCGGCTGTTCTGGGTGAATAAAGCTTTGCTTTCCTCCTAGCTACAAGGCCAAGTAAAAGTCTCTAGATCTACCACAGCAGACCCAGATCCTGGCCTTATTGTCGGCTATTAGTACCGCATAATAAGGAAATTCACCCTGTCGCCCTTCCTCTGGCTTCTCAGTTGAGAGTTGCGACCTTTAGCGATCGACCGCTCCACTGGGAAACCTCTGGTCGGTGTGCATCGCTGTTCAGGTGCTTTTTTTGTTGTTTTTTAATCAGTGCTAATTTTTCGACTGCCTACTAGTACATCCCATTGCCTAATGCTAGGCTAGATTAAAAACAAACGTGCAAAAGACACGAAGATTCATAGGTGCAAACACCAATCTTTAAGGCAGCAAGGGTGGACACCTGAAAAGTAAAAAAAAACGGGTTGGGAATGGCTGGACGTGTGAGATGGCCCACCACCTTCTTTTCTCAGTAATCACAATTCCAGCTTACTTCGTGCGTTGGCAGCTCCTTAAAACTTGACCTAATTTCGGATAGACTGTATACCCCTCTCAAAATCCTCGCCCAACCTGGTTTAGGGGTGAACGAGGTAAACAATGACTTCACCACCCCCTTTTTTCCAAACACACTGACGTCTGTGATAGGCCATAGGCCCTATGAGTTCCTAGTCAGGATATCTGATACCTTGCGAGGGAGTTGCCATTTCAAGGTCGCTCGTGGGCTGACGATGATCCCGGAGGTACCCCTGCCCCAGATATTTGAGACGAACCTTGGTCTGTGCCAGACACAACCTGAGTCCGGCCGTGTGCAAGGTACGTTTGAGGGGGCACGGGCACCCGAGGATGCACAAGGATAGGTACCACTTTTCCCTGCCGACCAGGACCTTCTCCATTTGGAGTAGGACATGGCCTAGTCTGGTCCCTCCGGCCGTGGGGGCGGAGAGAAGCTTGTTTGTCATTGCCCTTCACCTAAAAGCAAAAGACTCAGACAAAGGCCAAGTTTCAAGTCTGGTGATTGGAGCCTCGCTCACGTAGTCTTGTCATTGAGAGACTACCTGGCGTTTTTGAGTCAGCTGACTTCAAACACTTAGTAGTTAATCTTCCACAGAAAGCATCGTGTTGGCCAAAGAACACATGTTCCATCAAAGGATATCATTAGCTAAATTGACTGGTAGAGAGCTGAATTTCACCCGTTTCTCCGAATTTCGTGAAAGGGGTGGTTTATGCTAGGGAACTCTTGGACTACTTTAAAGACGACCAATGATTATTGAAGTTCCAGCGTGTGATGAGAAAACAATGGTGGAGGTGCCTCAAAACCCACCCCGACAGTCTTTGGTCCCCCCAGCTTAGCTGCTCCTTTTTTTTCTGGCACCCTGTTTTCTTACCCTGCTTCCTCACTTTCCCCACAACTTTCTCTAGTCAGACTCCAATTTCACAGGGTAGACGCCGACCAGCTTCCTCTCGCCCAGCCATCCCATATCAGGGCTGGAGGGGAGGGAACAATGCACCCTCACCTTCCTTTCTCCTTTCACAGGCTATCAATCTTGTGCCCAGCCGACGGGCTGCCTGGCCATTGGACTGGAGGAGTGGTCTCTAATGGCAGCAGCTGGCTTTGCTGGCCCCATATTCACACCTTGCAGAGCGGGCTATTGCGTCCCGTGAATTTTACCTGCTCACCAAATGCCCAATGATGGAAACTTAAAAAAAACCTCTCCACTTCCACCGTCGGAGCCGCTCTCGTGCAGCTCCACAGTAGAAAATGAGGCTTACTCCTCCCCTAGGTCTACGGATGCAATGGACTCCCGCTCGCCCCCCTTAAGCGGGCGTGCCCTTGGGTGACTACCTCTTTCCAGCGGCAGTCCCTCCTTTGATTTCACGGGGAATTGCCAAGAAACATACAAGCGGCCTAATATTGACCGATCCCGGGGGATCTGGTTCAATAGGACCAACTCCCTCAGGGGGGGTAAGGAATGTCAAGCCCCGTCGATTCGTGCCCCTTAACGTTCTGCACTCGTGTATTATGGTTTACAGGGGGCTGATGTTTGCCCGTTCGCCGGCCCAACAAGACTAGACAAAATGTACCTTGGATGGGATCGTGATGCTGGGGGGGGGGGGGCGGAAAGGGCCACATGGAGGCACGTTTGAGAGCCAAAACCTTCATTTCAGAGAAGGATCTTGCTGGGGGCGGTTTATCTGGCCTAGGGGCTCCTTCTGGCGGAGGAGAGAAGCGGGTTCTTTCCCCACCCTCCTTCCTAAAAAGAAAATAAACAGTAAGATGAAAAAGACTTAGGGCTCCTCTCCCTCTGCGGAAGCCACAGGGACGCACAGCTACGCTGCCTTTTTGGCAAGCGACAAAGTCAAGATCGGCACGTCCCCTCACCTTGCTCCTCCAGATGGGGAGTCCCTGACTAAGACCAAAATTGCAAGTGCGCAGAGCGGAGCCTCGAATACCTGAGGGCACGTTATTCAGAGATTACTTAGCGTTTTCGAGCCTGCTGGCTTCTACGCTCTCGTTATGCGCTCCACTGATGGCAGCATGTTGGCCAAGATCAACATGATCCATCAAAGGCGAGTACTAGCTAGTGTGATTGATAGAAACTCAGAGGCGAGCCTTCTGGCGAATGCGTGAGAAAACAGGGAGGGGGCTCGAGACCTACCCCTACAGTCTTCATCACGTTCGACAGTGACAAGCTCCCTGAGTCAGTGGGTGCCGTTTGGTACCGCTACCGCGTGAAGGCATTCGTGTCACTGCTGCGGAGTTGCTACTATTGTCACCGTATCGGCAATCCCGGTACCGGGATGGGCGCGGTCGCTACCGCCTGTCTCTTGTACTCGGGACGAGTGCTTGCACCATGACTGGTGGACTGATATACTTTTGGGGGGAGGCCGGCCTTCTCCCTTGTATTTAACTTGTTGTTTTTTTATTGTTTGTTTTGTTCTTTTGTAGGTCGCAGGCTCCTGCGCCGGGGAGAGGGGGACCTCCCCCCGACGCCGTAGCTTGCTCCCTGATTGTTATCCCTTTTTATTGTTGTTTCTGTTAAAAATTTTATTTTAAAGTAGCCTAGAACTAGGCTGTTTGTTTGCAGCGACTTATGCCCAAGTGGGCAGGCGCCAGATAGCCCCTTTAAAAAAAAATTTAAAAAATCGTGTAAACGTGCAAAGGCGAGGTTACTCGAAGTCTGTGTAAGTTACTCCAAGGCCGCACATGATAAGTCAATATCGTGTGTGGCCAAATGTGCCAAATTCGGAGAGACGCACCTCGCATCTTTAAAGAAATGTGGTGCGTATCTCCTTAAGGAAATCCTGACCGTTCACGCACACGATCGCCTCTCATTTCGCGAGGCTAAGGACTTGTTCCTGGCGCGCCCGGCGCTGTTTGGTACATCCTATGCCTCAATATTAGGAAAGACACCCTCCACTCCTTGACCCTCCAGGCCAAGCTGTCGGCACAAAGGGTTCACACCCAGCCCCGGCTAAAAGCAGGGTTTCCCTTCCTTCCCCCAGCGTGACCGTTTCCCGTAAGGCGAAACGGCCACGGTCCTCCACCAAGTCGCTAGATTCACAGGAGGCAACACCCCTGAAGTTTGTCGTGAGGCCATCTTTCTGGGTTCCTAAAGCTGGCCCCCGAAAGGAGGACAGCACTAAAGCAGCTTCGGCTCCTTAGCCCACACCTAGTGGTGGGCTGGGTAGCTCGGAGACGGTGGGTCCTCCAAAAGAGGGACCCTCCGAATTCGCCCCGCTCACGTAAGGTTTCTACGCGGAGGGAGGACAGGACTCGCATGATGAGCCCAATCTTCTCCAATAAGTCCTCGAAGGCTTCAGCGCTTTTTCCGGCCAACATCGCCCTGAGTTCTGCCTCTGTGAAGCGTACGGCCATTTCCGTGAAGCACTTCTCTTCATAGAGTGCCCCCGCATCTCCTCCGAGCTAAGCCTGGAGGGCATATACCTTCAATGGAATTGCCACGGACTCCAGACCACCTTGGAGGAGTTGCGGAGGATCGTCCCGTTCCCCGTTAGCTATCTTTTTGCAGGAGACCATGCTGGGCGCATGCCCCCTGCCCACCCTCTCGTGGTATAAGGGTTTTGCGACCCCACCACCACGGGATGGGGGCCGGGCAGGTGGATGCGCGATTTACACCCGGCATGATGTCTCAGTTCTTCTCTTTGCTTTAGATAATTTCTTTCAGGCAGTAGCTGTGCAGCTGTACCTGGATAGGAAGTATAATGTTATTTCCGCGTACATTTCGCCGTCAGCCGACATCGACACGGGGGACCTCCGCCGCGTCGTGGCACCGTTGCCGAGGCCCTTTCTCTTGCTCTGAGATCTGAAAAATAGACACCCCTTCTGGGGAGACTACTCGATTAATCCCCGGGGTCAAGTCCTTGCCGACCTGATCGACGAGCTGGAGATAAGTGTCCTAAATGTTGATGAGTTTACGCATCACTACCCTCGAACCGCTTCATTTTTCTGCCTCGATCTATCTTTGTGCTCTCAGGATGCACAGCCTGATTTGGGGTGAGGGTGGTCGATTTCCTCCATGGTAGTGATCATTTTTCCATTTAAATATCATTTTCTGGGCAGCTGCTGCCAAGAGCCCGCCCCTGTGGTTCTTGGCGCGTGCGCGGTGGTCCGTATTTCAGGAAATGACTGATTTTTCTATCTCAGTCGAGGAGTTTAGGTCGGTTGATGAGGCCGTTGACCACCACTCCCCTGGTGGTCCGTGGAGTGTGAGACGGCCCCCAAACAGAAGCCATATGTCTACATGCGCTATAAGCGCTGCCCGAACAATTTCACTCTCAGTGAATTTCGTCGAGCTTGGGCTAAGTTCCAGTATATTTGGAAGCACGCCCGCCGCTCTTCTTGGCAGGCAAACGTGTCTTCACTTAACGGGAAGACCACTCTAGCAGAGGTGTGGAAGCGATTCAAAAGGATTTGGGGCATGTTCTCTAGGAGAATCGGACCCCGCGAACATGGCGGAATCCTTCGCGCCCGCATTCTCTAGCCGGGATATTCTTCGCTCCTGACGTTCAGCGCCTGGGGCGCTGATAGGGCTTCTGCCTTACTTTTTTATCGATCCTTTGTTCGTTCGAAGCTCGAATACGGATGCGAGTTTTATTCATCCGCTGCCGAGCGTGTATTGCGGAAGGTGGATTCGATCCACCACACTGGCCTTCTCTTGGCGACCGGTGCCTTCCGCACTTTCCCTATTGAGAGCCTACTTGTCGATGCCTGGGAGATGACATTCGCTCTGCGCCGTGCACAGTAGATAACGCCTGTACGCACTAGCCCGGCGCCTCTCTCAGTCGCTAACAGCTCACTGCATCCGCAGCTGATCTCGACGGTGCCTATGCCGCCGATAAACGTCAGTCATACCCTAAGCCCTTTGGGTTTAGGGCTAGGAAACTCCTTCGAGAGTTCGGTATAGCTCTTGGGCCAGTGGCGCCCCTGGTTCTGCCCTGAACGGTACCATCTTTGAATATTTGTCGCCACGCCCCTGCTCCCAAAGGTCTACAGCGCCGGGAGTATTGCGTTCGGCCTTTTTGGAGCACATTTCGTGTCACGCTGGAACCGTGGCAGCAAGTCCCAAGAGGGGGTCGATTTACACTCTGTATCGACTCTGTTTGAAGTCAGCGGGGCTCTTACCAGGCGCTAAGTCTGTCTTCACGGACGAGCTGGTTGTAATACACTTCGGTACGTGAGAATCTTTTTAAATTTTAAGAGCTCATCTGGTGATGTTACGTGACATAACGCAACGTCCCGGTTCAGAGACTGGATTGTGATTCATAGTGATTCACAAAGCGCCCTGAGTGCTCTCGGGGCATTGGAATCTCCGCATCCCCTGGTTCGCAATATCCCTGACGCCACGGTTTTGGCGAGCCGGGCAGATGTCGAGATTATCTTGTGCTGGGTTCCTGGACATGTAGGAATTGCGGGGAATGAGCGCGCCGATGAGGGCGCCAAAGAGTCCGCGAGTACTGAGCTACCAGACCAGAGTTTCGCTCTTCTTCTTACCGATTACATGGTATGAATATGGGCAAAGAAGATGGGAGACTGTCGAAGGGAACCTAAACTTACGTCCCATTGCGCCGCGACTGTTCCCATGGACCTACCACCCAATGCAGCGACGGCTTTAGGTCGCTTTTTGTGGTCTTCGAATTGTTTATACTCGCGGGACGCACTGCCATTTGATGGAGCGCTCGCCTCTACTTCATTGCGTTGACCCCGTTGTCCCCCAGACTGCTCTGCACATTTTTATTGAATGTTCCAGTCTCAGTGATCTCCGTGCACGTTACCTGTTCCGGTAACCGGATGAGTAGGATCACTACCGCTTATTCCTTGTACTCGGGACTGGTTGGTGTAAACAGACTTGTGTTCTTTGAGGATGCTGGCCTGCTCCATTTTATTCGTCTCTGTTTGTCGTTGATTACATTATTATGCGCCGGGGGAAGGCGGTCCTCCACCCAACGCCGGAGCGTGCTTCCTTCCTCTTGCCTCTTTTTGTTGTTTGCGTTTTGCTTTTTAGTACCTATGCACTTCTGTTTTTTTACCTAGCCTAACATTAGCTTTATAAGAATTACAGCGACCTATGCTCAAGTAGGCAGTTGCCAGGGGGCCGATAAATTCAATAAAAAAAAGGAGGAAAACACCAAAGGAGCTTCTCCTCCCTCGAACGCGCCGCTCGTAGATGCGGGACCCTACAAAAGCTTGATCCCCGCCTCCAAAGCTCCTCCGTCCGCCAAAGGTTTACAGGCGGAGAGAGGAAACGACTCGCATGGCGAGCCCATCCTCCCACGATAATTCCTCGAAGGCGACAACGCTTTGTACGACCAACAACCTGCGGGAAGCGTATGACTATTCTCGTTTGAGCGACCTCGACATTTGAGAGCGTTGAAGAAAGAAAAATATTTTTATTTATATTGTTTACTCTGGCGTCTAAACGTACACAGGCTCCTGAGCGTAGCCTGTAGATATTTGTCCATTTTTTCCTCAGTTTATTTGTTTGTGTTATTATCCTCGCCTAAGGATCAGCCTTTATGTAATTTCGGCGGTTGTGACCTCTCTCGGGGCCGCATGATGCGAGTCAAATAAATAAAAAATATATACTTGTTAAAATAGCTTCAGTCAGTTTGAAACTGGGTGGTGTTTAAAGGTGCCCACTTATTATAAACTTTCTTACATCAAAGCTCACCTATTATTTAGAGCGTTATAGTTAGTGTTAAGTTTTATTTGTTTGCCATTTATGATTTGATAGTCACTAACTGATCCTTCTTTTTTTTTTAATCTTCAGAAAGCAGAAGAGATGCATCTGAAGGCAATTCATATAAAAGAAGTTCTTCTTGGTCCAGACGACTACGATGTGGCCCTTTCCGTGGGTCATTTAGCTTCGCTCTATAATTATGACCTTGGCTACTATAGCAAAGCGGAAATGCTCTATTTACGTTCCATTGAAATAGGTTTGTTTGGCAATATACACATCTCCTCTTTTAGAGACCTGTGAAATCTCCCAGGGAGTGTGGTGGCCTTCCCAGGCACCGCCCAGCTCGCAGAAAAGTAGTAGGGTGGCCGGCAAGTTAGTAGGTAGGTAGGTTTGTTTGTCTCCTGATACAGGAAGGAGAAAACCTCCACCATGGTGTAAGGTATGTCGTTTAAGATACCTACCAGTAAATCTGAATTCGTCCATGGATCAAATGGGTGATAAATCAGGGTTGTGAACCCGGTCTCTGGTTAAATAATTTCCTGCTAGGGGTACCCTGTTACACTTGGTAACCAGAGGAGTTACACGTCCTACCACCCCGAGTGCAAATTAGGGAAGCCCTCTCACTCACTGATGGAGCCTGGGAAAGTTGTTGGTGCGCTTTCCTCTTGCTCCCTCATAGCTCTACTTTACATTATTATTATTATTGTGTATTATTAGTATTATTACGGCTATCCCCTAAACCTTTTATACTAGGAGGACTTTTCCCACCTCTACAGAGTTCTGTCCGGTAATCATGGTGCCTTGATGGATTGCATTCCATCCTGGTATCACCTAGCACCAGGTTATGATAACACTGGCTAACACCAAATTTATTTTCTAAGTTTTTTTTAGCTAATCTAGGACAATTTTAATGGGCTAAATCCCAAAATCACATTGGTCCTGCTCAATTAAGTCAACTTTTTATTTATTGCCGTGTTTTTTTACGTTTTTTTTACATGTCCTGTATTTTCTATTTATATGATGCAAAAATATTTCTTATTTCTTTAAATAAATGAATTCTGAAGTGTTTACATGCGGAAATTTTTGACCAACGCATTTTTCTTTTGCAGGTGAATTAAATGTGTTCTGCAAGATCTTGCAAAATTAAACCTGATGTATTCTGTTATATCTGCGGCGAATACACCGTTGTTCCTAACAGGAATCTACTCACAAGTTTCATAAAGCGAGCTTACCATGATATTTTTTTATGTAACTTGGTGACCAAGATAAAGCTTGCGCGCCACACATGGTATGCAAGACATGCACCGAGTATGCATCGTTTTCCCAAAAGAAGCTAAATGATCTAGTTTGCGATCTCAGCTTGTCAAAATCCTCTGCCAAACTGATAGCCTCCATATTGAAGAAAAAGAAATCTCTTGACAGTGCTTGCATTACCTTCGGCCGCAACAAACGCCCATAGGACGGATTTTTGCTAGTTTAATTAATAAATTGTGTTAGTAAACGATGTTTTTATCTTAAAACTATTTCAGATAAAAAATAATAACAAAAAATCAACCAAAAATGTAATTGATTTAGTTATAAGATCGGGTTTTTTAATCGACTCTTCACAAAACCTGAACTGATTGGAGGAAACAGATGTTATTTTCGGAGTCAGCGGTGCAAAATTGTCCTACTCATTAGTTAACCCACCTATCTAATCTTCTCTTTATTACATACCCTCCTATTCCCTTGCAAGGTTGCTCTTCTATCCACAGATGTTTTGGCTGCCCGTCCCTCTTTCGTTGAGCATTAGTCGAGGGCCGTGAGCCCGCTGGCTCACGGGGCCCTCCCCCGTAAGGGGCGTGGCGATTTGCCATCCTGGCCGCCGTGTTGACGGGACTCAGCACACCGTCCGACCCCAACTTAGCCTCTTCTCCTTCCTTCAAAACACTTGTTTCCTCTCTTTTCATACAACCTTTCCCACAGCTTTTTCTGCTCAGCCTCTAATCTCACAGGGTAGATGCTGACCTTCTCAGCCAACCGTCCCGGTTCGGGGCTGAGGGGGGAGGGGACAATGTTCCCTAACCCCTGAGCTCCGGTCTAGGGTGGTTAGTTTTTAACAACCTGCTTCATCCCTACCCATACCTTCCTCACATCCCTTTTCCTCTCCTCTTCACATTTTATCAATTTTACGCCGTGTTCAAGGTGGAGCCGCCATGCCGATGGACTGCCAGGCCACCAGGCGGGAGGGGTGGTCCCAAATGGCGGCGCCTGGCTCTGCCGGGCCTGTAAGCACCTCTTGCAGTGCGGGCTACTGCGAGAGGTGATGATGCGCGATTGCATCCCGTGTAAAAAAAGGGTCACTATGCCCATGAATGACAAAATTTTAAAAAAACCCAAATCTCTCTCCAATACCCCTTGCTCATCAACGGAGCCGCCCTCGGGCAGCTCCACGAAAAAATGGAGGTCCCCCCACCCCCTGTGCTTTCACAGGGAACCCTCCATATTTCTTTAACCGGAGGGGAGGCTTACTCTTCTCGTACGCCTACGGGTGTAGGGGACTCACCGCTCACCCACTTCTCTGGAGGTGCTTTCGGGCACCTCCTAGCTTCCCGCGGCAGTCCCTCCTTTTCTTTCCAAGGGGACTGCCAAGAAAGCCAGCAGGTAGCCAATAGCGAACTGCAACCCATCAAAGCGGCTCGGTAGGGCAAACCTCATTAGCGGGGAGAGGGAAGCCAGGCCCCTTCGGTCGCTTTCATCAAAAGACCTGCTGGCATGAATATTAAACCTTGCCGGGGTCAAGGCCTGTGCCTCCAGACACAAGACTGGTGACGCTGCCAAGGGGACCTGCGATGTCCTGGGAGGGGATGGCCAACTGGAGGCCCCTCCTGTGATAGACATGGTCCTTGAGGAAACCCAGCCTCAGACGGTAGGGCCTTCCATAGGGGGGAATCCGGACTTGGCGCCAAGCACCGAACCTGAATCCACCCCTATGCAAGGTCCTCCTCAAACGGCTGAGGGCTCCGAGGCAGTACAAGGAGGGGAGGGATCTCCTCCAACCGCTGCTCCTGCGACCACCAGGACCTTCTTCATTTCGAAGAAGGACCTGGCTGAGGCTGGTCCATCTGGCCTAGCGGCTCCTATCGGCGGAGGTGAGAAGCGAGTTCATTTCCCGGCCTCCTCTCCAAAAAAGAAAAGACAAAGAAGACTCGGAGCTCCTCTCCATCCGCGGGGGCTGCGGGGACGGATGGGTCTGCTGCTACGGTAAGCGACCAAGCCAAGATCGGCACATCCGGCCCCTCTCTGCCCCGGGTGCGGAGCCCCTGACTACGACAAAGACCAAAAGTGCACAGGGCGGAGCCTCGATGACATCGGGGCCCCTCATTCAGAGGTTACCTGGTGTTTTCGAGCCCGCTGGCTTCAAACGCTTCCTCGTTATTCTCTCCACTGATGGCACCATGATGGCAAAGGGCAACATGATCCATCAGAGGAAAGGATTAGCTAGTGCAATTGGTAGAGAGCCGAAGGTGACCCGTTTATCGGAAGGGAGCCTTCTGGCGAATGCGGCGAATCCCGCCGAGGCGGACAATATAAGTGCTCTTCGGACACTTCTTGGCACCCCGGTGAGTGTGACGCTGCACTCTACCATGAACTTTGTGAAAGGAGTAGTTCATGCGAGGGAACTCGTTGACTACTCCATTGAGGACATCACCTTAGAGCTGACCGACCATGGGGCGGTCAAGGTCGAACGTGTGATGAGAAAACAGGGAGGGGCCTCGAGACCCACCCCCTACACTCTTCGTCACGTTCGACTGTGACAAGCTCCCTGAGTCGGTGCGTGCCGGTTGATACCGCTACCGCGTGAAGGCATTCGTACCACTGCCGCGGTGGTGCTATTACCGTCACCCCTTCGGGCATACGAATCGTTCTTGTAGACGTGGAAATGTCGAGGTCACCCGAAGTTTGTGTAAATTGCTCCAAGGCCGCACACGATAAGTCTAAATCGTGTGTGGCCAAGTGTGTCAATTGCTGAGAGCCGCACCCTGCTTCTTCGAAGAAATGTGGTGCATATCTCCTTGAGAAAGAAATCCTGGCCGTTCAGGCCCAGGATCGACTCTCATTCCGCGAGGCTAAGGACTTGGTCCTGGCGCGCCCGGCTCTGCCTGGGACGTCATATGCCTCAATAGTTAGAAAGGCACCCTCTGCTCCTGGCCCATCCAGGCCAACGAGCACGGTTGTTTCCGCGCCCATTCGGAGCCCTTCTGCGTGCTCTACTCAACCCGGGCGCTTCCCTGGTAAAGCTGGCCGCAAAAAGGGTTCCTACCCAGCCCCGGCTAAAACCAGGGTTCCCCCCTCTTCCCCCAGCGTGACCGTTTCCCGTAAGGCGAAACGGCCACGCGCCTCCACCGAGTCGTTAGACTCGCAGGAGGCAACACCCCTGAAGATGGTCGCTAGGCCATCTTCCGGGGTTCCTAAAGCTGTCGCCCGAAAGGAGGACAGCAAGAAGGTAGCTTCTGCTCCTTCGCCCACGCCTAGTGGTGGAGCGAGTGGCTCGGAGACGGTGGTTCCTCGAAATGAGGGAATCCCCCCGCCTAAGGTTTCGAGGCGAAGGGAAGAAAAGACTCGCATGGCGAGCCCAACCTCCCCCAATAAGTCCACGAAGGCGACAGCGCCTAGGGGTTCTGCCCCCGGGAAGCGTACGGCCATTCCCGTGAGGGTCTTCTGTTCAAGGAGTGCCCCCGCGTCTCCTCCGAGCTAGGCCTGGAGGGCATATTCCTTCAATGGAATTGCCGTGGACTCCGGGCCAACTGGGAGGAGCTGCGGAGGTTCGTCTCTTCCCTCTCCCCTTAGCTATCTTTTTGCAGGAGACCATACTAAGCGCGTGCTTCCTGCCCGCCCTCCCGGGGTATAAGGGTCTTGCAATCCCACCACCGCGGGATGGCCGGGCTGGGGAATGCGCGGTTTACACCCGGCATGATGTCTCCGTTCTTCCTTTCTCTTGAGATACCTCCTTTCAGGCAGTGGCTGTGCAGCTGCACCTGGATAGGAGTATACTATCATTTCTGCGTACATTCCACCGTCAGCTGACTTCGACGCGGGGGACTTCCGCCGCGTCGTGGCACGGTGGCCGAGGCCCTATCTCTTGCTTCGAGATCTGAACGGCAGGCATCCTCTCTGGGGAGATTACTCCATAAACCCCAGGAGACAAGTCCTTGCCGATCTGATCGAAGAGCTTGAGATGGGTGTCCTTAACGTGGATGAGTTTACGCATCACTGTCCGAGAAGCGCTTCATTTTCTTGCCTCGACCTATCTTTGTGCTCTTCGGATGCACAGCCTGATTTTGATTGGGGGGTGGTCGATGACCTCCATGGTAGTGATCACTTTCCCATTCAAATATCTTTTTCAGGGCAACTGCCGCCTGAGAGCCCACCTCGGTAGTGCATGGCGCGGGCGCGGTGGCCTGCATTTCAGGAAATGACTGAATTCTCTATCTCAGTCGAGGAGTTTAGGTCGGTAGATGAGGCCGTTGAGTTCTTCTCCGGCAACCTCATCGCCGTGGGCCTGACTACTATTCCTAGGACGTCTGGCCGTTTTGCACGCCGACCACTCCCATGGTGGTCGCCCGAGTGTGAGACGGTCCTCAAACAGAAGCGTTATGCCTACATGCGCTATAAGCGCCGCCCGAACGATTTCACTGTCGCTGAATTTCGTCGGGCTAGGGCTAGGTTCCGGTATATTTCGAAGCACACCCGCCGCTCTTCTTGGCGGGCATACGTGTTTTTACTTAACGGGAAGACCACTTTAGCAGAGGTGTGGAAGCGAGTCAAAAGGGTTCGGAGCAAGTTCTCGCAGGACCCCCCTCTCCTTCTCCAGGAGAATGGGACCGCAATCTCGGACCCCGCGTCCGTGGCGGCATCCTTCGCCACCGCTTTCTCCGCATTCTCTTGCCGGGATGCTGCCCTGCCAGCATTCAATGCACGTCGGTCTAAGGAACCTTAAAGTTGCGTGCCATTGTGCCGCGACTTCCCATGGACCTATACCCCAATGCCGCGACGGCTTCAGCTGGCTTTCTGTCGTCTCCGAATGGGACACACTCGTGTGACGCATCGCTATTTGATGGAACGCTCGCCTGCGCCGTATTGCGACGACTGCGTCGTCCCCCAGACTGTTCGGCACATTCTTGTCGAATGTCCCAGTCTGGTTGATCTTCGCGCACGTTACCTGTCCCAGTACCGGGATGGGCGGGGTCGCTACCGCCTGTCCTTTGTACTTGGGACGAGTGCGTGCACATTGACTGGTGAACTTGTTGACTTTTGAGGGGAGGCCGGCCTTCTCCCTTTCATTTAACTAGGTCTAGTTGTTGTTTTTGTTATTGTTGTTTTATGTTCAAATTTTTTAAAGTAGCCTAGAACTAGGCTGTTTGTTTACGGCGACTTATGCCTAAGTTGGCAGTCGCCAGATAGCCCTTTAAATTTTTTTTTTTTAAATAATCACGGGGCCCTCGACTCTGCTCACCTTCTTCCAGCTCATATATAAGGTTGTAATGACGGCAGTATGCTTTATGGTTAAAGCTAGAAGACGATTTCACCTGAATGGCGTGCAGGGTTTTCAAAGCCCATCATTGTGAGGTCATAGTATTTACTTTCCATGAGGCCCCCTTTTTTATTTGATATTGGTGACAATAGAAAGAAAGAACTAGTGGACGAACGCAGATGTTTTGAGATCCGCCTCCAAGCGTATCCTCGTCTTACCTAGGTGTGGGGGTTGATAGGGGAAATCGAGGCACCCCTTTGGCCAGAGATTTGTATTTCAAGCAAGGTACCTCGAATGCGATCTGTGATACCTTGAAGGTGGATGGCTAGACTGAGGTTCCACCTGAGATGGACATGGTTCCGAAGGTAACCCAGCCTCAGATGTCAGGATCTCCTATGGGGTCGAAGCCAGGTTCGGTGCCAAAAACAGAACCAGAGTCCGCCCCACTGCAAGATTCTGTAGAAGTGCAAAGTTGAGTTTACTCGAAGTCTGTCTTAATTGCGGAGAGCCCCAGCCCTCTTCTTCGAAGCAATGTGGTGCCTCTCTCTCGAGAAAGGAAATCCTGGCCGTTCAGGCTTCGGATTGTCTCTCATTTCGCGAGTCTAAAGACGGTCCTGGCGCTGCCTGGGACGTCATAGGTCTCATTTTTTTTAAAAAAAGGCACCCTCTGCTCTTGGCCCCTCAAGGGCTATTGAGCATTGTCGTTTTCGCGCCCATTCGGAACACTTCTGTGGGTTCTACTCACCCCCGGTGCTTCCCTGGTAGAGCTGGTGGCACAAAGAGCTCACACCCAGCCTCGTCTAAAACCAGGGTTTTCCCAGCGTGACCGTTTCCCGTAAAGAAAAAAAAGGCTGCGGGCCCCACAGTAGACAACACCCCCTGTAGGTGGTCGTGAAGCCGTCTTTCGAGGTTCCTAAAGTTGCCCCTTGAAAAGACCACCAAAGTAGCTTCGGTTCCTATGCCTACGCCCAGGGCTGGGCTGGGTAGCTCGAAGACGGTGTATCTTTCAAAGGATGGACCCCCGCCTCCGAAGCCCCCTTATCTGTCTAAGATTTCAAGGTGGAGGGAGGAAAAGACTCACTTGGCGACTCCAACCTCCCCCGATATTTCCTCGAAGACGGCAGCACTGTTCGGCCAACAGCGCCCGGAGTTCTTCCTCCGGGAAGCGTATGGCCATTCCCGTGAGGGTCTTCTCTTCCAAGAGGGTCCCCCCGCATCTCCTCCGAGCTAGGCTTTGCGGGCATATTCCTTCAATGGAATTGCCGCGGATCCTAGACAACTGGGAAGAGCTGCGGAGACTCGTCTCATCCCGTTTCCCGTTAGCAATCTTTTTGCAGGAGACCATGCTGGGCGCGTGCCCCTGCCCACTCTTCCAAGGTATTTACACCCGGCATTATGTCTCCGTTCTTCTTTGCTTTAGATGCCTCCTTTCAGGGAGTAGCAATGCAGCTGCACCTGGATAGGAGGGATACTGTTATTTCTGCGAACATTACACCGTCATTCGACTTCGACGCGGGGGACTTCCGCCGCACCGTGGCACGGTTTCCGAGCCCCTTTCTACTGCTCGAGGATTTGAACGTTAGACTACTCGATTAATCCCAAGGGTCAGGTCCTTGCTGACCTGATCGACGAGCTGGATATAGGTGTCCTAAATGTGGATGAGTTTACGTATCACTGCCCGAGAACAGCTTCATTTTCCTATCTTGATCTATCTTTTTGCTCACGGATGCACAGCTTGATTTGAGGTTGAAGGTAGTCGATGACAGCCATATTAGTGATCACTATCCCATTCAAATATCATTTTCTCGACCGATGCCTCCTGAGAGACCTGTTGGTGCTTGGCGTGCGCGAGCTTGTCCGTATTTCAGGTAAGACATTTCACTATTGCGGTCGAGGAGTTTAGGTCAGTGGATGAGGCTGTTGAGTTCTCAGGTAGCCTCATCGCCGTGGGGCTGGCTATTATACTTGTAACGTCTGGCCGTTTTGCACGCCGACCGCTTACGTGGTGGTCAGCCTAGTGTGAGACGGCCCTCAAACAGAAGCGTTATGCTTACATGTGTTATAAGCACCGTCCGTACGATTTCACTGTGGGTGAATGTCATCGAGCTAGGTTCCGGTATGTTTCGAAGCACACCGGCTGCTTTTCCTGGTGGGCATGCGTGTCTTCACTTAACGGGAAGACCCCTCTGGCAGATGTATGGATGCGAGTCAAAATGATTCGGTGCAATTACAAGTATCGCAGGAACTCCCTCCCGTTCTCTAGGAGAATGGGACCGCAATCTCGGACCCCGCGTCCGTGGTGGAGTCTTTCGTGACCGCTTTTCCCACATTCTCTAGCCGCAGTGCTGCTCCGCCATCATTCAAGTCGTCGTAATATCGACGATCAAGCCAGCCGATTGGGCTTTACCTCCAGAGGCCGAGAACCCTTCAACACCGTGTGAGAGGCGTTCTGCTTTCGCTCCTAGTTGGGACCAAGTCACGTATGACATGATTCTACACCTAGGTGAACGTGGCATCGCCTTTCTGTTAATTCTTTCAACAGGATCTTTACAGAGGGTAGCCTCCTAGACTCCTAGCAAATGGCTACTGTGCTCGCTTTCCGAAAACTGGGAGAGATCACTCTACCTCGGCCACTATCCGCCCTATCTCTCTAACCTGCTACGTGTTTAAGTTGATTGAGAAATGGGTAAATGTTAGACTAGCATTTTTCCTGGACAGCGGAGACAACCTCTCCTCCGCACAGTGCGGCTTCCGCAAGTTCCACTCCGCGTCGGATGTTCTGCTCCGACTGGAGAAGGCCTATGACTCCGCATGCCGATACGGAATCGGGGGGCGAGGGAACATGTCCCCATCTTTATCTCAGAGTTATTGCGAGATCCTCGATTCTGCTTACGCTTCGGGAAGCCCTTTTTAGTCCAAGAGGGTGTCTCGGTATCACCTAGGCGCTCCCTGAAGATGTTCTCGTTACTCTCTACGCAGGCGACCTTTCTATCACTTTTGGTGCGGCCCAGATGCCAACTGTAGAGCGTCGACTCCTGCAGGCATTGAACCGCATCTCTCGCTATGCCGAAGCGCGCAAGTTTCTGCCGCCAGTCATATCTAAACCCTTTGGGTTTAGAGCTAGGAAACTCCTTCGAGAGCTCAGTGTATCTCCCGTACCATTGGCGCCTCTGGTTCTGCCCAAGACGTCACCCTGGAGGGTACCATACCTTTTTTTTCTTTTTTTGCTATAGTTAAATTGGCCTAGCACTAGGCTGAATTTTTAATTAGGGTGACTTATTTCCTTGTAGACTCGCCAGATGGACGGAAAAAAAAACCCGTTTGCCCATGTGACGCCCTGACCATTCACGATCAACGTTGACCATTATTACACATCTTTCCGACTGCGTTGTTGGCATACTATGCCTTTAGTATCTACAACGCATGTAATTTATTTTTGCCAGTTTTACCGACGTTTATCTTTCATTAGGGCCTTTCTTTTCTTGGTGGAAACCTGCAATTTAGAGTATGATCAAACCACTTGTCGCTAAATCGTATATAACCAAAGTTGCCCTCTCTTGCGACTAAGCACTGCGGATGTGGCTTAACTTCGTTCAAAGACACGACTTTATTACCCTGTTAGGCTGTAACCCACATCAAATAGTTATCAATCCAATATTAATTCAGTATCTACATACTTTTAGCCTATCCTTCTGTCACTCCCTTCCTTGACTTTATTTTTCACTTACAGACCCATTTATTCGGCCTTTTTTCATTGTTTGCTTTCTACCCACACGAATCTCTGAATTCTTAGGTCCCACTTCAGAAGTGGAAATAATTATGGGCAATTGTTTCACTAAAATTACCAAGACGCGCGAGTTTGGGAAATTACACTTCATGTGTCCTCGGAGGTTAAAGCTCTTGAAAAATAAGAGATGAGGAATAAATTATATTTGCCGAAAATTAAGTACAGTGTATGACTTCTGATGCTAAATGTATCGAAGTACTTGATGCTCACACTTGTGTCCAATGTAGAGGAACATTGTCTTGCCAACCGTCTGACTCATGTTTTTCATTTTTCTCTTCAGGTAAAAAACTGTTTGGTGAAGCTTATTCCGGTCTCGAGTACGATTACCGTGGTTTATTGAAGGTGTATACAGCTCAGTATGACATGGAGAAGAGGCTTGACTACATAAACATTCTTAGCTCATGGAATGCACTGAGAGAACGCATGCAGCAGAGTGCCACATCCCCTTTTAATGAATGTAATGAACCATTAAGTGTGGCGCTGACCGTTCAACAATTCATGGCTTTATAGCGCTTTCCATTGATTTCCCCGCAATTTTCTCGGAGAAGGTCGCAATTTCTTGACAGTAAACGATGACGAGTTTGATTTTACTTTGCCCGCGAACTTTTGATCAAGAACGCATGCAGCAGAGTGCCACATCACCTTTTAATAAATCTAATGAACCAGTAATTGTGGCCCCCTTCCGTAGACGCGTTCATATCCGGAAGGAACTTTGCTAAAAGCTACGACAGATTGGCATACATTTAATACTTATCTAATAATTACCCCAAGGTTCGGGAGCTCTGGCGATCTTTGTTTGAATGGGGGTTTTGCTCACGTTTCAGTGAAAATGCAAACCGTTGTAGATTTATTCAAGGTATATTCTTTTAATTAAAAATAAGATTGATTCTTTTTTTTTCGCCCGTATGTAGGACAAGAATAGCCGAACCGACTTCCGTCGCGTGTCGTAAAATACGACAGCCCGGATTGGATCCACTGACTTGGGAGGTCGCGCACCCAAATGTTTGTTCCTGCGAGTGGGATAAGCATGGGCCTTGCTGATGATGAGTCCCTACCAAGGTGAGGGGGCTTAGCACGCTTGCCTGTCACTAAGTGCCATTTTCTCGCCCCCCTTGTTTTTTTCCCTGGTGTCTCTGTTTTTATTGTCCCTTTACACCACTCCCATAACACCCATTGAACTCTCCCGTAACATCCGCTGAGTTGTCACGCAATCCTTGACTAACCATTGAGCCCTCCCGTAATACCCATTGAAAGCTCCCATAACACCCTTTGATCCCTCCCGACAATTACCTAGCACCGCTGTGGCATAGTCCAGACTCTAGAACCCATCAAGTGGTCACGTGAAATGCTGCGTCCTCCATTAACGCCCTTTGAGCCTGCCGGCGGTGACGTAAACAGTTCTTGTAAGCTTAATACGAGTATGAACCGTAACTCCAAATAAGCCCGACTGTAACACTATTTGATGAGCCTCTAATCCGCAACACCCAGTGATCCCTCCAGCACCATCCCGTAATTTGTCGCTGAAATAGGACATCTAAAGGACCCTATTATCTCAAATAGCTTAGGGCCTCATCAAATCTAATCTAAATCCAGCCCTGGTAGAGAGGCTTCCCCTCTCACCACCCACAACTGATAGAGGAGCTTCACCTCTTTCCCTATTGGAGCCGCCCTCGGCCAGCTCGGCCTCTTATAAAGAGGTGCCCCCCCCATCCTCCCGCTGTGCGGCTCAGGAATCCCTCCACGTCGTCTACCGGATAGGGTATTTCCCCTTATTTCCTTTTGCTGTGTTGCCTTCGGGCGATTCCAGTCGAGTCGGGGGGGAATCTTCCATACTTTTCCAGGTGTCACTCGAAGTTTTTCTCTTGGCGCATAGGCCGCTTTTCCCTCTCCAATCAAGACAGGTTCTGGGGTTTCCCCCTTACTTCCTTTCGGAGTGTTCCCTCCAGCAGCTCCCCCTTTGTTTTACCTGCCAGATGAGCCTATAGGGCAAAAAGGGCTATAAATCCTTAAAATAATAAATTTGCTTTACATAAGGGACCACCAAGAAGACGGCGAGGCAAAGGACGCGTTGGCTCGGTTCTCGTCCCCACCGATAAGGACAGGTGACCATCTCAACTCGTTTAAGGTGCCAAGACGGCTCGTCGATCCGAGGTTTATGTTAATGGGAACCGGTATGCCGGTTCCCATTATTAATATTATCAGCGTTCAGTCGTCCAGCCTAAACATTAAGTAAGCCTAAAGAGGTAGGCCTTTTCATCGGTTACGTGGTGCTCCTCTCCAAGGAGGCAGGTTCGATGACCGGTGACCCCTCTAAGGGTGGAGTGGAAGAAGAAGAAGTTTGGCGAATTCTCCATCACACATCAACTCCAGTCGGGTGAACATTGAAAGGCGCAATAACATCGAAGACACATAAACTGGTGATCCCTTTTTCGGCCGGACGGTGAAGGTGACGAGAAAATGGACGCATCGGACCGACGGCTAGCAGGACGAAGGGATACAGAAGTAACAAGGAAAGGAAGTACCCTAGGAGACCTTATGGTCCATTCGAAGAGGGTACCTTTGGATTAGCAATCGAGCGGGCACATGGCTGCTCAATTGTTTTGCGTCCCTAAACGGCCAAATTTCAAGACTTTGTCTAGTCTTGACTTAAACTGGTCAACAGATTCACTGTTGATAACTTCCACTGGAAGTGCGTTCCACTTACCGCAGATACTCTAAGTGAAAGAATTTCCACACAGATTGCGGTTGTAACGCTTCAGTTCAAGTTTGAAGCCGTTATTGCGCGTTCTGTTCTCACTGAGTTGAAAATATCCCGGTAGTCAACATTGTCGAACCCTCGAAGTATTTTGAAAACTTCGATGAGCTGACCTCGCAGTCTACGGGTTTCCAGCGAGAACAGATTTAATTCCCTTAGTCTATCCTCATAACTTTTATGTCGGATATAGGGAATCAGTTTGGTTGCCCTAGCTTGTACGCGTTCCAACCTTGCGATGTCCTTTCGAAACGAAGGACTCCAAAATTGTACGGCATACTATAGGTGCGGCCGAACGAGGGAGTTGTACAGACAAAGTACTATCTCCTTGTTACGGTATCCAAACTGGCGCTTTATGTAGCCTAACATCCTTTGGGCTTTCTTCTCTGCCTACGGAAACACCTACCTTCGAGCCTACTGTCAGCGTAAGAAGAAGAAGACCTAGCTAACTCCATCATCGTTAGCCTACCCTTTCGAAGGAGCAGTAGTAGAAGGACGCATTTTCTACGCACTGGACCTTTAGTGATAATCAATTTAATTGCCTAAATTCAGTTCTTTAAAGAGGTGAACAGTAAATGTCCGGTGATGTAGATAGAATATCGATTTTGCTAAACTGAAGTAAAATGTACCAGGCCACTGAATTAATTATGGAATGTTCAGTGTACATAGTTGCTGTATATATTATTTTTTAAAAAAGAACAAAAAGAAAAGGGAGTTTGCTCAATATGCTTAGGATCAATTGAAAGCGAGATAGTGTGTTACGCACACGCAAATTTTGTGGCGCCTATTGCAAGATGGAATAGGTTCAGAAATAAAACCTCACATATGAGTAACATGTGAGTCCTATTTTTCTTGTGAGAGTTAGGAGGATAATTATGCAAATACGAATAATCTTTAAAGAGAGATTATAGGAATATGTTTGTAGAAATAATTAGGTATAGCTTTCGCCCATGTTAATAATAAGACAAGAGTACATTGCAAAGCATAGTAGATTCACTAATGAAGCCTCACAAATGAGTGACATGTGATAGGCCCTTGTGGCTTTTGTCATCCGTGAAATTAAATTATTATTATTATGTAATTCTATAAGGGCTTGTAATTGGTACGCAAATGCAAATAATCTAAAAAAAAGGACATTAGCGATTCTCATAAATAAGAATAACTCCTTGTGAATAATATATATCCATAAAATATTTGTAGAATAATGATGTAAAATAATAATGCTATTTATGATATCTATGTAAAAATAGCAATGTATAGTTTTCTTCCATGTAATTAATAAGGAAAGTGCGTCGCAAGGCAGAATAGGCTCCATGTTGAACCCTCACATATTAGTATCATGGGAACTCTATAAAGTCTTGTGACGGTACCGGGGATTACAACGGCAAGCCAGACATCTTGACGAGTTCCGGGAGACGAGTCACGTTTACCAGAAACCCGTCATTCCTATATTTTTTAATCCTATTGTAGTCGTTATATTGCAGCGGCATATTATAGCGAAAGAAGAAGAGGCCTAAATATAAACGCATCTCATTACTCTATAGCTTTCTTGCGTGTAGAAACTATGTATATATGTACGGTGTCATAATCATAGCTTTGTATCGTAGTAGAAAATAGAATGAGACCCAATCGTTAGATAAAATATATATATTGTGTATTATATGGCAGACCTGGCCTAATGGATAGATCCGTTTTGTTAAGTTTTATTGAGTACATATGTATGTATGTGCTTACGAATACCAATAACCTGTTTGAGTGTTTAAATGCTGTAGATATTAAGTCTGCCTGAGGTACGTACTAAATATATATGTATTTATACTGCGTTATTTCTCAGTTACTCCATAACTTGGAGGGGAGTCTCTGTTGGGCTCATGCTGTAAAATAAGTAGGCCTGTGGCACCCAAATTTCAGGATTTAATAGGTTCAACGAGGAACTCGCCAAATGGACGCTCGGTGAATCTATAAAATCCTTAAAATGGCTATTTGTGTAAATTAAGGAAATAATATGCCGCCTGTAATAAATGAAGAAGCAAAGAGAATTAGAAAAGAAACAATATATATATATATATATATATATATATATATATATATATATATATATATATATATATATATATATATATATATATATATATATATATATATATATATATATATATATATATATATATATATATATATATATATATATATCAAATTGTAGATCTAGCAAATAGATAGAAATCAAGCGGTTCGTTAGAGTCACGCGGAAACACATGAATATACGCACGCTAGAAACAGCTATCAAATGTCACCATCTGAACAAATACATGTCTCTCACATACACAAACATAGGCGTGCTGAGAATAATTATGGGCCAAAAAGGTCACAACGGAAGACAACAGGCAAGCTGTAAAAATACAGGCTTTGACCTGCAAGATTTTACAAAGAACTGTAAGAGACAAGCGATTCCCTATAATTAAGATAAATCTGAGACATGGGAACTCCGCCTAAGCGGTGAAAATAGCGAACAAATTAGATCACTGGGTTCTCCGCCTCCCGCCGTCAAGTCAACGTCATGCCCTTTAGAGACGAGGTGCAATATATAGAGAGAGAGGCCGAGAGACAGACAGTCCCAGTTCGGCATTTATTTCATTCGATCATTAAGTCAAAATTCAGTAGTGAAGATCCGTCAATCTGAATCGGAGAATCAATCAATCCCTTAGTAGCGTTACGAAACCATCGTTAACTTGCCTTAATCCTACCACCTTTAGACCCGATACTTTGAGTAAAACAGAAGCTTGCGTTTTTGGTAGCCCAATTTAAGAATAAAGATATTTTCTTCTGCTGCGTCCTTTTCTAACCCCGATCACAAAGACACATTCGGTAAGGCCAGCCTAAAAGCAAAATCTACGCAAACCTTGGAGTCAGCGCAACCTCTCACCCGTAGACCGGTAACCTTAAGACGCGCAATGACATCGAGTCCCCCATAGCTACAAAGCCGCACACGATAAGTATAAATCGTGTGTGGCAAAGTGTGTTAGATGCGGATAGCCACAGCCCGCTTCTTCAAGGCGCCTGGAGAAGGAAATCATGACCGATCAGAATCAGGTGTAGCACTGCCAGATTCTTATAATCCGCAGTACTCCAAAAATAAATAAAACAATGTATACAATACTATATATATATATATATATATATATATATATATATATATATATATATATATATGGAAGATAATGGTGAACCACAATAATTGAATCAAGATTTTATTTATAACTATCGAACTAGTTTCGGCAAGATGCCATTTTCAACTAATAATGAAGAAGCTAGGCCAGGAGCACAGTATATATATATATATAAGATAAGATATATCCTAAACAAAATGAAACAGCTGGAAACAATCTGGAAAAAAATATACTTGAGTAAATCTGGCGTGAATGACAAGCTAAACAAAATGAAATGGAACCGGAAACAATCTCGAGAGTTGCTAGTCCCCAAAACGCATCGCGTCTGGGAGGTAAAGGATACGATTGGATACTCTATTCGTTATATATGTTAAATTTGCATTGCCCCTTCAGATAAATTGAAATTATCAACTTTGTTGATAATGATGGATTCCGCAATTCTCTAAATATAATTGTTTGATTTATAAATGATTTTTTCATGGTTAAAATCAATTCTATGGTCTTGCGTTTGCATCTGCATAAAGAGACTTAAAGAATTCATACACCTTCTGATATTAGCTAAATGTTCTTTCATCCTCTTATTAAAGTGGCCTGACTCTCCGATGTATGTTAATTTGCAATTATAGCATGGTATACTGTAAACTCCAGTATCGAAATTGATTGGGCGCAGTCTAGTCAAGGATTTTCGAATGGTATTGAAATATTCAAATGTAATATTTATGTTATTTCCGTTCGCATATGATTTTAGAAGAGCCAAGGCTGGAGCATATGGAAAATAATACATTGTTTTTAAAATCATACCTTCGTGGTGTAGAGGTGGCATAGAAGTTTTTTCATGCTTTGGAATGGTATCTATTTATGAGGTGAATTGGATATTTTAGTTCAATGAAATTGCAGATAAGGTGGTTAATTTCATCTTGAAGGAAGATTGGGTCGCACGTTCAATAAGCTCGGAGAAAGAGGGAAGAAATAGGAGATATCTTAACGGATTTATCATGTAGTAAGAAAAAAATGTATGTAAGCATTTGAATTTGTATGCTTTCGATAAACTGAGCACTGAATATAATTATTTGAACTCGTTGTATATCAATATGTATCAAGTTATATTCAATCAATTATCTTTGTTTTCATTAATAATTCTTAAATATACCCATTCCGCTGAATCTATAAATTAAACCTTCATTTATTTCAATCTTACTTATGAGTAAAGGCTATTGTATTTAAAGGCTATCTAGGTCAACAATATAATAACCAGTACACATAACAGGATAAGGATCATCTCCCGTTTTGCTAGGCTAAAAACTTATTCCTGGCGCCCCCGCACTACGTGGGACGTTTTATACTTCAATGTTAAAAAGGATACCCTCTGCGCCTGGCCCCTCCAGGCCTACGAGCACAGTTGTTTCCGTGGCTACTTGGAACCCTCCTGCGGGTATACTTACCCACTCTGTAATGGGTGCGACGATTTGCCTTCATGGCCGCCGTGTTGACGGGACTCAGCGCCCCGCCTGGCCCCGCCTTAGCCTCTTCTCCTCCTTTCGGAAAGCCTTTGTTTCTCCCCTACTTCCTCACTTCCCCTACAAGCTCTCCCACAACTTTCTCTGATCGGCCTCTATTTTCACAGGATAGAGGCTGACCTTGTACTCAGCCAACTATGATAGATCGGGGCTAAGTGATGAGGAGACAATGTTCCATAGCCCCCGAGCTCCGGTTTGGGATGGCGGGATTTAAACAACCTGCTTCATCTCCACCCATATCTTCCTCACATCCCTTTCCTTCTCACTTCACACTCTATCCGTTTTACAGTGTGCCCAAGGTGGAGCCGCCATGCCGAAGGGCTATCAGGCCACCAGGCGGGAGGGTGGCAAAAAATGGCGGCACCTGGCTCTGCAGGCCCCGTACGCACCCCTTGCAGAGCGGGCTATTGCGAGGGGTGATTAACGTCTGCATCGTGAAAAGAATAGTGTCCCCATGCCCGATGATGAAAATTAAAACAAAAACTTCCCCTTTTCCCCTCACCATCGATGGAGCTGCCTTCGGGCAGCTCCACAGAAAAAATGGAGGTCCCCCACCCCCTGTGCATTCAAAGGGGAACCTCTAAAATTCTTTGACCGGATAGGAGGCTTCCCCCTCTCCTTTGCTTAAGGGGGGAAGGGTACTCCCCCTCAACTCCTTGCCTGGAGGTGCCCTCGGGTGCCCCCCTCTTGCCAGCGGCAATCCCTCCTTTACTTTCCAATGTGACTACCAAGAATGCCAGCAGGCAGCCCATAAGCGAGCGCTCCCCATTGAAGCGGTTCGGTAGGGCAAACCCCCTTAGTGGGGAGAGGGAAGAGAGGGTCCATCGGTCGCTTCCCTTAAAAGACCTGGTGGCTCGAATATTAAACCTAGCGGCGGTCAGGGCACGTGCCCTCGACCCCCCTAACCCGACTAGACAGACTGCTCCCAATGGGACCTGTGATGTCCTGGAGGGGAGGAGATGGCCACATGGAGCACCACCCCAGAGATAAACATGATCCTTGAGGGAACCCAGCCTCAGGTCGTAGGGCCTTCCATGGGGGCTAATCCGGGTTCGGCGCCAAGCATGGAACACGAGTCCGACAATACTACAAGGTCCTCCTCAAACGGCTCGGGTTTCCAAGGCAATAAGTACAAGGAGGAGAGGGATCTCCTCCTCCGGCCGGTGCTCCTGCGACCGCCAGGGCCTTCTCCCTCTCGGAGAAGGACCTTGCTGAGGCCGATCCATCTGGCTTGGGAGCTTCTGCCGGCGGAGATGAGAAGCGGGTTCATTCCCCGCCCGCCTGTCCTAAGAAGAAAATAAACAAAAAATAATACAAAAAATAATCGCGGGGCTCCTCTCCATCCGCGGCGGCTGCGGGAACGGATGGGTGGTCTACTTCGGTAAGTAACTAAGCCAAGATCGGCACGTCTGGACCCGCTGCCCACCCGGATGCGGAGTTCCTGTCAAAGACCAAAAGTACAAGTGCACAAAGCGGAATCTTGATTACGTCGGGGCCCATCATTCAGAGACTACCTGGCGTTTTTTAGCCAGCTGGCTTAAAACGCTTCCTCGTTATTCGCTTCACAGATGGTAGCATGTTGGCTAATGGACCCATGAACCATCAGAGGAGAGCTTTAGCTAGTGTGATTGGTAAAGAGTCGAAGATGACCCGTTTCTCGGACGGGAACCTTTTGGTGAATACGTCAAATCCTTCCGAGGCGACCATGATTAGTGCCCTTCGGACACTTGATGGCACGCCTGTCAGCGTGGTGCTGCACTCTACCATGAACTTCGTGAAGGAGTAGTTTATTGGAAGAAAATCCTGGACTACTCCATAGACGACATGAACCTTAAAGCTGCCCGACCATGAAGCGGTCAATGTCCAACGTGTGATGAGAAAACATGGGGGCCTCGAGACCTACCCCTACACTTTTCATCACGTTCGACTGTGACAAGCTCCCTGAGTCGTTGCGTGCCGGTTGGTGTCGCTACTGCGTGAAGTCATTCGTGCCACGGCCAATGAGGTGCTATTACTGCCACCGCATCAGCCATATTAATCGCCCCTGTTGACAGGCAAAGTCGGGGTTACTCGAAACCTGTGTAAGGTTCTCCAAAGCCTCACACGATAAATCCAAATCGTGTGTAGCCAAGTGTGTCAATTGCGGAGAGCCGCATCCCGCTTCTTCAAAGCAATGTGGGGCGTTTTGACTTGATAAGGAAATCAAGGCCGTTCAGTCTCATAATCGTCTATCATTTCGCGAGGCCAAGGACTAGGGCCTGGCGCGCCCGGCGCTGCTCGAAGAATCCTATGCCTGAATGTTGAAAAGGAGACTCTGCTACTGTCCCCTTCCAAGCCTACGAGTACGGTAGTTTCCGCGCCCATTCTGAACCCTTCTCTGGGTTCTACCCATCCCGGGCACTCGTCTGGTAAAGTTTGCGGCTCAAAGGGTCCACACCCAACCCCGTCTAATACCAGCGAGCCCCCCCCCCCTTCACCGAGCGTGACCGTTTATCGTAAAGTGAAACGGCCACGCGCCTCCACCTAGTCGTTAGACTCACAAGGGGCAACAGCCCTGAAATTGGTTGCCAGGAAATCTTCCGTGGTTCCTAATGCTGCCTTCCGAAAGGAAAACAGCACTAAAGGAGCTTCGGCTCCTTCGCCCACGCCCAGTGGTTGGCTGGGTGGCTCGGAGACGGTGGATACTCGAAAAGAGGGCCCACTGCCTCCGAAGCCACCCCGCCCACCTAAGGCTTCGAGGCGGATGGAGGAAAGACTCGCATGGTGAGCCCAACCTCCACCAATAAGACCTTGAAGGCGACAGCGCCTTCAGCGCATTGTCCGGCCAACAGCGCCCGGAGTTATGCCTCCGGGAAGCGTACGGTCATTCCTTTGATGGTCTTAACTTCGAAGAGGGCCTACGCATCTTTTCCGAGCTAGGCCTGGAGGGCATATTCATTCAATGGAATTGCGGAGGACTCCGGGCAAACTGGGAGGACCTCCGGAGTCTCGCATCCTCCCGTTCCCCGTTAGCTATATTTTTGTAGGAGAAGAGGCTGGGCGCATGCACCCTGCCCACCCTCTCAGGGTATAAGTGTTTCGCGGCCCCACCACTACGGGATGAGGGCTGGGCGGGAGGATGTGCGATTTATACCCGACATGATGTCTCCGTTCTTCTCTTCCCTTTAGATACCTCTTTCAGGTAGTAGCTGTTCACCTGCACCTTGATAGGAGGTATATTGTTATTGCTGCGTACATTCAACCGTCAGCCGACTTCAACGAAGGGGGCCTTCCGCCGCGTCATGGCACGGTTGCCGAGGCCCTTTCTCTTGCTCGGAGATCTAAACGGGAGACACCCCCTCTTGGAAGACTACTAAATTAATCCCCGGGGTCATTCATTTCTTTGCTGAGCGGATCGACGAGCTTGAGAGGGATCTCCTAAATGTGGATGAGTTTACGCATCACTGACGATAACCGCTTCATTTTCCTGTCTCGATCTATCTTTGTGCTCTCCGGATGCACAGCCTGATTTTGATTCAGGGGTAGTCGATGACCTTCATGATAGTGATCATTTTCCCATTTAAATATCATTTTATAAGCGGCTACCGCCCGAAAGCCCTTCTTGTGGTGCTTGGTGCGGGCACGGTGGTCTACATTTCAGAAAATGACTGAATTATCGATCTCAATCGATGAGTTTAGGCCGGTAGATGAGGCCGTTGTGATCTTTACCAGTAACCTCATCGCCGTGGGACTAACTACCTTTCCTAGAAAGTCTGGCCCTTTTGCCTGACGTCTATTCCCGTGGTAGTCAGCCGGGTGTGAGAAGGCCGTCAAACACAAGCGCTATGCCTACCAGAGCTATAAGCGCTACCCACACAATTTCACTATCAGTGAATTTCGTCAGGCTAGGGCTAAGTTCCGGTATATTTTAAAGCACGCCCGTTGCTATTCTTGGCGGGCATAGGTATCTTCACTTAACGGCAACACTTATCTAGCAGAGGTGTGAAAACGAATCAAAAGGATTCGGGGCAAGTTCTCGCAGGAACCCCCTCCCGTTCTCCAGGAGAATGAGACCGCAATTTCAGTCCCCACGTCCGTGGCGGAGTCCTTCGCGACCGCTTTCTCCGAATTCTCTAGCCGGGATGCTGCTTCCCAGCATTCAATGCACATCGTGATCTCACGGAAGACAGCCGACTGGACTTTACCTCCAGAAGCGGAGAACCTTTCAACGACAGGTTAACTCTGAGTGAGTTGCATTCCGCTCTTGCTTCGTGCGCGGACACCGCCCATGGTCTGGACGATATTCCCTACGCCATGCTTCGACACCTGGGTGAGCGAGGTATGGCTTTTCTCTTAGATTTGTTTCACAGGGTCTAGGTGGAGGGTCTTATCCCAGATTCTTGGTGAATTGCTACTGTGCTCGCCTTTCGCAAACCGGGAAGAGATCAGTCTGCTCCGGCCGGTTTCCGCCCAATCTCTCTAACCTCTTGCGTTTGCAAGTTGATGGAGAAATTGGTAATTGTTAGATTAGCCTTCTTCCTGGATAGCGGAGGCCATTTGTCCTCTGTACAGTGTTGCATCCGCAATTTCCACTCCACGACGTCGGATGCTCTGCTCCGACTGGAAAATGCCGTTTGCGAGGCCTTCCTTCGTAGACAGCACTACGCCACGGTCTTTTTCGATCTGGAGAAGGCCTATGATACCGCATGGCGATACGGTATCATGGAGACTCTCCACACGATGGGGGCAAGGGGACGCCTCCCAATCTTTATATCAATTTTTACGAGATCGTCGATTCCGCGTACGGATAGGGGAAGCCCTCTCTGGCCCAATGGATCAGGAAGATGGTGTCTTCAGTGTCACACTCTTTGCCTTGAGCATCAACGGCATCACCTCGTTGCTGCTTGAAAATATTCTCGCTACGCTCTACGTGGATGGCCTTTTGATTATTTTTTGTGCGGCCCAAATGTCAACTATGGAGAATCGAGTCCAACAGGTTGAACCGCATCTCTCGCTATGCCGAAGCGCATAGGTTTCGGTTTTCCTTGGCCAAGACTAAGGTGGTGTAATTCTGCAGACATCCACGGCTCCACCCTGACCCAGACTTGTATTTCATTAGGGTACGCCTAGAAGTGGTTAAATCTGACCGTTTGCTTTTTCTTGTATTTGACCGACGGCTCAACTGGGACTCTCATATTTGCAGCATTAGGGTCTCTTGTAAACGCGCCATGGATATTCTTCGTTTCGTGACGTTCAGCGCTCGGGGTACGGATAAGGCTACAGTCTTACTTTTTTATCAATCCTTTGTTCGTTCGAAGCTCGACTACGGATGGGAGTTTTATGCATCCGCAGCTGAGCGTGTATTGCGGAAGGTGGACTCGATCCACCACGTCCTGCATTCGCCTGGTGACCAGTGCCTTCCACGCTTCCGCATTTTAGAGCCTACTTGTCGATGCTGGAGAAAATTCACTCGCTCTACGCCGTGCACACTGCATTATTCGCCTGTACGCGCCAGCCTGGCGCCTCCCTCAATCGACAACAGCTCTCACTGCATCCGCAGCTGATTTCGGCGCGGCCTATTCCGACGAGAGACGCCAATCATACCCTAAACCAAAGGGTTTAGGGCTAGGAAACTGCTTCGAGAGCTAGTTATAGCTCTCGGACCGGTGGCGTCCCTGTTTATACCCAGGACGCCACCCTGGAGGGTACCACCCTTGGTTATTTGTCGCCACGCATGTGTTCCCAAAGCTTCTACAGCGCTGGGAGTATTGTGTTCGACCTTTTTTGGAGCACACCTCGTTTCACGCTGGAACCGTGCCAGTATATACGGATGGCTTTATGTCCCAGGAGGAGTTTGGCTTCCACGGCGTATCCCTTCTCTTCATTTATTCATTCGCGCCTCGCTTCTAGGAGGAGGGGGGAGGTTATGTAGCGTACGAGAAGTGCAGACGAGCGGCTTAAAAACTTCGCTGAATGTGTCATTTTTTGACTTTGGATGGCCGAATGGTTTCGCCGCTCGCTAACAGTTGTCCAGCGACGCGGAAAGCTGTTTGCAACTCGCTTACGCCATTATTTTTCACCCTTTCCTGCTCTCCTCTATTTACACAATTATCTTCTCATCATGATCGATCGTTTCACCCTTTAGCTAGAGGCGCTTCCGATTTCAGACATTATTGCTTCCACTGTCACTCGAGCCTTCGTCTCAGGATGTATTGCTCGTTTTAGTGCCCCTTCAACTATCATGACTGATCGTGTTAGACAATCTGAATCACATCGAGGGGAAGCACTCATGTCAGTGTTTGGCTGCTTTCGCCTGCGCACCACCCCATACAATCCTCAGAGCATCGCCGGAGTCGAACGTCTATACAAGATCCGTCAAGCAAGCTTACGCTCCATAGATCCCATCACTTGGGTGGAGTGGTTACTTTTGATTCTCCTGGGTATTAGCCCGTCCTTGAAAGAGGATTTGGCCTGTTGTGCAGCTGAACTCCTGTATGTTACTCAACCTCGTTTCCTGGTTAATTATTTTCTTCTTAAGCCAACAACCCCTAGAGTACCTGCCAATCACAAAACCTTCGTGCCGAAAGAGATGACAACATGTTCCTATCTTTTTGTCCGTCGCGATTCTACTCGCTCTTCATGGTAACCAGTCTATGATGTACGTTTTCTCGTCCTCTATAATAGGCAAAAGTTCTTCGTCCCTTTTCATGACACCAAGTAGGATACTGTGTCTATATGCCGCCTGAAGCTCGCCTATATTGAAAATGTTCACTTCGAGCACCCTCTACCCAATTATCCTAATATAACAAGACCATATAAAAATTAGAGGGCGAGAGGTTACTTTCTTAGGTGGGAAGTGTTTGTAGCACTGCACCAGATTCCTATTAATCTTCAGTACTCCCAATAACCATTATATATATATATATATATATATATATATATATATATATATATATATATATATATATATATATATATATATATATATACAGGGGGCGGCAGAACCGATTGAGTAGTTATAAAGAGTTATAAAAAAGTAAGGGGGGGTTTATAGAGAAGAAATGTTATTATCCTCGAGGTTACCAGTACATACCATTTATAATACCTTAGTTCTGAAAATAATGTCATGAAGATGGCAGCCGTTAACAGCAACACACTGTTAGAGTCGACCTCTGAAGTTTCGTACAGTACGTTCGCACATACTGCGGGGTATGGCGTTAACTTCTTCAGTAATCCGCTCCCTAAGCTCTGGTATGGTGTGTGGGTGAGGTTTAAACACATTTTCTTTCAGATATCCCCAAAGAAAGAAGTCACAAATGCTCAAATCAGGTTGTGAGGGAGCGGTTGTGTGTGTGTGTCTGTAGGGACATTCTCCCACCATCCTTTACATATATCTTTCCCTACCCCTGTTTGAGTGTGTGGGTATAATTTGCCTTCCGATTTTTTATTATGAATACAAATAATAACTGATTGTACTCTCTTTTCAGAGATATAATTTTCTAAATATTTAGAGAGTTAAATTGTAAATATATTTGTCCAGCGCATTGGGATATTACCCTAGGTAAGATTGGTTCTTTAATAAAATACTAATAGGCTCAACATTAATTTTAACAACGAGGGATAGCAAAGTCCATCACCAGATTTTTCTTTGGAAACGCTATACCAAAATTTCTCTGTCTCTTTTTTAGTATCGCATCCTTTGTCTTCAAAGAGTGAAGCTTCAGCGACTCTGAGAGGAATCCTCGAGGCGAGTGCTCCGCCCAGCCCAGCCCTGAAACGGAGGGCGTTACCTGCACTGCCTATCCTCACTGGCTAACGAGCCTGCCACCCTTCTTATTGGACAACTACGACTACTACCCCCCCCCCCCGCCTTCAAGTGATAGTCCCGTGCCCCTTCTCATTCGGGTGTTGTTTTTGTTTTGTTGTGTGGACCTTGTTGTGTAGCCTGTCATATTTGATTTCGTTTTCGGTTGGAGAAGTTTAATTTGTATAGAATATTTATTTTGAATGTGCACCGGTGTTTATTATTTTTTTTTTTGTAAATATAAACTGTATTTTTTTGTATTTAAAGGACTGTATATCAAATCGTATCAATTCTTCCTCGGGGTTCTCAAGGTCGGTAAATTCTAGGATAAGGTTGGAACGTGGGGTTAGTGTTGCTTTGAGCCCGCTACATTGTGGCCGCGCAGGCCACCCTAAATCACCCTTCAGAGACTCCATACGTCCGGGAAACATTCGTCTTAAAACATTGAGTGAATTTCGGGCTGTGTTAGAGGTGCCTTCGTGTTGTTAATAAAGCTCGTTGTTAAAAAGAAAAATGGTATCAACCATTTTACAACACGCAGTCATGGCTATGGGTTCCCCACTGGGTCCCTCCTTTGCCAATAGTTTTTCGTGTCACCACGAAACTCGGTGGCTGGACAAGTGTCTGCTAGAATTCAGGCCTATTGCCCTAAAAGGATTTATAGAAGAATGTTTTCTGATTTTTAAGCACAGTGATCATGCACCCTTATTTCTAAATTATATTAACCAACAACACCCTAACATAAGGTTTTCTATGGCAACAGAAAAGTACAACAAAATCTTGTTCTTGGATGTCAACGTTGCCAGAACAGGTTCGTCTTACAATACCTCCATACACATTTTTTTAGTAGCTCTCCCAGTCAGTTTAAATTATCCAGTATCAAAAGCCGAATTTTTATAGCCTACCATATATGCTCGAACTGGATATCCTTTCATGAAGAACTGACTTATTTAAAGGATTTCTTCAAATTTAATTATTACCCGAATTTCATCTTTGACCAGTTAGTATCCAAATTTCTCTCCAAAATGTATTATCCTCGACCCTTACTTACAACTGTTTCTAAACAGAAGGTTTTCATTAGACTACCCTATCTCGAGCATTTAATATCAGAGTTTACCAAACTCCTTCTCTCTACCCTCAACAACCATTTCTCTCAATGCCAATTCATTTGTATAAATTCCAAACCTGTATCGTTAAATTCCTTTTTTCTCCGCAAGGAGCCAATCCCTTTGGACTTGCGATCCTATATAATTTACATTTATACATATACGACCTGCTACAGTCGTTATGTAGGCCAAACTGGCTTACAACTCAAATGGGTTTGTCTCATAGGACTGGTATTCACATTTACAAACCTGAAACCTCTTCCATCAGGCAACATTCTGAGTATCACCATCATCCTCTTAATTCTAATTCATTTACTATATTATCTCCAGCCTTAACTTCTCTCGATTTGAAAAGCTTAGAGTCACTGTATATCAATAAAATAAATCCAAACCTAAATAATTACTCCTCCTCAATTAAACTATCCACAATATAACCAACCAACACTTCAATAGATTAACTAGCCAACCGATCAACCGAACATAATTCGTTAGTAGTTTTATATCTTTAGTTAGTTGATTTCTCAACTCCCACCATAAAGGTTAGTCACTTTGTTCATTCTGATTGGTATATATATATATATATATATATATATATATATATATATATATATATATATATATATATATATATATATATATAATAAACTCTCTTAAAATGCTTTTCAATATTGGAACTATCTGTGTCCGAGCTTTTTTAAGCGTCATCTGGACTCGTACGGTGTGCCCTTACTTCTATCCACATAAACCCCAATTTATCATACCCTTTGTGATCCTTTAAATATTATTCCTAAATTCATACATATATTAACAATTCTCTTTAATCCTCTTTCAGAACACTCCTTCGTTTTCTACAAATTTTGTATCGTGTATTGTATCCAATCAAATATGTCTTGCCAAACTAATTATATTTAATTGTGATTTTTCTCCGTTAATGCTTAAATACAATTTATCTTTTGTATCTCGTTGTATTTGATCTCTAGTGTATTTACTTCAGGCCATCCCGTTAGGCCTTACATCTCAATTCAACTTAACAGCCACGCAAACTAACAATTATATGTGTCGGGTATTATATATATGTATGCTAGCTAGGCTAACGATATAATAACTAGCTCACATAAGTTGTATACAAATGGGAACAGTCGCGGCGAAATGGCCGACAACTTTAAGTTCTCTTTGGCCGTTTCCCACCTTCTTTTCCAAAGAGCCCAGAGAGTTGCCTTAATTCCTGCCATGTAGGCAAAGTGGTGAATATCCAAACGCTGGTCTGATTGCCCATTCCTGGCAGACTCTATGTGGCCCTCATTCCCTACAATTCCCGCATCTCCAGGAACCCAGTGGAAGATAATCTCGACACCCGCCCGGCTCGCAGCAACCATATCATCGGGATACCGCAAACTAGGGAGTATAGAGAGACTAATGCCAAGAGAGAACTCAGGGTGCTTTGTGATTCGCTAAAAATCACAATCTGATCTCCGAACCGGACACGGCGCGTTATTATATGTACCGATCGGTATATTGCAACTAGCTCGGTGGTGGCGACTATCGCAAGGCCTAGTAGAGTTTCGCTGAGTTCCAACAAAAGGGATACAGAATGCAAGACGATTCTCTCCTGTGACTTGGAGCCAACCGTATACAATGACACGGATCGAGCATTATACGAGATATGCTACAAAAAGGCCGAACGCAATGTAGAAGGACCCACTAAAATATTAATATTACTCCCTTCCTCTCCCCCTAAGATACTACTTCGGGACAGAAAGCGAGTCGTCCCCCCCCCATCCCTCACCCTTTTTGGACTTTCCGCCCGCGGTCACTGAGAAATTCACACCGAGGCATGACGCTGTGATTGGGGGATATCTCCCCGCCGTCTTAATCTTCCCTCCCCCGAGTTGGGGGATTATTTGTCTATTTGTAAGTTTGCCAATTGTCCCCTTTTTGATCCCCTCGAGACAACTTTTATGGCTCCAGCCGCTGGTGGTTCCTTCAGACCCAATGATCCCAGGCTCTCACACTTTCCCGTAAGGACACGCTCTGTTGCCCCGGCTGATAAAGAAGGTTCGAGAAGGTCTATTTCCCTCTCCCTGTTTAGGGAAATCCGAGTATATATGCGCCCTCTCAAGGATTACCCGCAGATTCGCTTACACGACGCTTCCCTGAACGGACATCCGCTTGAACGATGCTCTCCCGTCGGGAAGTGTTTAGTTACTGTCGCAAGCAAGGGAAGAGCTGGGCATCGCACTCGTAACTTCGGGTCAGGGAGAAAAGTTTCTTGAGGAAACGTCAGCCTTTCTCAACCGACTTCTGATCAAAAATTGGAGAAGCCGTCGTCCGAAGTTCTTCTGATGACCTTCTGAGGGCAAGAGGCCCAATAGCTCACTCAATCCGAGTTTGTAGAATCCCCCCCGCCCCTCTGAAGTTCGCCCGGTGGCCTCTTGAGGACAAGAGGTCTGTATCTCACTAAATCAGAGTTGGGAGAACGTAGCATCACCTCCTTCGGGTTTCCGTCTACACCCGTGAGTAATCAAGGTCACCAAGCCCTTCCCTCCAGTTTGCCCCGCTTTACTCTCGAGGTTCAAAAGAACTGAATCTCTCACCACCCAAAAATCTTCCCTTATAATCATTTAATAACCCGGGTTATCCAATCAGTATTCGGAACCTAATTCCGTTTTATTTATATATATATATATATATATATATATATATATATATATATATATATATATATATATATATATATATATATATATATATATACATATATATATATATATATATATATATATATATATATATATATATATATATATATATATATATATATATATATATATATATATATATATATAACTGAATCACGAAATTAAGGAACGTGAGGAATTTATGAATAACGTTACAGCCACGAGGAAAATGAAACAACGGAGGACTGCGAGCCAATGTGATACCTATATTTAAGAAAGGGGATAAAACAAATATGTCTAATTACAGACCAGTAAGTTTGACATCAGTGGTAGGGAAAATGATGGAATCTATTATAGCAAGGAATATTAGAGATCACTTGGATAAGCATAAGTTGATAAAAGAATCACAGCATGGCTTTAGTAAGGGTAAATCCTGTCTGACTAATTTGCTGTCTTTTTATAGTAAGGTGTATGAAGCAGCAGATAATGATGAAAACTATGATATTTTATACTTGGACTTTAGTAAGGCTTTTGATCGAGTGCCACACTTACGGCTTCTGAGCAAAGTGAGAGCACACGGGATCAATGGCAGTATATTTAGGTGGATTCAGTCATGGCTTGGTGACAGACAGCAAAGAGTTAGTATAGATGGAGTTAAATCTGAGTGGGGGGCGGTGTTAGCAGTGGTGTTCCGCAAGGATCTGTTTTGGGTCCCTTGCTATTCTTAATTTATATTAATGATCTTGACATAGGTATAAGTAGTGACCTGAGTAAATTTGCTGATGATACTAAGCTAGGTAGGGCCATTAGGGCTGATTCTGATGCTGTTGTAATGCAAGAGGAATTGACCATTCTGTCCAATTGGGCCGAGAAATGGCAAATGAAGTTTAACATAGACAAATGTAGTGTACTTAGTATAGGTAGAAATAATCCATTGAATAGTTATAAATTAAATGGGAGAATTTTAGGGAGGACCGATTGTGAGAGGGACCTGGGTATTTTGGTAAGTTCAGACCTTCGTCCTAGAATGCAATGCCTAAATGCTAAGAATAAAGCTAATAGGATATTGGGATTCATTAGGAGGAGTGTAAGCAATAAGAGTGCTGAAGTCATTCTAAAACTGTATCTGGCGCTAGTTAGGCCTCATCTAGACTATGCAGTACAATTTTGGTCACCATATTATAGGAAGGATATTGATTTGCTTGAGTCTGTGCAGAGAAGGATGACAAAGATGATTGGTGGGCTAAGGAACTTACCTTATGGTGAAAGGCTCAGAAAACTAAATCTACATACATTGGAAAGGAGAAGAGTCAGAGGGGAATTGATTGAAGTCTTCAAATGGGTAAAAGGATATAATAAAGGGGATCTGGGTAAGGTTCTTATACTTAGTGAACATGACAGGACACGTAGCAATGGGTTTAAGCTTGATAAGTATAGGTTTAGGAAGGAGATTGGGAGGAATTGGTTTACAAATCGTGTGGTAGATGAATGGAATAGGTTCACTAGACATGTGATAGAAGCCTCCTCTCTGGGTAGTTTTAAGAATAGATTAGATAAATATATGGATGAAGCTGCTAGATGGGACTGACTTTTTTTTCTTTTTTTTTATGTACATTATGTATATATTTTTATAAGGAGTGGGGAGATTATATTTTGCGGTTGCATGAATGGACATAATCCTCTGGATGCATTTTATGTATATTGTAGATTAGATCTGACGAACTCCTGTAAAGGGTGACAATGTTGATGACTTTTCTCTGGTAAGAAATCTTTTGTGTGTTGACTGGAACAGGAGCTGCCAAGTGTAGGCCATGAATGGTCTTTTGCAGTCTCCTTCTTTTCTTATGTTCTTATGTTTACTAAGCAGACTAAAAGACAGGGAAAAAGAGGAAGATATTTATACACCTGATTAATGAAAATATGGGATATAAAGATTAAAAGGGGTGGGATTAGCAGATACCTGGAAAAATCCTATTAACGAGATGAGCCATCAGGGTTAGATGTCTTAATACATAGGGAATCATTTAATTGCAATTTTAGTATTTATAGGAAACCAACCAACAACTTAACCTATGTCCATTTTTATTCAGGTCACCATCTTAATATTAAGATATCAATTTTTTCCTCTATGTTTTTACGTGCGTTGCGCATTGTCAGTCCTCAATATTTGGATCAGGAAATTGAATCTATAAGAAAAATCGGTGCAGACTTGTGTTATCCAGCAAATATACTTGATATTTGTTATAATAAAGCCAAAAAAAAGTTTTATAACGAAAGTACTATTGAGAAGGAAGCGCCCAAGAATATCCTCATTTTACCTTATTTTAATGGCTTTGAAACCGTAAAAAACATTGTTAAAAACACTTAATGTAAATCTTGTTTTCTCTTATACTAATACTTTAAAAAGAATGTTAATAAAAAATTGCCCTAATGAAACAAATAACGTAATTTATAAAATCCCTTGTTTGGATTGCCCTTCATTTTATATTGGGCAAACTAGCAAGGATCTAAATGTGCGTATTAAGCAACATAAGTACTCTGTAAACACTGGGCAAACATCAAATGCCATTTTTATTCATTTGAGTGAAAATTCCCATCGTATTAATTGGAAGGAGAGTTCTGTGATTGACAAATCAAATTACTTTTTTTCACGAAATCTTTTAGAATCGGCTTTTATACAACTGACTTCGAATTTTAATCTCAGCCCTGGAATGTATTTTTTGGACCCTTGTATCAAAAGAATGTTTAAGAATGATTTTAAAGATAAAATTTCTGAATTAATGATTACCACCTAGAAGTTATTTTAGCTTATTTATATAAAAAAACCTTTCCTCATATTTTTCTTTTGTCATATCTTCTAGTTATCATGTGTAAACTTTTTTTTTTTGTTTTCATATTGCATATGTGATTCCTAAACACTGCCCCCCGCCTTTCTTTTGTAACCCGTAATTTTTATTTTTTTTTTAACCCTGATGGCTCATCTCGTTAATAGGATTTTTCCAGGTATCTGCTAATCCCACCCCTTTTAATCTTTATATCCTATATTTTCATTAATCAGGTGTATAAATATCTTCCTCTTTTTCCCTGTCTTTTAGTCTGCTTAGTAAAAGACCATTAGTCGAAAGGCCTCGCAGTTCTCCGTTGTTTCATTTTCCTCGTGGCTGTAACGTTATTCATATATATATATATATATATATATATATATATATATATATATATATATATATATATATATATATAGAGAGAGAGAGAGAGAGAGAGAGAGAGAGAGAGAGAGAGAGAGAGAGAGAGAGAGAGAGAGAGAGAGAGAGAGAGAGAGAGAGAGAAATTGGAACATCTTTCGGACACTTCGATTTTAGTATGTAGGTTAAAGCCAGAACCAGTATTCGGAACATATATAATTTGGAACGTTTCGAACATTAACTATGTTAATCTTCAGCCTATAATGGAGTAAAACAATGAAAAAGCAAGCAAGCTTAGAATACATAAAGAGATATATGTATTAATGACTGACAATAAGTTTAAAGTTTGTTGATTTTGAGAGAAAATAATGCGACAATGTAATAATTAATAAATTTAGAGTTTAGTAAAACTTTCAAGAAAACAATGCAAAAATTACCGAGAGAGGACAATGCGAACTTACAAAGAAAATCACTGCAAAATTATAAAACAAACTGAGAAAACAAAGCAAAAATTAAAAATTAAAATGAAATAAATGAATGAACACTTACCAACTTGAGAGAAGGACAGGAATTATAAAACAAACTAAAATTAAGATATTTGAACTAATAGTGTAAAGTGGTGTGGACGACTGACTCGAATTTAATTCTGGATTAAGCATTTGAAAAAATAGAGATTCCAAAATGTTGAGTTCTACGGATTTATCCACAGAACCCCAAATTTGGAAGTTTGAGGGGGACAATTTTTCAGGTACAGGTATCCGAATGATTCCTTATTGCAGAGAATTCCTGTTTAGCAATGGGTGTGTCTGAGTAGTGGGAAACCTCCTTATGTTTGCAAACCTTCAGCTTCAATTATAGCTGCAAAAGTCGCAAGTTTGCCGAGCGGAGCCTCGATTACTTCGGGGCCCCTCATTGAGAGACCACATAGCGTTTTCGAGCACGCTGGCTTCAAACGCCTCTCGTTATTCGCTCCCCTGATGGCAGGGCAAGGGCAACATGTTTCATCAGAGGAGAGCACTATCTAGCCGAAGGTGATCCGTTTCTCAGCGGGAGCCTTCTGGCGAATGCATCGGATCCCTCCGAAGCCGTTGAGTGTGACGCCGCACTCTACTATGAACTTTGTGAAAGGAGTGGTTTATGCGAGTGAATTCGTGGACTACTCCATAGACGACGTCACCTTATAGCTTGCCGACCAAGGAGCCCGCTAAGAGGATTGGCCCTATCGAGCTGCTATGATAAAAAAAAACAGGGAAGGGCGTTAAGACCCATTCCCTACACACTTCGTCGTGTTCGACTGTGACAGGCTCCCTGAGCCAGTTTGGGTCTGTTGGTATTGCTATGGCGTGAAGGTGCTAATAGTCCCACCGCTTCGGCAAAACGAATCGCTCCTGTAGACGTGCAAAGTCGGGTCTACCAGAAGTCTGTGTAAGTTGCTCCAAGGTCACACACGGTAAGTCTAAATCGTGTATGGCAAAGTGTGTCAATTGAGAGAGCCACACCCCACTTCTTTGAAGCAATGTAATGCGCATCTCCTGGAGAAGGAATTACTGGCCATTCAGGCTACGGATCGCCTATCATTTCGTGAGGCCAAATACTTGGTACTGGCGCGCCCGGCGCTACCTGGGACGTCTCATGTCTCCAAGTTAAACATCCACCCTCTCGTCATGGCCCCTCCAGGCTAACAAGCACGGTCGTTTCTATGCCTACTCGGAACCCTTCTGCGGGTTCTACCCACACTGGGCTTTCCCTTGGTAGAGCTGGTGGCACAAAGTGTTCACACTCAGCCTCGGCTAAAACCAGGGTTTCCCCCTCCCCTAGCGTGATCGTTTCTCCCGCCTCCGAAGCCGCCCAGCCTGCCTATGGTTTCGAGGCGGAGGGAAGAAAGGACTCGCATGGCGAGCCCAAACTCCTCCGATAAACCCTCGAAGGCGACAGCGCCTTCAACGCATTGTTTGGCCAACAGCTCCGGAGTTCTGCTCCGGAAAGCGTACGGGCATTCCCCTGAGGGTCTTCTCTTCGAAAAGGGACCCTGCATCTCTTCTGAGCTAAGCCTGAAGGGCATATTCCTTCAATTGATTTGCCTCGGACTCTGGGCTAACTGGGATGAATTGCGGAGACTTGTCTCCTCCCGTTTTCTCTTAGATATCTTTTTATAAGAGACCATGCTGTGCGCGTGCCCACTGCCCACCCTCCTGGGGTATAATGGTTTTGCCACCCCACCACTACAGGATGGGGGCCGGAAAACTGGATACACTATTTACATCTGGCATGATGTCTCCGTTATTCTCTTTGCTTTAAATATCTCCCTTCAAGCAGTAACAGGGCAGCTGTACCTGGATAGTAGGTATACTGTTATTTCTGCGTACATTCCACTGCCAGCCGACTTCGATGTGGTGGACTTACGTTGCGTCGTGGCACGGTTGCTGAGGCCCTTTTAACTGCTCGGGGATTTAAACGGTAGACACCCCCTCTTGGGAAGACTATAGATTAATCCCAGGGGTCAGGTCCTGTTCGACCTGATCGACGAGCTGGATATAGGTGTCATAAATTTGGATGAGATTGTGCATCACTGCCCGTTAACCGCCTCATTTTCCTGTCTTGATCTATTTTTGTGCTCTCCGGATGCACATTTTGGTTGTAGGTTGCATATTCCTGCGCCGGGCGGAGGCGGGCCTATCTCCAACGCCGCAAGCTGCCTCCTTCTTGTTGCTTTTTCGCTTATCGTCTTTTTGTGTTTTTTGTTTGTTTTTTTAGCTTGCCCATTCACCTTTGTTCCTTTTTTTAAACTTGTTATGTGATGTCTATTTGTTTTTTAATCTAGCGTAGTATTAGGCTTTGCTTGAATTACGGCGACTTTTGCCCTAGTAGGCACTCGACAGATGAGGTCTTAAAATTTTAAAAAAAGTCCTCGCATCTGTGAGTATCCCACCACTACGCATTACACGTCCCCGTCCGACAGAAGGGCAAATCGATTTAGGGCTCTCAAAGGATCCTCTGAGGCACTGGAGGTCTTTTTCATCTTCTTACCCCTACTATTTTTCCTTCTTACTTCCTGAAACTCTCCTTCGTTGGAGCTTGCACCCTAGCCTCCAATTAACCCTCCCCTACCGGTGCCGATGCGCTCGTATCGGCCAATTCAATGTTGCTCTCTGGCACTCCTCCCGCAGCTGCTACCTTTTTTTTTCCTGTTTCCTTCGCTTCTTCTTAGTCCTGGTTTGAAGATTTACTCCAGTAGCTTCTATAGTAAGTCCGGAAGACCCAGTGTTACCGTTTTCCACATTTTGGTAGTTTGTTCGAGGTGTGCCCAGCACAGAAGATCTCGCCGTCTCAGGTGTTCCCGCGCATCTTACAACGTCAGCAAAACTTTCGCCTGCTCATCGATTGCCTCCCTTAGCCCTACCTGGGTCTTTCCGTCAATCACCCTGTCCGGATTGAGTGGTAGTACTCTCTTCTATGGGGTCTGGGGCAATACTACCCACCTCGCCAGCTCCTCCAATCTCGTTCCCATTTCCTGGATGTGCTCTGGAGATGACACATATCCCGATTTCGTCAACTGCCTCTTGCAGTTAGTCCACCTAGTTCCTCAGCTTCGTCAATTCCAGAATATAGTTTTCTTCGAATTGACCAACGTGATTCGTCACGATGGCCAGCTCGCAGTGGTGACGCTCTTCCGCTTCCCTCATCTTCCTCTGCATTCCCAAATCTATGACACAGAATTTGCGGAGGCTATCACGAGTGATGTTTTTAAAGCTCCCTCCTTGAAATATATACACCAACGAATGCCTTCGTACCTAGGACATTCAGCTTTCACCTGGGCACCCAAAACTTTTTTCTATTTACTCTATACTTGTGTCAACTGACTGGACACGCGCTATATCTTTGTGCTTGTAACCCCCCCCCCCCCTTCCAAATAGAAGACTTCTCAATTCGCCTGCCACACTAGCCGAAAGGGTTTGCCCATAGCTTAGACGGTCCCAAACGTGGCGCAGCTTACGGGCTGCAGCCACAAGTTTCTAACTGGTTTCTCGCCCAGTGTGACAGGAAGAGGAAAGCCAAGGTCAGTCCTTACTAGTCCATGCCGAGCGGCTAGACTCGTTGCACAGGCATTCAAGTGATATCTCGCCATGGCTAGGGACCCAGCCCGTGACCTTTCAGTTAGCCTGGAAGCCAACTAGGCGGGGAAGTTGTGACCAGTAACACCCAGCCTAAATCACCAAAGAACGGTCACAGGGGCTGGTCAAGCATTATGCGTTAATGGTGGTCTTTCCGGGGCATACTAGCTTCACCACATTATTCCGCCCCCTGTCGATCTGGGAACCTTCCGTCTCACTCTCTCAGAACCTGTGAGCGTCAAGTGGTGTTATTATAGACTATAAAGGTCCCAAAGACTCTCTTCTGGTGTATGAGGGAGCGGCCAAGTCTTTACTTGCTACTAGCAAAGAGATGGTAGATAAAGAGATAATATGATAGCGAGGTAGATAGAGAGAGGGAGTGAGGAAACGAGAGAGAGAGAGAGAGAGAGGGGGGGAAAGTGAAACAGAGCTAAAGGTAGAGATGAGAGAGAAAGAGCGAGAGAATGAAAGAGAGAAAAGAGAGTGAGTGACAAATATTATATATATATATATATATATATATATATATATATATATATATATATATATATATATATATATATATATATATATATATATAGAGAGAGAGAGAGAGAGAGAGAGAGAGAGAGAGAGAGAGAGAGAGAGAGAGAGAGAAAAAAAAGTGAGAGAGAAAGATTGAGAGAGTGTGATAGAGTAACTGAGTGGGTTTTTGTGTTTATATGTTGTTGCATATATGTTAAATATTATTTAGTTTTCAACACGCGCAAGACCTTTGGAATAATTCCTTCAACCCGCTAATGAATGAAATTAAATTTCTTCAGAAAAATTGCCTCCTTAGTACATTTTAAAATTTGAAAGATCTTTATATATTTTTGCGCCTTCTTTGGTTTTAAAAGAAAAATCAACCACTAAAAAAATAATTGATGCCAGTCTTTCTTGACCTCTGGTTCTGCGCATTCTCACCTGAATGTTTAAGCTCTCTGCGCAGATGGCAGTATGGGTAATCAACTGCCATTTTTCCTCTAACTCTTTTGTAGTTTATGAAGTGAGTTCTTCGTGAGTGCATGTGTCCTGTAACAAAATCTACCATCTCTAGAAAATGAATGATTAACACATAAGGGCATTAGTGTCGATTAGCTGTATTTCAAATTATAGTCTCAGTGAATTAACTTTAAGATAACCTTTTTAATAATTTTACTTCTATTATCGCGAAATATGTATTTATCTTTTAAGAAATTCGGTCACAAGATCTGATTTCTCAAAACATTTTGGTCCTGAATTTTATTTACATCGTTGCGATATGAATATTTCTCCCAAAAGTTTAGGCTGTGCCTCTGTATGGCTCAGTCTAGAATTTATTGCATCTCAATGAGTGCCACAAGCTCATCCTATAGGAAACTAGGCGAAGACTAGTTAGGACAGAAGTTTCAGGTTTGTCTCCCTTCACAAAATATAATTTATGCCAGAATATTTTTTGCTCATTTGCTGTCATGCTTATATTTAACTTTATAATGATTTTGTGCAGCTTAGAATTTATATTTTTCATTATAGAATATGCTTGTTAGACCTTGCTTAGTGTATACAACTCTATTTTTGGTCATATACAAAAGGAGTATTATAAAATAAAGGATGAAAATGCCACTAGGGTCTCTCAGATCAGTTTTGTGCCCACTATTATTTGTAATCCATATCAATGATCTTGGGGTGGCATTTAATAGCAGTGTCAAGTTTTTTTTATTGACACAAAATTTCTAGCAAAGTAAAAGAAGTTGAGGGAAACTTTTTTCTTTTTTTATAAATAAAAAGGTCCCTCATATTTCAAGCCCGATGCACATCCATTAAAATGTAGGGTAATACTTTAGTTTTGGGGCGCATGGTAGGTGGTGCTGTTTATAGGCTATAATTTATGTTTTATGACATCAGACGGTAGCGTCAGCTATGAACAATTACTGCGTTATATTTTTTGGTATATGAGTATATGGTAACACTTCAGTTTTGGGGTGCACGGTAGGTGGCGCTGTTTATAGGCTACAATTTTGGGCTATAATATATGTCTTATGACATCAAATGGTAGCGTCAGATGTAAACAATTATGGCGTTAAATTTTTTTGTATATGAGTATATACTGGGGTCTGTGCCCCCCAGACCCCTCCAATTGATTGAAACTCAGGATCATCGTAGGGTGGTCCCTCCGCAGTGATATCTCCCCCATGAGCAGTCCCCTTGAATTTACTGGGTTTTTTTCCCCCAACAGCTTTTTACTGGCAGAAAAACCTAATAACAAACAATACTTACTTTTATAGGTTTCTTGATTAGTTTATGCGCCTCTAAATAATCTAAAAGTTTTTCACGATTATACAAAATAAAGCCAAATTCAAATAATGAAGAAGCACATGGAGAGCACGAAAAAGCCATAACAAAACAAAGACATTTGCAAAACGGGTCCTATTTATAAGCTACGATGTTCGTTGCCAATAAGAACATAAGAAAAGAAGGAGACTGCAAAAGACCATTCATGGCCTACACTTGGCAGCTCCTGTTCCAGTCAATACACACCTGTTCCAGTCAACACACAGCTGTTATCATTCACAGCAAACAAAAAATACGAAAACAAAACAAAAAACAATAAAAGACATCAAGAAACCTTCCCTAATTTAGAAAAAAACTATAAACGAGCAGAGGCGCAGATATTTAGTAAATAATACAGACTAAAAGTTACAAATCCCCAAAACAACAAAAGAATATAACGCCGTAATTGGTCACATCTGAAGCTACCATCTGACATCATAAGAGATATATTGTAGCCCAAAATTGTAGCCTACTAACAGCGCCACCTACCGTGTGCCCCAAATCTGAAGTATTACCAAATGTAGCTGGATACAAGATAGGTAAGATTAAAAAATGCAGTTAAAAAAAACATGGGACATAAAGGTGGTAAACCTCAAGCTCCATACCTCGTGAACTTCAGTTTTATCTAATGTTTTATTGTTTGGTTACTGGAAGCCGATTTTGAGATGTGCTATATGAGGGGGACTATGCCTCCCCCCATGCTCACCCTTAGGAACAAGTATTAAAATTGCAGTTAATGAGAGGTGAAACATATTGGGAAATGGATGAAATATTATGGGAATGTGAGCGGGAAAGCTTGCAGAATATGGATCTTCAGTTTTACCCATTATGGCCACCTGCTCCTACCAACGCAGGAGGCGATAGCCTACAACCAACAGAAAATAAAACTATTTGTCAAAATGTAAAAATAGGTCTATATACACATAGGTGAAAGCCTACACTTCTGCTGACTCTGTACACTCACAGCCAACCATGAGGGATGCTAAAAGCATCACTCCTCTAGACTGCAATAACCAAGCGTTGCCTGAGCCAAAAGATTTCTCAGTGGTCCCCTGTTGCCTCACTTAGCTTACAGCCCAGTGTTTTGACACATGAATTTGTGGTGGTTTTTGCTTCCCTTAGTGATTTGTAAGAGCCTAGGTAGCAGATGGCTCATAATTGCCTCTTTTCAGGTTATTTTTCATGTAGTGATCATACCTATTTTTTAATATATTTACTGTTCACTACATTTGCCGGTAACTTATTACACTTGTTAATTATTCTGCTGTTAAAAAATCTGTTCCACTTCGTGGTTCTGTGATGTGGCTTTATTAGTTTCAAGTTATGTCCCCTTGTCTTGATGTTACTTTCTTCACTACTTGGTGCCCTCTGGAAAAACTGGTTGGAGTCGACATTCTGGCTTTGTTCTGGAAGGTTGTCTTACAGGAGCTCCTGATTCTCATTGTAAGATTGGGATATAATACTGATTTGGGTGTGTAATTTTTCTTGTATTTATTTAATACATCAATCACTGTATAATAAATACATTAGTGATTAATACTTTTGGGGAAGATAACTAGCAGCAATCCTGAGCAAGAATTTTTTTTGGGGTGAGTGTTAACTTTTTCATTAGTAAATTTCTGAGAGTATGGCTTTTTGTATAGATGGTGAGAGCATGCCGTTTGAAAGTAGTGTGTATGTGGTGTGTGATGCTTGTGGAGTTGAAAGGAGAGTGAATGTAACTGAATGCCGTATGTGTTTTCTGGAAGGGGAGGTTAGGAGGTTGAGTGGGGAATGTAAGAGGTTGAATGATTTGGTGTTTGAGGTGAGAAGAGATGCAAGTGTGCGATTGAAGGGTGAGATTAGTGCTAAGAGGGTGGAAGATTTGGCTAGGACTGGGAACAGTGTGGAAGTTGTGAGTGATGATGAATCGTGGGTGAAAATGGATAGGATAGATAAGTTAGCACAGGTTAGGTGTGTGAATGAGAGGGACATAGAACCTGTTAGGTTGACTAACAGATTCAATGTCCTGAGAGAGGAAGAGTGTGAAAGTGATTTGCCTGGTGTGATTGTGGATGAAAGCAGGATGGGTGGTAGCGTGACTGAGAGCAGGAGGGAGGGTAATGTTAGGCCAAGACAGAATAGGAGAATGACTGAGGTGCTAGTGATGGGTGACTCTCAGATTAGGTATTTAGATAGGAAGTTGAGTGATAGCAAGTGGAAGGGAATGAGAGTTTGTCTGCCGGGTGCTGGTGTAAGTGATGTTTGTGAGAGGTATGATAGGCTGGTTTCTGGGTGTGAGAGGGATGCAGTTGTGATTACGCATGTGGGAGTGAATGATGTAAAGAAGGTGGGTACATGTGAGTTACGTGAGCAGTATAAAAGGTTAGTTGAAAGGATGAGTAAAAGCAGGGTAAAAGGTGTTGTTTCTGGTGTGCTTCCGAGATTGGATGTGGGGGTAGAATGGTTGTCGTGTGCAATTGGTTTGAATGAATTTGTGAAAGGACTGTGTGAGGAGCTAGGATTGGTGTTTGTAGATGTCTGGGGAGGGTTTTACGGGAATAGGAGGTTGTATGCGATGGATGGGCTCCATCTTAGTCGGGCAGGTGTTGAGGTTCTATGGGGGGAGCTGGATAGTGTGATTAGGTCCTTACGGGTGGGAAACTAGAAGCTGTTAGAGGTAAGGGAATAACAGGAATAGAGGGCAGGTGTAGGAAATGGAAGGGATGCAGTGATAGAGGAATAGCTAGGGGAGAGGGCATACTGATGCGTTATAGGGGGACTAATGCACAAGTGAATGAGCAGATAACTAGGAATAAAAAAGCACAATGCAATGAAGATGGGAATAATAAAAAAAACTTAAAAATATACTACACAAATGGTCGGAGTATAAGGAATAAGATAGATCTCTTAAGAGCGTTATCAAGTGAAGAGAATTTTGATATAATTGCGATAACAGAGTCATGGCTTGATTTGGCAGGTAATCACTTTAAACCTGAGGTTGAGATTGAGGGCTTTAACATGTTCCATACAGATAGGAATAGGAAGAGAGGAGGAGGGGTTATTATTTATATTAAAGATAATCTCCAGTGTTGTGTAAACAGTACAATTAAATTAGATGATAACACAGAGTCATTATGGCTAAATGTAAAGGAACATAAGAACATAAGAAAAGAAGGAGACTGCAAAAGACCATTCATGGCCTACACTTGGCAGCTCCTGTTCCAGTCAACACACAAAAGATTTCTTACCAGAGAAAAGTCATCAACATTGTCACCCTTTACAGGAGTTCGTCAGATCTAATCTACAATATACATAAAATGCATCCAGAGGATTATGTCCATTCATGCAACCGCAAAATATAATCTCCCCACTCCTTAGAAAAATATATACATATGTACATAAAAAAAAAAAGTCAGTCCCATCTAGCAGCTTCATCCATATATTTATCTAATCTATTCTTAAAACTACCCAGGTAAAAACAAGCTTGTCTTAGGATTATTATACAGACCACCAAATCTTAGTAAGGAAGCTTCAAATCTTCTGTGGCAGGAGATTGAACGGGCATGTAGAAGTAAGCATGTGTGTATAATGGGCGATTTTAATTACAGAAATATAGACTGGGAAGCTCTTGTGGGTGATCAGGAGGCTGAGGAATTTTTGAATGTTGTCCAAGATAATTTTCTGAGGCAGATTATTAACGAACCCACTAGAGGTAATAATATACTGGATTTAGTTCTGACAAATAGGGAAGAAGTTATTAAGGATACTGAGATTGGAGGAAATTTGGGTAATAGTGACCATTGTGAAATTAGATTCAAGATGAAATGGAATGGTATTGATAGTAGCATGAACAATGTTAAAATTCCTGACTTTAGAAGAGCAAATTATAATGGGCTCAGGACTTACCTGGAGGCAGTTGTACAGAAACCAGGCAATGAAATCAATTCAGGAATAGATTCAATGATATCAGTTAGTGGAGACAATAATCACCAGGAGGAAGAGATTACAATTGAAGAGGAGTATGAAAGAATAATTGAGCAATTAATTACAGGTCAGATGATTAACATTCCATATAAGGAGATTAGGACTAAAAATAATGACCCAAAATGGATGACAGATAAAATTAAGCATTATATTGGCATTAAAAAGGGCATTTATAGGAAAATAAAAAATGGGGAGGATCACTTAAGGCAGAGATATAATGAACTAGCAAGAGATGTTAAAAAGTTAGTTAGAGTAGCAAGGAGAAATTATGAAATTAAAGTGGCAAATAGGGCAAAGGAAGATCCTAAAAGTTTTTATCAATTATACAAAACTAAGGTTAGAGATAAAATAGGCCCACTTATAGATTCCAATGGAGAATTAGTGAGTGATAGGGACTCAATGGCTGGAATGCTAAATGACTTTTTTCTCTCAGTATTTACACAGGAGGATGCTCTAAATATACCTGAGGTGTCAATGATCTTTCGGGGTAATGATGAAGAGAAATTAAAGGATATATTGATCACAAAGGAGATAGTGACAAAGGAAATTGATAAAATCAAAAGTAGTAAAGCACCCGGTCCTGATGAGCTCTTTCCTAGAATTTTGAAAGAATGTAAGGATGTGTTAAGTGAGCCCCTAGCATGCATCTTTAGAAAATCATTGGAGAGTGGCATTGTGCCAGTGGCATGGAAGAAAGCCAATGTGATACCTATATTTAAGAAAGGGGATAAAACAAATATGTCTAATTACAGACCAGTAAGTTTGACATCAGTGGTAGGGAAAATGATGGAATCTATTATAGCAAGGAATATTAGAGATCACTTGGATAAGCATAAGTTGATAAAAGAATCACAGCATGGCTTTAGTAAGGGTAAATCCTGTCTGACTAATTTGCTGTCTTTTTATAGTAAGGTGTATGAAGCAGCAGATAATGATGAAAACTATGATATTTTATACTTGGACTTTAGTAAGGCTTTTGATCGAGTGCCACACTTACGACTTCTGAGCAAAGTTAAAGCACACAGGATCGATGGCAGTATATTTAGGTGGATTCAGTCATGGCTTGGTGACAGACAGCAAAGAGTTAGTATAGATGGAGTTAAATCTGAGTGGGGGTGTGTTAGCAGTGGAGTTCCTCAAGGATCTGTTTTGGGTCCCTTGCTATTCTTAATTTATATTAATGATCTTGACATAGGTATAAGTAGTGACCTGAGTAAATTTGCTGATGATACTAAGCTAGGTAGGGCCATTAGGGCTGATTCTGATGCTGTTGTAATGCAGGAGGAATTGACCATTCTGTCCAATTGGGCCGAGAAATGGCAAATGAAGTTTAACATAGACAAATGTAGTGTACTTAGTATAGGTAGAAATAATCCATTGAATAGTTATAAATTAAATGGCAGAATTTTAGGGAGGACTGATTGTGAGAGAGACTTGGGTATTTTGGTAAGTTCAGACCTTCGTCCTAGAAAGCAATGTCTAAATGCTAAGAATAAAGCTAATAGGATATTGGGATTCATTAGGAGGAGTGTAAGCAATAAGAGTGCTGAAGTCATTCTAAAACTGTATCTGGCGCTAGTTAGGCCTCATCTAGACTATGCAGTACAATTTTGGTCACCATATTATAGGAAGGATATTGATTTGCTTGAGTCTGTGCAGAGAAGGATGACAAAGATGATTGGTGGGCTAAGGAACTTACCCTATGGTGAAAGGCTCAGAAAACTAAATCTACATACATTGGAAAGGAGAAGAGTCAGGGGGGAATTGATTGAAGTCTTCAAATGGGTAAAAGGATATAATAAAGGGGATCTGGGTAAGGTTCTTATACTTAGTGAACATGACAGGACACGTAGCAATGGGTTTAAGCTTGATAAGTATAGGTTTAGGAAGGAGATTGGGAGGAATTGGTTTACAAATCGTGTGGTAGATGAATGGAATAGGCTCACTAGGCATGTGATAGAAGCCTCCTCTCTGGGTAGTTTTAAGAATAGATAAGATAAATATATGGATGAAGCTGCTAGATGGGACTGACTTTTTTTTATGTACATATGTATATATTTTTCTAAGGAGTGGGAAGATTATATTTTGCGGTTGCATGAATGGACATAATCCTCTGGATGCATTTTATGTATATTGTAGATTAGATCTGACGAACTCCTGTTAAGGGTGACAATGTTGATGACTTTTCTCTGGTAAGAAATCTTTTGTGTGTTGAATGGAACAGGAGCTGCCAAGTGTAGGCCATGAATGGTCTTTTGCAGTCTCCTTCTTTTCTTATGTTCTTATGTTCTTAAAACCCTTTAAAATGTAAAAAACCTCTACCATGTCTCCTCTAGTTCTTCTTTGCTCCAAAGTAGGTAGCCCCAGTTCGTCCAATCTATCCTCATAGGGTAGATCCCTCAGTTCTGGAAATATCTTAGTGGTCCTCCTCTTCCTTGCAGAGATTAGGCTTGTACACTGTGCTCCATAAGGGCCCTGATCAGGGACTGGAACATCTCTTTGTTCATGAAGGTAAATGTCCTCAGTCTCCCAAGTATTTGATTTGCTCTCCTGGTTTAAGATTATTTGCAACTACTACCCCCAGTTTGATGAACTTAATATTGTCTCCTAATTGGTACTGGTGGTTCTGGTTGTTGTGTCCCATGTGCATGACTTTTTACTTTCCCTGATTGAAGTCAAGAAGCCATTTGTCACTCCATTCTTGTAGCTTATTCAGGTGATCCTTTTTTCTATACAGTTTTGTATCATCTGCAAAGAGCTTCCCAGCCTTCTGTGTAGTACTGTATCGAAAGCTTTTTTGCAGTCTAAGTATACTACATCAAGGTTTTCTTGCTTATCAATAGCAGTATGTAGTTCCTCAAGGTATTCAAATTGTACTTTGTTTATAATAATCTTTTAACAAAAATAACTATTTGGAAATCTAAATCTATCTAACTCAGTAAATTTAGCGGAATTTACTTTACTTAAATTGACTTTTACAAAAGTAATTTAACTTTTACAAACGAATAACAAACTGATTAGTAGTACATAGGTCACTGAAGTTTTCAAAGCCGTGTATTGGGGCAAAAAATAGAACAAATAGGGTGCTAGGATACATTAACAGGAATGTTAGCTACAAAAGTAAAGAGATTATTCTTAAACTCTAGAACTTGTATGTTAGGCCACATTTAGAGTACTGTGTACAAGCATGGTCACCACATTTTAGACATGACATCAACCTGCTAGAGTCAATACAAAGGAAGGCAATAAAAATAATACCTTCCCTGAAGCACCTTGAATATGAAGATAGACTGGGGGTACTAAATATGTTCTCATTTGAGAGAAGATGTGTGAGGGAGATATGATTGAGCTTTTAAACTCTGTTCTGGGATGGATAAGTTGGATTTTAGCAAGTTATTTGAGTTGGAAGGTAGTAATAGGACTAGGGGTCACCACTTAAAAATTAAAAACAGAGGCGCAGGTTGGATGTTAGAAAATATTTGTTCACCAATAGGGTGGTAGATTACTGGAATAGTTTGCCATCAGAGATGGTAGACAGTCCAAACTTGAATGTATTCATATGCAGATTAGATTATTATATGGGGAGGGAGGGTTAACTTTGGGGGATATTCTGGACTCATTCCTGTGGATGCAATTTTTATTGTATATTATGATTGATTTTGATGAGTCTTGATGATGATGCTTTCTGTTTTTGACACATTCCTGTGTATGGTTCAAATTGTATATTGTAGATGCTAACATTCCTGTTAATGTATCTTAGCACCCTATTTGCTCTATTTTTTGCCTCAATACACTGCTTTGAAAACTTCAGTGACCTATCTACTACTACGCCTAAGCCCTTCTATCTTCAACTGAATTCAGCCAATGCCTATCCATTTCATAGCTAAATTCCCTATTATCCCTTCCCATGTTAAGAACTTTGCATTTTTTAAGGTTAAAAGTCATCTGCTACTTCTGAGCCCAAGCTAATAACTTATTTAAGTCACTCTGCACTTTAAAACTACCCTCAACTTCTTTGACTATAGCTGCTAATTTAGTGTCATCAGCAAAAATTTATACTTTGCTATTTACAGCCTCCCCAAGATCATTTATATAAACTATGAATAATAAAGGGCCTAGAACGGATCCTTGAGGTACGCCACTGATAATGTCCCTCCACTGTAACCTCACCCCATTCAGTACAACTCTGTTTCTTGTCTTTCAGCCATTTAATTTGTGAACTAATCTCCTATGTGGAACCTTATCAAAAGCTTTGCTAAAATCTAATTAAATTACATCAACATTCTCTCCCTTATCTAATTGTTTAATAACATAATCCATAAAATCCAGTAAATTTGTTAAACATGATCTACCTCTTCTAAACCTATGCTGAGCATCATTTATTAACCTACCACACTCTAGATGGTCAGAAATCTTCTACTTAACTATCTTCTCAAGAATTTTACAAACAATAGAACTTAAGCTTACTGGCCTAAAGTTATTCGGGTCCTCTTTACTTTAATTTTTAAAAATTAGCACTACATTTGCTAATTTCCAATCAGTAGGTATTTCTCCAAACTCTAGTGATCTACTATATATCTTCTCAAGAGCTACTGCAATACTATCTACACCTTTGAGTAACCTAAAATGAATGTTGTCTGGGCCAGATGACTTACTAGTATTTAACTCCAATATAAGCCCTTTAATTATTTCCCAGTTCACATTAACGGTATTCAAGGCTACTTCCCTTGACCTAGAATTATCATCAATTAATCTATGTTGATTCTCTTGTGTAAATACTGAAGAAAAATGATCATTAAGAACATCTACTATTTCCTCATCAGATTCTTTCAAAATCCCTTCATATCTAATAGGCCCAATTTTATCACTGTTAGATTTGTTATTAATTCCATAATAGCTAAAGAATTTTCTTGGATCTTTATTATTATTTTAGTTAAATTAATTTCTGCCACCCATTTGCTCTTCTTAATAATCTTATTTAGCTCATTTCTGGTCGACCTATAATGATTTAAATTGTCAAAAGTACTTTCTCTCTGTAATATATGGTATGCCCTTTTCTTCTCAGAAATTTTCCTAGCTATCTCCTGATTGTACCACAATGGCTTCCTACATTTCTTTCTAATAGCCTTCATTGGAAAACACTGCTCCTGGACTATGTTTAGTATAGTCTTAATGTCCCACAATTATACAAAACTAAGGTTAGAGATAAAATAGGCCCACTTATAGATTCCAATGGAGAATTAGTGAGTGATAGGGACTCAATGGCTGGAATGCTAAATGACTTTTTTCTCTCAGTATTTACACAGGAGGATACTCTAAATATACCTGAGGTGTCAATGATCTTTCGGGGTAATGATGAAGAGAAATTAAAGGATATCTTGATCACCCGGTCCTGATGAGGTCTTTCCTAGAATTTTGAAAGAATGTAAGGATGTGTTAAGTGAGCCCCTAGCATGCATCTTTAGAAAATCATTGGAGAGTGGCATTGTGCCAGTGGCATGGAAGAAAGCCAATGTGATACCTATATTTAAGAAAGGGGATAAAACAAATATGTCTAATTACAGACCAGTAAGTTTGACATCAGTGGTAGGAAAATGATGGAATCTATTATAGCAAGGAATATTAGAGATCACTTGGATAAGCATAAGTTGATAAAAGAATCACAGCATGGCTTTAGTAAGGGTAAATCCTGTCTGACCAATTTGCTGTCTTTTTATAGTAAGGTGTATGAAGCAGCAGATAATGATGAAAACTATGATATTTTACACTTGGACTTTAGTAAGGCTTTTGATCGAGTGCCACACTTACGGCTTCTGAGCAAAGTTAAAGCACACAGGATCGATGGCAGTATATTTAGGTGGATTCAGTCATGGCTTGGTGACAGACAGCAAAGTGTTAGTATAAATTGAGTTAAATCTGAGTGGGGGTGTGTTAATGATCTTGACATAGGTATAAGTAGTGTCCTGAGTAAATTTGCTGATGATACTAAGCTAGGTAGGGCCATTAGGGCTGATTCTGATGCTGTTGTAATGCAGGAGGAATTGACCATTCTGTCCAATTAGGCCGAGAAATGGCAAATGAAGTTTAACATAGACAAATGTAGTGTACTTAGTATAGGTATAAATAATCCATTGAATAGTTATAAATTAAATGGGAGAATTTTAGGGAGGACCGATTGTGAGAGGGATTTGGGTATTTTGGTAAGTTCAGACCTTCGTCCTAGAAAGCAATGCCTAAATGCTAAGAATAAAGCTAATAGGATATTGGGATTCATTAGGAGGATTGTAAGCAATAAGAGTGCTGAAGTCATTCTAAAACTGTATCTGGCGCTAGTTAGGCCTCATCTAGACTATGCAGTACAATTTTGGTCACCATATTATAGGAAGGATATTGATTTGCTTGAGTCTGTGCAGAGAAGGATGACAAAGATGATTGGTGGGCTAAGGAACTTACCTTATGGTGAAAGGCTCAGAAAACTAAATCTACATACATTGGAAAGGAGAAGAGTCAGAGGGGAATTGATTGAAGTCTTCAAATGGGTAAAAGGATATAATAAAGGGGATCTGGGTAAGGTTCTTATACTATACTTAGTGAACATGACAGGACACGTAGCAATGGGTTTAAGCTTGATAAGTATAGGTTTAGGAAGGAGATTGGGAGGAATTGGTTTACAAATCGTGTGGTAGATGAATGGAATAGGCTCACTAGACATGTGATAGAAGCCTCCACTCTGGGTAGTTTTAAGAATAGATTAGATAAATATATGGATGAAGCTGCTAGATGGGACTGACTTTTTTTTATGTACAGTGGCGGCAACAAAAAAAGTGACATGTGACAATTCGGGGAAAATAAAACAGAAAAATGTAACTTACATATTTTATTATGAATATTTCATGAAAGTTATTACTTGGTCATGTTGCCCTTGCACTTGATGACCATCCTGAGTCGATTGGGCATTGATTCAGTGAGGTTTGCGAAGTAGGTGGGGTCGATCGTAACCCAGATCTGCTTCAGTGATTCTATCAGGTCCTTGATGCTGCTGGGTGCTGTCTCTTGAACTTTGGATTTCATCAGATTCCAAGCATTCTCAATAGGATTTAGGTCCAGGAAATTACCAGGCCACTCCAAAACACTAATATTATTATCATTGAAGAACCTTTTTACTAACTGGGACCTGTGAGCAGGGGCACCATCATACATGAAAAATTCACACTGATGAATTTCCCAAAATGGCAGCATGTGCTGCCTCAAAACTTCAAGATAGTTAGTCCCCCTCATGGCTACATTCTTGGCAAGGAAGTACAGACCTCCTCTGCCCTTTTTTCCACTAAAGGCACCCCACACCATCACACTATCAGGGTGCTTCACAGTTTTCACGGTATATTTCGGGTCATCCCGAGACACAGTGCTGGGGCGACGCACGATCTTTGACTCTCCTCTGACCAGCCTAAAGGTGCTCTCATCACTGAACATGACCTTCTTCCAATGGGCAGCTGTCCAATGTTTATAGGTCTTGCAAAAATTGAGCCTTTCCATCTTCATAGCCTTGGTAAGAAGTGGCTTCTTGGCAGCGCGGCGAGACGGTAGGCCTAAGTCCTTCTGTAAGCGATGACTGATGGTCCTGAGGGCAACGTTCTGGAGGAGGTCTGGGTGTTTTTTCTTGATTGAAGCGGAGGTTACAGAAGGGTCTGACATCACTTTACGCCTTAGGATATTATCAGTCCTTGGAGATGTCTTCCTAGCTGCACCAATGCCCTCCTTCCTCTTTGGTATGGTACCTGGTGGCAATAACTCAGCTGCACGTTTTATGCGATGAATCGTATTTTTGAGGTTACTAAATCTGCTGCTACATCAATAAAAGACTTTTCCTGCTCTAATAGGGTCAAGGCACGGCTTTTCTCTGTCATAGAAAGCTTTTTCCACCCCATTGTATCCACTTGCACAGAAGTTATAGCACGTCAAATGTAGGCACGAATGCAGATAATCAGCACGCTGGAGTGCCATATACTAAAACCTCGTTGTACGAGCTCAAACGAGACACTGAGTTCCAATAGAGCGCAGTTCTGTTGTCTTAGCCCAGGAGAGTCGTCCACTTGCGGCATAAGCTCCGCACATTTTCATTGAATTGTTGGCAAGTAAAATAGTGAAAGCGATTTTGTGTATCGATTTCTGTTGCCAATATTCAATGTCACTTTTTTTGTTGCCGCCACTGTACATATGTATATATTTTTCTAAGGAGTGGGGAGATTATATTTTGCGGTTGCATGAATGGACATAATCCTCTGGATGCATTTTATGTATATTGTAGATTAGATCTGTAGATTGAGCTCTTTAAAAATTTTTCCAGGATAGATAAATTGGATGTTAGCAAGTTTTTTGAGTTAGATGATGGAAATCTAACTAGAGCTCACCACTTGAAAATTAAAAAGCAAGGGTGTAGGTTGGATTTAAGAAAATATTTTTTCACCAATAGAGTGGTAGACTTCTGGAAAAAATTGCCGCAGAGGGTATTAGGTAGTCCCATTCACACACACATTCTTACAGAGGGAGGGAGAGGGCATTGGGAAAAAGGGTGGGAGAATGTTCCTTCACACACACACACACACACACATTCACTCCACCACATAGTTACATCCTTGACTGGGCATCACAGTGGGAACGGGTAGGTGGAGCAACTCGTAGCCATGGCAGGCAGTCCACCAAAGAGAAGGATAACCGATTTCAAAACCCTGGAGCCACAGGCATAATTTGCCTTTTCTAGAAGATCCTCTGAGAGTATAAATCAAAGCTTATTAATGTTCTTTTTGAACATAAAATTATACTAAACATTTTTAAATAGCATACTACCCCTAACCTTCTATATATCATTGCCTTGAAAATAAAACTTAATATATTAAGATTATAAATAGATTTTTATGTTCTGAGCAAAGATTTATAAGGTTAGGGGTAGAAAGTTATTTAAGGATTTTTTGATTTGGTAATTCCACAGATTAACACCACCAAATTGTGTAACATGAATGTTTTAACCTCCTGAGCAGCGATGTATAAGGTTAGAGGTGGCAGGTTATCTAAATAGGTTTAGTTTTGATAATTATACAGATTAATACCACAAAATCACCAACAGATCATGTTACCCTACTACCCCTAACCTTCTACATCATTGTTTAAAAAAAATCAATAGTAACATTAAGAACAAACACACAAGTATATATTAGGCCGTGTCATGGTATTTCAAGATGGCATTGTGGAATAATAATATGATACAGTATTGTGGAAACCCTCCACATGGTGTGGGTGAGGTGATGGCTCCCAATTTTTATATCTGAATGCATACAAGATCACTGATTTCTTGTTCAGGTAATGGGAGTCCTCTCAGGCCCTATTGGTCTGAAGATGATTCTCACCACCCATACACAAAATACAACAGTATCACCTCAGTGCTGCTGGAAGATGACTTTTAGATCTCTTTTGGTGCAGCCCAGATGCCAACTTTGGAGCATTCACTCCAACAGCTTTTCAACCACATTTATCGCTAAGCCGAAGTGCACAGGTTTCGGTTTTCATTGTCCAAAACTTGGGTAGTGCACTTCTGCTGCTGTCCACAGTTCGCCCCAGCCTGGACTTGTTCTTATATGTGGCATCTCTGGATGTAATAGATTTGCTGTTTCCTTGTTTTGTTTTTTTTACCTGATAATGCACCTGGGATGCACATATTCACAGCCTTATCCTCTCTTTATCCCTACCATGGACATTCTGCAGTGCTGGTAGTATTGCATTTGACCTTTTAGAAACCACAATTTGTGTCACCAACACTCTGTCTATCTTCATGGCAGCTCGCAGGACTTTTGTGGCCAAGATGGCCTTGTAATCAGCTGTGGTGAGCATGTAACTGGCCAGGAACCACACCGGCAGCATCTTCTCATCATTCAAAGACACAATCCTGAGCATCATCACATTGTTGATCTTGGAGATATCCTGGCCGAAGCTTAGCGTACGGCCATTCTGCCTGTTGATGACCAGATTGAGAGTGAAAGTTTTTTCATCAGAGAAATAAGTCAATTGCCTTGATTCTTCAAGTCATTGAGAAGGCGACTACAGCGCTCCCTATGTTCTTGCATACTCTCAATGAGCAGAGGCCTTTCTCTGCATCTCATGCTCTTGCCACTCTACTCCTGGTATCTCAACCCAGAAAAATGCTAAGGAAAATATTTTGTGAAGCATTGAAAGTTTAAGAAAGAAAATGGGAGATATACATAGAAATGGAGAAAAATAGGAAAACTATTTTAACCGTTATATGAAAATGAATAAAGGAGTTGAATTTGAACCTGTGTCATCAAGCGCTCATCGCTATTATGACCACGATGCTCATTGACTGAGCTACCATCCTCAACCCCCCAAAAGGTTGATTCAAGACAGCTTTTGAATAACAAAGTGTAGTTTTTTTTTTTATCCAGTGAGAGACGAGATAAGTGTTTTTCTAGTAGGAGGGTGAACAGGCTTTTTTTGTTAATAATTGAAAATCACATTACACATGATATATTATAGATGTATTTAAAGGCCCAAAGAAATGAAAACTGGTATCCTAACCCGGAAAAATGCTAAGGCAAATATTATGTGAACCATTGAAAGTTTAAGAAAGAAAATGGGAGATATACATAGAAACGGAGAAAAATAGGAAAAACTATTTTAACTCACCACTATTATAATCACGATGTTCATTGACATAGCTACCATCCTCAACTCCCAAAAGTTTATTCAAGATGCCTTTTGAATAACAAAATGTAGGTTTTTTTTTTATTCAGTGAGAGACAAGACAAGCCTTTTTCTAGTAGGAGGGGGCATGGGCTTTTTTGTTAATAATTAAAAATCATAGGACACGTGATATATAATAAATTTATTTAAAGGCCAAAGAAATGAAAACTCGTGTCTCAACCTGGAAAAATGCTAAGGAAAATATTATGTGAACCATTGAAAGCTTAAGAAAGAAAATAGGAGATATAGAAAGGGAGAAAAATAGGAAAACTATTTTAACTGTTATATGAAAATGAATGAAGAAGTTGGATTCAAACCTGTGTCATCAAGCACTCATCGCTATTATAACCATGATGCTCATTGACTGAGCTACCATCCTCAACCCCCCCAAAGGTTGGTTCAAGACAGCTTTTGAATAATGATGTGTAGGTTTTTTTTTATCCAGTGAGAGACAAGCCAAGTGTTTTTCTAGTAGGAAAAACACTTTTAACACTTCTTTGTGACACTTGGATCTCACTTCTTCGATTGCATTTTTTAACAGTTTGGCACAGTATTCCACATGTTTCTTTTTAGACCTTGCATCTTTTATACTCAATGGAAATGGTTTTGTGCACTATATGCAATGTGGGGATCATTTTTCATATTGCTCCACCCATCCCGCACATTATAATGGTTACATTATCCTTACTTGTCATCATACTTGCATCAACATTTTCCTAAACTGCATCCAGAAGCTCCTATCCTCAGTATAATATTTAAATGAGCTTTTTAAATAAATCATTTTCACTGACATTAAATGTGAATTGTGCCATTGGATATCACATTTGTCCTTGTCATCTTAACTAATTTGAATTACATACCTACCCTAGCTGCTTATTAGTTTCTGCTTTTTGCCAGCTTAAAAGTTAGTGTTGAATCTGTTGATGTTGTGCATTAGTTGAACTCATTGTTGGCACATGAGATGAGTGAGTATTAATGCTGCATAAACATGGTGAACTTTGTTTGTGATGCATCATGTACAGTACTAGACAAAAGTATGGCGCACCTGGTATTATAATATATACCACAATAATGGTGATATATAAAACATAATTTAAATAAGATTAATTATAATGTAGTAGACTTACAACTAGTACTTTCTAGGATGTCCCTTATTATTCTTGATAGCTTGGGGACATCTAAGAAGGGATAAAGCAAGATTTTGAAGTGTATCAAGGGTGAAATTAGCCCATGATTCGCGAATTGCAGCCTCCATCTTTACGATTGAACTGACATCTCTGCCCTGGAAATGATTCTTGATGAGATATTGAAGGTTCTCAATTGAATTAATATTTGGGCTATTGCCTGAGCAATGCTTTATAAAGGGTACTTCACAATCATCAAGCTGGGTGGTAATGGATTTGGCAGTATGAGCAGGTGCTCCATCTTGTTGGTGTTTTACTGTTTGTTTCAGATAATGTGGGTCAAGTGGATCACTACCCTTGTGACGGTACACAGCTCCTCTTCGGTTACATGTCACAGTAAATGTTGCTTGACGCTAGTACATCTAACCAATCCTCATCATCCCAGGTTAAATAATTATCAGCAAACTTAACTCTGTGAGCCCTTTCTGCATGTGATAGAAGAGGTTTGCTTATAGGCTTGTGACGGCTGTACCTGGTGAAAAACTGTTCAAAGAGAGACATCCCCAAACACCCCTAGGTTAGATTCCTTCAAAACTCTTACTGTAACATGTTAATTATATCACTTTAATTATAAGGAAAAGATAAGGTAAGGAAGGTGAATTAAGAGAGAAATGCAGAATCATCATGCATTCGTGAATAGAGCTGTGCATAGGACATAAGATAACCATAATGCTGCTCCTTCCTCATTTTCTCTTATCATAAATCATATTATGATTGACTTATATACCATTGTCGTAACTGACAATAAACTTAATAACAACAATAATCATAAAAATTTAACATTGTCATAACACAAATGGAAATAGTTGATCACATTTAAACTACCTGCTCTGAAAAGGATACTCCTACAAATATTCTTATAAATATAGTAAGTTTTATTTTGTTTTTTCTATATATAAAAAAAACACAACCAATAACACACCCCAGCTTTTTATTTTTTTCCCAACCTTGGCTTATGTCCCATCTTGAATGGATAAGACAGTATAGCAGTGTTCACTGTGGAGTAGTTGTCAGTATACATCTTTTCAAGCCCAAATTATTGCCAAGATCTCAAGGGGGTGATAGCTTTTGGTGCCACTTAGTTTAATTGCTATATAAAAACTATTAATAACTCTACTAATAAGCATTTGCAATGAAATGGATAATAAAATGAGGAATTGGGAAAAAAACGATTAATGTAATTTTTAGCATAAAGTGCAAAGTTGCAAAAATGAATTTGATTTTAATTTCTGTCAGAAATGGAGCAATTACTAAGATAGACCTAACCTTAATGTAAGAAACTAATGAATGCACCTAAATATAATGGAACATACCTCTAATCCATTTATAGCATATTTAATAGAATGACAAGGCCCTATCAGAGGCAATCCAAGTCAATCAAGAGCCCAAGTATGAACCACTAACATTCACTATAAAATGCATCCTGAGGATTGTCTCCAGAATACTGCTAAAAAGGCATCACCAATCAAGGCTTGTCAAAAGCTAAATCTTGCAGCCTCAATAATAATAAATAGCAATATTACAATATCTACATTTAGCCCCAGCACATAACTCAAACCTGCCATAATCTTCCCTTTCTATACATACATCATTTAACCTGCCATTAAAAACATTGAAATTTTTGGACTACCCACAACCTCCTGTGATCATTTAATTTATTCCAGAAGTCTACCACTCTATTAGTTAAAAATTTTTTGGCAGCCTACACAGTTGTTTTTTTAATTTTCAAGTGGTGACCACTACTTCTATTATTACCATCCAATTTATCTATCCCATAATTTATAAAAAAGCTCAATCATATCCCCTCTCAGACACCTTTCAGAGGAGAACATGTTCAATACCTTCAGTCTATATCAGTGGTTTTCAACCTTTTTATAATAGTGGCACTCTGATTGCTATCTAGACGCAGCTCGTGTTGCTTTCCTGTCTGCCGTGTTGATGGGACTCATCGCCCTGTCCTGGCCCAGCTTAGCCTCTTCTCCTTTCTAACATCCTGCTTCCTCATTTTCCATGCAACCTCCCCCAACTTTCTCTGGTTGGCATCTAATTTCACCAGTTTCCTCTCACTCACTCATCCTGGATTGGGGCTGAGGGGGGAGGGGACAATGCCCCCTCACCTCTGAGCTTGGGTTTGAGGTGGTAGGTTTTTAACAACCTGCTTCACCCCCACCCACACCTTCCTCACATAGCCTTTCTCTCTCCTCTCACTGTATCAATTTTACCTCCAGACCAAGCTTGAGCTGCCTGACTACTGGGTGGGAGGTGTGGTCCTAAATGGTGGTAGCTGGGTTTTCCAGCCCCTTGTTCACCCCTTGCAGAGCGGGGTAATTAGCGTATGTATCACGTGATACAAATAGGGTCACAATGCCCGATGGAAAACAAAAAAACAAACGCACTCCCATTTACTACCATCGGAGCTGCCCTCGGGTAGCTCCTAAGTAGAAAATGACGTCCCCCCCCTCTCTGGGCTTTATCAGGGGATACCCCTGACCCTCTTCTCTGGAGTTGCTAATGGCGACCGTCCCCCCTTTACTTTCCCAGGGGACCTCCAAGAACGCATGCAGGTGGCCCATAATTGACCACTCAAGGTGGGAGTGACTCGACAGGGCCAACCCCCTTATGGGAGCAAGGTATGGCAGGGCCTGTTGGCCTGTCCCCCCTAATGTCCTGCTTTCATGTCTGACTAGTTTGCAGGGTGTTAGTGTAACTGCCCTCCTCTCTTCCCCGGCGGATGCCGTGTTGCCGGCCCAAGATTAGATGACTAAAGGTACCTCAAATAAGATCCATGATGTCTTAGGATGGATGGCCACTTGGGGGGCCTCCCTTGAGATGGACATGGTCGCTGAGGTGACCCAGGCCCAGACAGTAGGATCTTCCATGGGGTCAAACAAGGGCGTGGTGCCAAGCACAGAACCCAAGTCTGCCCCTGTGCATGCAAGTTCCTCCTCAGACGGCTTGGGTCACTAAGGCCTAACAAGGAGAGAAGGGAACTCCTCCCTCTGCTGGTGCGCCTGTGATAGCCAAGACCTCCATTTCAGAGAATGATCTTGCTGAAGCTAGCCCATCTGGCCTAGGGGCTCCTGTCAATGGAGGGGAGAAGCGGGCTCATTCCCGCCCTCCACTCCTGAAAAGAACTGAAATAGAAAAAAAGACTGGGCTCCTCTTCCTCTGCGGGAGCCACAGGGCTGCTGCCATTTCGGTATGCGACCAAGCCAAAATCGGCACGTCCGGCCCTGGCGCTCCCCCAGTTGGGAGTCCCAGACTAAGACCAAATGTGCGCAGAGTGGAGCCTCGATTACATCTAGTCCCCTCATTCAGAGGTTACCTGGCATTTTCGAGCCCACTAGCTTCAAATGCGTCCTCGTTATTCGCTCCACTAATGGCAGCATGTTAGCCATGGTCAACATGATCGATCAGAGGAGAGCTCTAGCTAGCGTGATTGGTAGAGAGACGAAAATGACCCCTTTTCTCGGATGGGAGCTTCTGGCGAATGCGTCAAATCACTCAGAGGTGGCCATGATTAGTGCCCTTGGACACTTGATGGCACGCCGGTGAGTGTGACGCTAAACTCTACTCATGCTTCTTTGAAGAAATGTGTTGCATATCTCTGAGAAGGAAATCCTGGCCGTTCAGGCCTAGGATCATCTCTCATTTTGCGAGGCTAAAGACTTGGTCTTGGCGTGCCCGGCGTTGCCTGGGAAGTCTTATGCCTCAATTTTAAGAAAGACACCCTCTGCTCTTGGCCTCTCCAAGCCTATGAGCACGGTCGTTTCCGCGCCCATTCAGAACTCTTTTCAGGGTTCTACCCACCCTGGCCCTTCCCTGGTAGAGCTAGCGGCACAAATGGTTCGCATCTAGTCCCGCCTAAAACCAGGGCTCTGTGGTTCCAAAATCTGCCCCCCCTCCCCTCGAAAGGTCGACAGCACTAAAGGAGCCGAGCTTTATCTTGTATGCTCACACCCAGTGGTAGGCCAGGTGGCTCTAAGACAGTGGATATTCTTAAAGAGGGACCCTCGTCTCCGAAGGCCCCCGCCTGCCCAGGAATTCAAGGAAGAAAGAAGAAAAGACTTGCATGGTGAGCCCAACCTCTCCAGATAAGTCCTTGAAGGCGACAGCACCTTCACCGAATTGTCCGGCCAACAGCACCCTGAGTTTTGCCGCCAGCAAGCGTACGGCCATTCCTGTGAGGGTCTTCTTGAAGAGGGTTCCTGCATCTCCCCCGAACTAGTCCTAGGGGGGGGGGGATATTCCTTCAATGGAATTGTCCCAGACTCCAGGCCAACTGGGAGGAACTGCGGAGGTTCATCTCCTACCGTTTTCCCTTAGCTATTATTTTCCAGGAGAACATGCTGGGTGCATGCCCCCTGCCAGCCTCCCGGGATACAAGGGTTTTGAGACCCCACCATCAAGGGTTTGGGGCTGGGCAGGAGGAGGCGCCATTTACACCCAGCATGATATCTCCGTTCTTCTCTTTGCTCTAGATACCTCATTTCAAGCAGTAGCTGTGCAGCTGCAGGTGGATAGGAGAAGTAGGCAGTAGCCAGATGAGCTTGTTAAAAAAAACAAAACTGGATAGGGGGGTATACTGTTATTTCTGTGTACATTCCACCGTCAGCCGACTTCGACGCGGTGAACGTCCGCCGCTTCGTAGCACGGTTGCCGAGACCCTTTCTCTTGCTTGGGCATCTAAATGGTAGACACTCCCTCTGGCGAAACTATTTAATTAATCCCAGTGGTCAGGTCCTTGCTGACCTGATCGACGATGTGGACACAAGTGTGCTAAATGTGGATGAGTTTATGCTTCACTACCCGAGCAACGCTTCATTTTCCTGTCTCAATTTATCTTTGTGCTCTTCGGATGCACAACTTACTTTTGGGTGGAGGGTAGTCGATGACCTCTGTAGTGATCACTTTCCCATTCGATATCATTTTCTGGTCCGCTGCCTTCTGAGAGCTCGTCCCGGTGATGCTTGGTACGGCGGTGGTCCTCATTTCACGAAATGTCTGATTTCTCTACTTCAGTCGATGTTCTCTATCTCAGTCGATGAGTTAGGTTGGTAGATAATGCTGTTGAGTTCTCCGGCGACCTCATCGCCGTGGGCCTAACTGCTATTCCTAGAACTTCTCTGTCCGTTTTGCACGCCGACCGCTTCCGTGGGGGATCTGCCGACTGTGAGGCGGCCCTAAAACAGAAGCGTTATGCCTACATCCGCTATAAACGCCGCCCCAACGATTCACTGTCGGTGAATTTCGTCGGGCTATGGCTAGGTTCCGGTATGTTTGGAAGCACGCCCGCCACTCTTCCTGGCAGGCAGACTTGTCTTCACTTAACGGCAAGACCCCTCTAGCAGAGGTGTGGAGGCGAGTCAAATGGATTCCGGGCAATTCTCGCAGGACTCCCCTCCAGTTCTCCAGGAGAAAGGCACCCTCGTCTGTATCGGAGTCTTTCGTGACCGCTCTCTCTGTATTCTCTAGCCTGGATGCTGCTTGCTCAGCCAGCATTCACTGCACGTCGTGATGTCGTGGAAGGCTGCTGATTGGACTTTACCTCCAGAGGCTGAGAACCCTTCAACAAGAGGTTTATATTGAGTGAGTTGGGTTCCGCCCTCATTTCGTGCGCAGACACCTTTCCCTGGTCCAGATGATGTCCAGTACGCCATGCTTCCACACTTGGGTGAGCGAGGCATGGCATTTCTGTTAGATTTGTTCAACAGGATCTTTGTAGAGGATAACCTCTCAGACTCATGGTGAATCGCTACTGTGCTCGCTATTCGTAAACAGGGGGAGATCACTCTACCCAAGCTGATTGCATCCCAATTTCTCTAACCTCCTGTGTGTGCAAGTTGTTGAGAAATTGGTAAATTTTAGATTAGCTTTTTTCTCTGGACAGTTGAGGTCACCTCTCTTCTGCACAGTGCCTCTTTCCCAAGTTCCACTCCATGTCGGATGCTCTGCTCCAACTGGAAAATATCGTCTGTGAGGCCTTCCTTCTTACACATCACTACGCCATGGTGTTTTTCGATCTGGAGAAGGCCTATGATACTGCATGGCAAAACGGTATCATGGAGACTTTCAACACGATGGGGCAGTGTGGACGCCTCCCAATCTTTATATCTGAATTTTTGCGAGATTGTTGATTCCATGTACAGGGGGGAGGAGCTCTTTCCGGCCCATTAGAGCAGGAAGAGGGTGTCAGGCGGCGAAGTGTCCTCAGTGTCACACTCTTTGCCCTGAGCATCAATGGCATCACCTCTGTGCTCCTGGAAGATATTCTGGCTACGCTCTACATGGACGACCTTTCGATATCTTTTGGCGTGCCAGATGCCACCTCTGGAGTGTCAACTCCAACAGGCATTGAACTGCGTCTCTCGCTATGCCGAAGCGCACAGGCTTCGGTTTTCCTTGGCCCAGACTAAAGTGGTGCAATTCTGCTGCCATCCACGACTTCACCCTGACCCAGACTTGTTTCTAAATGGGGTGCGCCTGGAAGTGGTGGACTCGCCCCGTTTCCTTGGTCTTGTATTTGACCGACGCCTCACCTGGGAGGCTCATATTCGTAGCCTTAGGGTCTCTTGTACCCGCACCCTGGATATTCAGTGCTCTGTGCCATTCAGCGCCTGGGCCGCTGATAGGGCTACTTCCTTACTTTTTTATCGATCCTTTGTTCGTTCGAAGCTCGACTACGGATGCGAGTTTTATCCACCCGCAGCCGAGCGTGTATTGCGGAAGGTGGACTCTATCTACCGCCCCGGCCATCGTCTGGCGTCCGGTGCCTTCCGCACTTTCCCCATTGAGAGCCTACTTGTCAATGCTGGGGAGATGTCACTCGCTCTGCGCCGTGCATAGTGCATTATTCGCCTGTAATTGTGCGCCCGGCGCCTCCTTCACTCGCCAACAACTCTCACTGCATTTGCAGCTGATCTCGACGTTGCCTATGCCGCCGAGAGACGCCAGTGATACCTTTAGGGCCAGAAAACTCCTTCTAGAGCTAGGTATAGCTCTCAGGCCAGTGGCGCTCCTGGTTCTGTCCAGGATGCCACCCTGGAAGGTACCACCTTTGACCATTTGTCGCCACGCCTCTGCTTCCAAAACTTCTACAGCGCCGGAGTATTGTGTTCGGCCTTTTTGGAGCACACTTCGTGTCATGCTGGAACCGTGCCAGTCTATACAGATGGCTCCAAGTCCCACGAGGGGGGTCGGTTTCCACGCCGTATTCCCTCTGTTTTAAGTCAGCACTGCTCTGCCAGGCACTGCGTCTGTCTTCACGGCTGAGGTGGTTGCAATACACCGCTCGTTACGGGAGATAAGGCGATGTGCCCGTTTCGAAAACCGGATTGTGATTTACAGCGACTCACAAAGCCCCTTGAGTGCTCTCGGGGCATTGGAATCTCCGGATCTCCTGGTTCGCAATTTCCGTTTCTGTGACGTCACGGCTTTGGCGACCCGGGCGGATGTCAAGATTATCTTCTGCTGGGTTCCTGGACATGTAGGAATTGCTTAAAATGAGGGTGCCAAAGAGTCTGCGAGGACTGGGCGACCAGACTAGCGTTTCGCTCTTCCTCACACTGATTACATGTCAGGAATACGGACAGCTCTCCCGGTTGTTTGGCAAAGAATATGGGATACGGTCGAGGAGATCCTTAAGTTGCGTGCCATTGTTCTAATGGGACTTGCCACCCAATGCCAGGACTCCTTCAGGTTGCTCTCTGTCATCTCCAAATTGGATACACTCGTGGGATGCACCGCCATTTGATGGAGCGCTCGCCTGCGCTTTATTGTGACTACTGCATTGTTCAGCACATTTTTGTTCAATTTCCCACTCCAGGCACGTTACCTCTCAGTTTCAGGATAGCAGGGTTGTTACTGCTTGTCCCCTGTACTCGAGACGGATTTGTGCACACAGACCTTTGGACTATATGACTTTATCTTTTTGCTTTTTCTTTTGTTTGTTCTTTTTACCTACCCTTTGGCCTTTTTATTGTTGTCATATTATTTACATATCCTTATTTGTTTTTTAATATAGCCTAGTATTAGGCTGTGTTGAGTACGGTGACTTATGCCCAAGTAGGTGTTCGCCAGATGGGCTCTTACAATGAATACAAAAATTAGAAGTAGCTGTGGCACCCCAATATAAAATAATTTACATATAGGTACATTAATACTTAATTACATGGAAAGCACTTCAAAATTAACCACGATTTACATTTAATCTAATTTAATTAAAATAAAAGATAAATTTTAAAATAAATAAATCTTTAAAAATTTATTGGGAAATTTGCTTGATGAGTATCACATAATTCTTTAATATTGGGACATATAGTTGACAAGGGACATTGGGAGCGGATAGTCATCCGTGTGGAAGAATGAATTTTATGAGGTCTGCAGAGAGGCTTTGTTAATTGTTCTAAATATGAAATATTTGTGATGATAATGATTATCTTCCAATTCATACAAAAGATAGGAGAAAGAGAAACTGATTGTGGTATAGTACTAATAATTATTAGCATCCTCTTCTTTCACTTACTAATTTATTTATTTTCATTGCAATCTTTCTCTTTTCCTTGTTTTTATGTTGCACAATGCAGAGAAACTAGTTTCAAATACTTTCAAGTGCTGTTAGATTTTTTTTATACATGTTTGAAATATATATTTTTTGTGCAATTTAGGCATTTTAAAAATGACTTCTTGGTCACTCCCATTGCACCCGGTGGACAAATAACACATAATTCAAGGTGCCTCAGGAAGGTATCATTTTTGTTATACCCGGTGGACAAACACATAATTCAAAGTGCCTCAGGAAGGTATCATTTTTGTTGTCTTCTGCACACACACTAGCAGGTTGATATCATGTGTAAAATATGGAGGACCATGCATGTATAGAGTAAGTTTTGGTTGGTTGATGTTGTTGAATGCTTGTTTTGCTCTGTTATTTATAGGTAATATTTTGGTATTGGTGTAGGAGGTGTTATATTTATTTATCATTTTTAATAAGATAGTAGCAACATTACTACAAGTAGTCTTTATTGTGGTAAAGAAACTTAAAGGAGTGTATTGCCCAAAATTCAAAGTTAACCTGTTTGTTTATTCTTGTGAGGTTGAGAGTTTGGTTTCATTAGCTGATTGGAAGGCTTGAAGAGTTTTTGAATTAAGATAAACAGGGTGAATGGTAAAATTAATTTAAAAATAACTTTGAGTTATATTTTTTTGTTGTCACTCAGGATAAAAGATCAAAATCTACTAGAAAAAGATTGTTTATTTTCTTAATTTAGTATTTTGTGAAAGGCCTTGGATTTAGATGAAGCAAGTATGTTCGTGGATGAGATCAGTGTGTATGTATTTTGTGATGCATGTGATATTGCAAAAGGGCAGATGCTTCTGAATGCAGAGTATGTCAGTTTGCAAATGGATGTTGCTTTGGGAAAATTGGTGAATCATTTGTACAATTACAAGTTTAAGCAAAAGTTTAAAAAATGGACCACCTAAATTTCTAAAGTATACATCAATTGGCTATTCTCTTTAATATATCTGTGATCATGAATGCACAAGAGCAAGAGAAATTCTGTGATCATAAAGGCACAAGAGCAAGAGAAATTCTGTGATCATGAAGGCACAAGAGCAAGAGAAATTCTGTCAACATGTAACTTAAGAAAATATTTGGTGCGGTGCCAGGAGTGTGTATATATATTTGCAACTTTCCTTGCCAATTCTGAGGTCTATACCCTATAATGTTATTTTTAAGAGAATACATTTTATTAATAAATAAACACTAAAGATTAGGTTGTTTAGTTAGAAAACATATAGTCCTCGTTTAGATTAACTCTTTCTTAGAAATATGGGATGGCCGAATGTTATATAATACATCTTATTAATAAAATAATACCTTAAAAAAATGAGATTATATGATGTTACCCTATGATAAGGTCCCCTAGCTATTTGTTTATAAAAAGTATTTTCCTCTTATTTTTAGTTACCTCATTTCTTTGAAAATTTCCACGTGTACCTTCCAATACTCAAACCCTCATCGATGTTGCCAGTTTTTCTTTGGGGGTAATCTGACAAAACATCCATACTTGGTGCCTTCAATCTTTCATTCAATGCCCAATCTTACAAATAAAACGTGTAACCATTGTCAGTTTTACAGATGTTGTAATCACCTTGAGACTGAGATGCCCTCCTTAAAAAAAAACAAGAAGTGGTCCCATAAATTTACTACTGAATTGAAATATGGTTTCACTCCCCCTGCTAGACTTGGTGATAGATTTTCCCAAGTTAGGGAAATGCTTCTGGATGTAGTTGCACAGTTAAATATCTTTGGCTAATAGAGTTTATTAAAATATTATATAATATTTAGAAGTTATTAATAGTCAACTATAGAAATATTTACAAAAACTTCAGAAAATTTAGTTTTTTAGATCTGGCAAAAAAAGAAGAATAGGGTAAAAACATGACTAAGGGGGCTAAAGGAGAAGCGTTGTTCTGGAGGGAGTACAGGGACAAATCATTGATGATAATGTTATGTTAGAAGCTTCAGAATAAATTCATAGGGATCCACTTCCATGGAAAAGGTTGCAAAGAATAAACTTTTAAAGTTGCTCTAGAGCATCTTCAAAAAGAGTCAATTCCAGACATAAAATTCAGAAAATTAAAAAAGAAACAATTTTAGGTACATATAAGTGGAAATAACAACTCTAGAGTGAAACATAAAATTGATGCAGGTTTTAATATAAGAAAATTAAGAAAATGAATTTCCATGCAGAAACAATTGATCACTTACTCTACTTATAAGGATCCCATTTAAACAACAATTCTGGAAATGAGGAAGAGACATTTTCTTAAAAAAATGACAAAACAAAACATGTGACTAAAGTTTAACTGAAGTTTAAAACAGAAACACTAACCACACTATTTAAAGAATTTATCTGTGCCACCCTCAATTAAGCATCACCTACTTGACACCCCACCACTTCTAAGGCTAATATAAACATACTCAAAATAAGTGTGAGATGTTAAAATTAGGGACGTTTGCTGCCTGAAACTACCTAAGAAGGAAAACCAACACTATGATATACATGTACATGTGTTGAATTCCATCTAGCTTACTTAAGAGAAATATAGAGGGGGTGTGGATACCAAGAGAAAGGTACATAGGCACGATGTCCTTCCAGGGGGAGCGCCTGCTCCCTATTGCAACGACTGCGTCGTCCCCCAGACTGTTCGGCACATTCTTGTCGAATGTCCCAGTCTGGGTGATCTTCGCGCACGATACCTGTCCCAGTACCGGGATGGGCGGGGTCGCTACCGCCTGTCCCTTGTGCTTGGGACAGATTCGTGCACACTGACTTGTGGACTTGTTGACTTCTTGGGGGAGGCCGGCCTTCTCCCTATTATTTTAGCAAGGTTTGTTTGTTTGTTTTTGTTGTTTTTTTGCATTTGTTTTGTTTTTTGTTTGTTTTTTTTTTCTTTAGTTGCACGCTCCTGCGCCGGGGGGACCTCTCCCCGACGCACCAGCTTGCTTCCTTTCCCCCTTTTGGGGTGTTGTTTTTTTTTCTCTTTAATTTCATTTTAAAGTAGCCTAGAACTAGGCCAGTTTTAATGCGGCGACTAATGCCCAAGTAAGCAGTCGCCAGATGAGCTCTTAAAAAAAAAAAAAAAAAATCCAGGGGGAGCTGAGCACTGCACTCATATAGCACCTATTAGAGGCAAACCTAGCATTAACTTTGGCTGTTCTCACAACTACTAGAAGGAGGAGGAAGGCAATAAAAGCACTCTTGATAGCCATATTGGAGTGCTTTAATATCAATTCTGGCTTCTTTAACATGAGTTAAATATCAGTAGAGCAGGTCATCTCTTACTCCTTTCCTTTTACCTTGCCTCCTATACCTTGACCAACCAACAAGAAACCATTTCAACACTATGAGCGCAGCATTACATAATGGAACAATCAGCCACACATTTGATTTAATTTCCCTCTTTTTGCCTACTTTGAAATGTACTCTTCTCTGTCAATAAGGAAGGACCTCATCAGCCTGGGTTTCTCCTGTCTTTTCATTTCCATTTTGTCTAAGACATTCAGCATTATGATGTGCACGTGGTTCTATACCAAGCCAAGACATGCTTTCAAACACAACCTTGCTAACATACTCCCTCCATGGACCACTAAAGTGACACCTTCAGATCATTTTAAGAGAATTTATACCTAAGTACCCCCTTTCTCACTGCAACAAAGTGAAAAGCCACTTAAATAGTTGGGTGCTGCATGTCTAACTTCCCATTATTGCACTCACCTCCTCCACCTCGGTCAAGCCACCACCTCCTAGGGTACTTACTTTCCTTGTTACTCCTTGTAACATGTCCCAAACTTAAACCCCTCAGTCAGACTTGTGTGTTTGCCATCTGTGATGGCAGCCTTCCTGAGAGATGTGTGTTTGCCATAATAACCAATTAGAGGACAACAAATTAAATGTTACCTATCTATTTTTCCATGAATTGAACTAGCCATGTTGCATTCCACTCTCTCTTTGTGTGTGGATACTGCCCCTGGTCCAGATGATATCCTGTATGCCATGCTTCAACACCTATGTGAGCAAGGCTTAAACTCCTGGCCTTGTATAACAAGATCTGGTCAGAGGGCATCTTCCCAGCAGATTCCGGGTGAAAAGCATACAGGTGGTGGAGCACTCTCTAGGCCAGTGGTTCCCAAACTTTTCTGATCTTTACCCACTTTTCATATATGATCCTTATCCATGGCCCCCCTCCCCAATCCATATCTCGTGACAACAGTGACTGTTTGTAGTCCTACATTTATTTAGGTCCATTATGAAAAAACTCTGGCAATACCTGTAATTTTATTCATTCAATCCTATATTTTTTCTTTTCTTAAATATTGAGTCATGGAAACTTGCAATTTACTTTTTGTCAAATCTCAAGTAAACATTAAAATGATACTAAAGAAGTAATTTGCTTCACATAAAATAATTTTTATAATTTGAGAGTAGGCCTACCTGTAATTAAAACTAATAATTTCCCACAACCTTTCTCCAATATACAAAACTAGAAAAAATAAATTTCACTGCATAAAGTGTAATCAAAAACAATCCTATAATTTTTTTACTCACAAATTTAATAATTCTGAACGAAATCCTATCATAGGGAGTCATAAATAACAAAACCAAGTCCTTTAGTGGAAACATCACCTTCTCTTCTCCCAGCAAGAACCTTCATGTGCAAGTTTGTTTGTTCAAACTCCAATTAAACTAAATTTGAAGGGTGATGTTGAAAGCCATCGACCAGCATCTTAATTCTTGTCTTTGTTTCACTCAAAGAACATCGTAGGTCATGCTTCACATCAAGTTTATTGCGATATTTTGATTTAATATACAAAAGTTGAGAAATTGCAACCTCACAGGGATAAGTTGATGCAAAGGATAGTAGTTGGCAGAAAGCTAAGTTACATAAGTTTGGGTATGAAGCTGCTATTGATGACCAAAATACAGTGAGAGATTCCACTTCAAACTTCATTTTGGCTCCTGTATCTTCCTGAAGTGTCAGCAGTTCAGTCTGGCCATCATCATTATCATCAGGTATGCATGTCACTGTAGCAGTGAAGGGGAACCTTACTACCCAAGAGGTTTGGCTTGGATATCTGGGAAGTACCTTTTAAATTCCTCCACTAAAGCTTCAAGATGTTTAACAATCAAGTTCTTTTTAACAGTATCACACTCCTCTGCAATGTCTGACACTGTTTCCAGCATAGCCAAGTTTCCCATTTCAACTTTCCGCCTCCAATTCTCCATCTTACGAATGAAAGCTTTAATTTTGTCCACAAAATCGATTATCAAAGTTCCTTTCCCTTGGAGTTCAAGGTTGTGTGTGTTCAACTGTTTAAATATGTCAACAAGGTAGGCTAGTTGTATTTTGAAGCCATATACAGACCATGCTAACAACAAATCTTGCTTGTCCTGTACCTCAAGGAAGAGTCTGATCTCTTCTTTGAGCTCAAATACACGCTGAACTACATTTCCTTTGGATAGCCAGCGAACTGCTGTATGAAATAAGAGAATTTCATAAGCTGCATTCATATCATGGCAGAGTTTCTTGAAAAGGTGTGTGTTCAGAGCACTACCTTTTACAAAGTTAACCGTCTTTATAATGGTATTCAGGGTTTTCTGTAATTCTGAGGGTAGGGTTTTTGAAGCAAGAGCTTGTCTGTGGATCATGCAGTGGAGAGGTATAGCATTTGGTGATTTTTGTATAACTCTTGAAACAAAACCTGACTTAGAACCTAACATGGCTGGAGCCCCGTCTGTGCATATCCCACAGAGATTGCCCCAGTTGAGACCATTTGCTTCAAAGAATTCTGAAAGTTTCTGCATTACATCTTCACCTTTTGTAGATTGCTTGAGAGTTTCACAAAACAATATTTCCTCCTTCATCTCCTCACCATGAACATACCTAACAAAAACCATGAGTTGTGAGCAGGACTGGATGTCAGTGGACTCGTCGAGTTGAATACTGAATAATCCAGCTTCTTTAACTTTCTATATCACCTGTTCTTTGATATCATCTGACATAAGAGATATTCGGCATTGCAGTGTATCATTTGAGAGAGAAATAGCACTCAGTTTTTCACCACTTTTCTCACCCAAAACAAGCTTGACCATAGTTTTGGCACATGGCAAAATTAACTCCTCCCCAATGGTGTGAGGTTTCTTTTTCTTTGCTATTTCAAGGGATACCAAAAATGATGCCTCCACTAATGCAGCATTTTGTTGGTGAATAGAACTGCTGGCACCAAGTCATTGTCTCTTAATATTCAATTCCTGTTGACCAAAGAAAGAATGATCTTTGCCAACATGTTGGGAATGTGTAATTTAAGCTTGCTAGGCCTCAGTGATTCAGCGGAGAGTATTTTGTGACAAATCACACACTGAGGCTTCACTATACCTTTATCATTAATGCTTGTAAATCCAAAATCCAGATAGCTGTCATCGTATTTACGTTTCTTGTTAGAAGCCATCACAGAGGGCTCTGAAGCGGAAAGAAATACTGCTATAGCTAAATGACATCACTCATAATGAGCCTACAAAAGGTCAATATATGAAGCTTCACAATACATGAATATTTGGTATGTAGTGGACTACCCATGAAATGGAAGATTATTGCAATTGATTTGTGTTTATATTTATATTTTTGTTTTTATATTTAACATAATGTCTTTGGTATTCCAGTGGACTACCCTATGAGAGGGAAGATTATTGCAGGTGTTAGCTTATTTGACTTTGCCATTTTACCAATCACTTTTTTTCCAAACGCAGATGACCTCGATAGGCCCTAGACTAGTGGCTTTTTATTATCTGAACTTTCCTAATGTTCTAATTTTCTAAAAGAGTAAAACCGTCTTTAAACAACATTTTCAAGGGGTTCATAACAATGAGAAGTTGGAAGGAAATAAAATTTCAGTTTACTAAACTCTCAAAAAACAAAAACATTTCATGAAGTGTGCAAAAATACAACATATATTTTTTCCCTTCTTAATACACTTCATGATGCAAAGCTTACTTACCACTAAATTGTGGTATTGATGGTGGCTCAAGCCCCAATAACACTAAAATTGGCGCAAACAGATTATTTGAGGGAGCCACACACACTCACAAACTGTGTGCTTTTTTAACTGTGGCCTCTAAAGTGGGACTGTGGACTGGTTGATACTCAAGATTCAAGACCAGGTTTTCATATAGAAACCATAGCATATGAAGTATTAAATAAGTTATTGAGTGAAAGTTGTTTGGTATCGAAATGCATTCCAATGAATTATTTTATCAAGAACACAAAATCATATATAAAAATGGAATTACATTGAAAGAGAAAGAATGAGGCATATACTCATGTGTCTAGCAGCAAGGCCTTGTTCAAATGTATACCGAGTACAGACGCACTTGTTCCTCTGGCTGGCTCAGCTGCTGACTGGCTGTTCTAGTGTAGTGGGGCTTGGGATTTTTATATGTACATAGCCTCAGCTTGTGGCCCCCTAAAATTTGCTGTATTGCCCCCAGTTTGGGAATCTAGGCTCTAGGCCTATGTGGCAAGAAGAGGGCATCCATCAGGAAAGTGTCCTCAGTGTCACTCTTTCTACCATGAGCATCAATACTATCATCTTAGTGTTACCGGAAGATGTTCTATCTATTTTCCATGTGGATGAGTTTTCAATCTCTTTTGGCACAGCTCAGATCCCTACCCTAAATTGCTAACTTCAACTGGCTATGAATTACCTATTTCATTATGCTAGTGTGCACAGTTTTTAGTTATCTTTTGGCTAAGACCAAGATGGTGTACTTCTGCCACTATTGTAGGCATCATCCTGACCCATACTGTTTCTAAATTGGACTCGCCTTGATGTGGTGGACTTGCACTGTTCCTTGGTCTTATTTTTTACTGATCCCTCACTGGAAGGTACACATTCACAGTTTTAAGGTCTCTTGCACCTATACCATAGATATATAGATATTCTTGACTCTGTAGCATTCAGTACCTTTGTACATTTTAAGCTAGACTATGGATGTGAATTTTACTGTTCCATACCTAAGCATCTTTTGAATATGGCCAATTTGGTCCATCACACTGGTCTCTGGTTTGTGAATGGTGCTTTCCTCATCTTTCCTATAGAAAACCTTGCCAATGCAGGGGGAGAGGTGGTTTTGTCCAAGACACCACCCTGGAGGATACCACCTTTGAGCATTTGTATTTCTTGGAATGCCATGTTACCATGGAGCTCTGCTGGTGTACAGAGATGGCTTCAGATCTGAAGGGGGATTAGCTTGCACACTATCTCCACTTTACCTAGAGAGCAGATGGACAACCCTAGTTTTTTGCCATTGTGCCCCAATTATTCCTGTGGACTTGCCCCCAACTGCTTCACTGATATCAGGTCATTTTTTGTCTCCTCTGAATTGGCCACATTCATGGGATACATCATTATTGAATGGAGCTCTTCCCTGAACTTTTCTACAACTATTGTTTTGTACGCCAGACTCGTTGCCACCCTCTGGTTGAATGTACTAATAGTATGGGGGAACTTCACACACACTACTTGTCTGGTGATGAGCATGGTCACTACTGCTTATCTATGTTGAACGGGTAGGGTTCCTCCATGCCTAGATGCAATGTTTAGTAAGATTTAAAATTGTTGGTGGCTTGCTTAGGTCACAGAGAAGCAGGCCTTTCAAGGGTTACTTAAGCGTACTTTTTGCTTCTTTCATAAGTCATTTTTTAATTTACTTCTTGATTTATTGTTATCATTGTTTATTTGTTAACTTGATCCTTTCTTAAATTAGCTTAAAAGTTTATATTGTCTTTCTGTGGGTATGTCCATATTCCCTAACAAACACAAAGCCACCTATCATTTTTTTAAAACCAAATTAGCCTTTTATATTCATAGCATGCTATGTGCTGTAGCAGCACTTCATTCTTTACAAAAGCACCATCCCCACCTGGAGGACAAGGCATCGTCTCCTGCTCCCAAAGCTGGGGTATGATAATAATAGGTTATCACCCACTCTACCCTTTAGTGGATTTGCCTATCTCTACTATTATTTTTTATTACATACCCTTGTCTACACCCTTCCAACTTTTCCTCTTACTGTCAAGAGAAATTTTGTTAGCTTGGTACACTTTTTCTCCTCTTACCCATCTAAGCATGTAGCAGATTATGCCATGAGGTCCTTACCTGATGCAAGGACCGAAATCGCACTGGCCAGGTGTTGTATTGGTTACCGGTTATGCTCAGTTGCTGACACACTTTACTCCCATCTCACATATGTGGCTATGCAGGTACCAGCCCTTATAGTTTAAAGCAGGCATCCTAAGGCAGTGGATGGTCATGTAGTATTTTTTTTCATATATTTTTCTTATACCAATTTGGCTACATTTGAAAGGAATAGTGGGTGGGTGCCTCCAAGCAAAAAGAGAGCCATCACCAAGCATGGCCTTGCCCCTCCACCCCTAGGTGCCAGAGAGGGCAAGGTAACCCAAGGCACCACTCCCACATGTAGAAGGGCTCACTTCCAACCATTCCTATGCAATAAAAAGATTGCCTTTTCGTTTCTTCTGAGCTTGGGCAGCTCCACCTCTAAGATGGAGACCCCCCCCCCCCGCCCTCTCTCCCTCCACAAGGGAGCTTTTTCCCTCTCCAATAATTAGCTGTTTGTAGGTTTCCTCCTTACCCTGTATCTCTACAAGTGCCCTTCCTTCCCCCCTTTCTCTTTCAGAGGCCTGCCAAGCATAGGGTTCCCATCCCCAGTGGTGACAGAAGGAAAGGGCATCATGGTCTCCTGGGCCTTTCCCCTTCCTTAGCTAAGACCTCCTGGGAGGTTGCACGCCCATCCCCAACTAACTTCCCGATGGTGATTCGTATGCCACCCCTGATAATGTTTCCTGTGGGCCTACTGAGTCCCCAGTCAGGATCCATTGGGGGTGTCAAACTGGGAGGAGGAGGCAAATTTTGCAACAAGGTGGTTGTGAGACACCCCAGGTATATCTAAGACTGCCTCCTGAAATGAGGGCAGCAACATGTAGCCTCCACTCCCTCGCCCATGTCCATGGCTGGTCCAGGTGCCTTGGAGGCTTAGGCCCTCCCAAAAGACAAGGGATGCCTGATCCGCAAGTCCAAAGGATTCAACAAGCCAAATTCCATTAAGCACCCAAAGGCATTGGCTTCAAGTTAGGCCTGGAGGGAATTTTCCTTCAATGGAATTGCTGTGGATTCTGGGCTAACTTGGCAGGAGCTGCAAAAGCTTCTCTCTTCCAACTCTCCCTTAGCTATTTTTCTTCAAGACACTATGTTGGGCCTGTGCCCTCTGCCTACCCTCCATGAGTATAAGGATTTTACAATCACCCCTCTAGGATGGATGGTTGAGTTGTCTTTTACATCTGACACCATCTTGCATTCTCCTCACTTCATATACTTCGTTTTAGGCTATGGCAGTGCAGCTACATAGGAGATATAGCTTTATTTCAGCATACATTCCCCAATCATGATACAGGTGCAGAGGCTCATTCTCTTCATTAAGGATTTCTTGACCCGATGCAGAAGTCGGATGACAGTGACTCCTTTCCCATCTAAATAGCATTTTCTGGGCTACTGCCTTATGAAAAACCATCTCAATTGTGCTTGGAGTGAGTGTGGTGGCCTCTGCATCTCAGGAATTTACTGATTTCTCTTATCTCATTTGAGGAGTTTAGGTGTTGTTAATGAGGCCATTGACTTCTTTGCCACCAACCTCATTGCCATGGGCATGACTGCCTTTCCAAGAATATCTGGCTATTTTGCCCATCATCTGCTTCCTTGGTGGTCAGCCAATAGTGAGAGTGCTCTCTGATAGAAGCACCACCCAAACAATTTTACCATATCTGAATTTTATTGAGTGAAGGTTAGGTTCAAGTATGTTTTGAAGCACATCCGCTACTTCTTGGCAGGCATGTGTCTTCACTCAATAGGAAACCCCCTTCTTGCAGAGGTGTGGAAGTGAGTCAAAAGGATTCTGGATAAGTTCTCACAGGAGCCCACTCTAGTCATCCAGGAAAATGAGACTGTAATGCCATACCCAGCATCCATGGCAGAGTCCTTCACAAAGGCCCTCTTTACATTCTCCATCTTGGATGCTATGCACCAGTATTTTTTGTCGGTTATGAGCTTGCTGAGAGGCCACTGACTGGACTTTATCTTCAGAGGTGAAGAACCTTTCAATGACCTGAATTGTGTTTGGCTCTCATTTAACAAGCAAATACTACCCCTAGTCTGGATGATGTCTTGTATCATCCAATATTCTTGGAAGATGGCTACCTTAGTTATGTTTTGTAAGCCAGGTAGAGATCACCCTTTCCTGGCTGGTTCTTGGCCAATTTTTCTAGCATCTTGCATGTGCAAGTTGATGGAGAAATTGATTAACCTTGGATTAGCTTATTTCCTGGACAGCGATGGCCACAAGACTCCTGCACAGTGTAGCTTTGCAAGTTCTGCTTCACATATTCTCCACTCTGTCTTGAAAATTCTGTCTGTAAGGCCTTCCTTCATAGATATCGTTTTCTATCTGGAGAAGGTTTATAATACCACGTCAATATGGTATCATGGAAACCCTCTATACCATGTAATAATAATAATAATAATAATAAAACGGTTTATTTAGGATACAAACAGTCATTTCGACTGACAAAATACAATATTTAAAATGTATTATACAGCAAATGGGAAGAGTATTTGCAAGGGTAGTGTAATGATAGTATTTACGGATAATTTACAGACAGTATGCAAATGTTCAATACATGTATTCAATTACGTTTATTCTCCTCATTTATATATTTCACAATTGTTGGGATTGAGCTTTTCTGGTGCCTGTTAGTACATGATCTGATAGGAATGGGGAGGTTGTGGGATTGAGTGTAGTGGCGAGGAGGGGAAGCCAGGGGCAGCAGGAGGTGATGGTGGCGAGGGTTGATGAGCAGTTTTTTGCCAAATTGGATTATTGCTTTTTGGTAAACTGTAGCGAGGGGAGAGAGTCCCAGGGTTATCAAGGCATTATCATAGCCGTTGTAGGAGGGGCCAAGCACGATCTTCATGGCTCTTCTTTGCACTCTTTCCACCCTCCCATTGTGCCGCGTTGAGATTGGAGAACCAGGCTGGGGATGCTTATGTTAGCCGAGGCAGTATGAAAGTCCTGTATATGCTGGAGAGCTCGGATGATGGGACTCCCAGTGACTTGAGGCGGCGCAGCATATACAGCCTGAAGGAGGCCGAGGACACAATGGTGTTGATGTGCAGGTCCCATGACAGCCTGTCATCCATGGTGACACTGAGAACCCTGGTAGATCAAACAATTTCCAGGCTGTGGTCCCCCAGCGTGAGGGTGGGAACTGGGTTGTGGTGGTGGCGAGATCAAAGTGGAGCATAACAGTCTTATTGTGGTTCACTGTCACGTGATTATCAGCTGCCCAGGTGAGGGGGTGATTCAGGGAATCTTGAAGTGGCTGGTAATTGGGGTCAGAATTTTGAAAATGGTTAGCAAAGGTACAGTCATCTACATATTTCCATTGGTCTGGGATATTGATAAGAGCATCATTAATTAGTAGCAGGAACAACAGAGGACCAACTGTGGTACCCTGTGGAATACCACATGTATGGGGCAAGAGAGTGGATGTTGCTCCCCGTAGCCAAACAGCTTGTCGGTGGTTGGAAATAAAATCAGCTATTTAAGCCATCAGACACTCACACAGTCCCATGGTTGTTGCCTTGGTGATCACGGTTGTATGGTCCACCAGGTCGAATGCTTTCCTCAGGTCTATGAATGTGGCCAAAACAGAGGTTTTGAGTGCTTCCAGGCCTCCGTATATGTGATCTAGGAGACTGACCAGGTAAGAGTGTGGTTGAGGTAGCACAGATGTTCCCTTATTGCTGTAGGTTGATTTTTGGGGCGAGGTCCATGTAAGTCCAACCTGTCACAAAACTCTCGCAGATCAAGCTTGGAATGGGCGTGATTGACACTGGGCGGGTCTCATCCAGGGTGGTGTGGGAAGGCTTCTTAGGTATGGCAGTTATGTAGGTTGTCTTCCAGTCACTGGGTGATTTGCACTGTTGAAGAGAGGCATTAATAATGGAAGTAAGAGGTACAGAGAGTTTGGGAGCAAATTCCTTTAAAGTGGCATAAGGAGGTCAGTGGGAGTTGTAGAGCATTTGGTTTTTAATTTCTTAATTTTCTGCCAAACCTGGAACTCTTGTACAGTAGGCGCTGTGGTTTACATGGGAAGGAAAGTGGGCAGTACAGACAGGTCGAGGGGGGGGGGGAGTTGCTGGCGGCGTCAAGGAGGGGGAGGTGGCTAATGCAAGGTGGGGTACAGGAGGCTTTGTTCAGCCCGCACAAGTTCTTTATTTGATTGAACCATTTGCTACTATCAGATTCTTTTAGGTGTTGAAGGTTGCTTGGTAGTAGGTGCATTTTGCATATTTAATCTCATTTATTACTTTGTTACAGAGAGGTTTGTAGAGGGATGAGTTGTTAAGGTGAGCTCGGTTTCTTTGCTGCATTAACCTTTTTATCCTGTTGCTTATCCATAGAAGGTGATTGAGGTGTTGCCAGAGAGTTTGCTTAGGGAAAAAGTGGTGATAGGCTGTCGTGATCATGGGCAGATAGTTATTCCATTTAGTGTCAACATCGGTTACAGTAAGAACTTCGGCCCAGGGGTAGTGAATAATCCAGTCACCAAAGACTAGAATGGACGACTGTCAGAGTGTGCGGTAGGTCAATGTTGTGACACTTCGAACAGGAGATAGTGTGGCCTTGGGCGCCCACATCATGGATACGTGGGTGCTGCACACAAACGGTGCGAAGGGTTGAGGGGTGTTGTAGTATTCCTCAGCGTTAGTCAAGATAAGGTCGATAATGTTGTTACCATGTGTGGGGAATTTGACTACCTGTTGGAGGTTAGTCTCTCTCTGTAGTTCAGCTACCTTTATTTCATTGAAATCTCCACAGATAATAACTTTTGAGCTTGGGTATTGATTTTTTTTGGGGGGGGGGGTGCTACACCACACAGACCAAGAGGGACGCAGCATGGCGAGGGTGTAGCGAGTCGTGTATAAACATCACTACCCCACTACCCCGTCTGGTAGTGTGGAGATTGTGGAACAATTGGTAGTTATTAATGTTAATTACGTCAGAGTCAACTTGCCAGGCCTCTGTGATCGCTACTATGCCTGGGTGCTGACTGTTAATGACTGTTGTCATCTCATCAATTTTATTGCTTAGAGATGTTACATTTGATAGGAGTAATGTTGGGAAGTTATAGCATATTATCGGCACTTCAAAGTGGCATGGAGGTTTGAATGGTTTAGATTGCCTCTTACATGGGAATAACCTAATTTTGTGCTTGGTAATTTTCCTTTGAATTAGCTTACCGCGTTTGCATCTGTGTGCATGGAATAGTTGCAGATTTTTCATTATCTGGTTTAGATTGCCTCTTACATGGGAATAACCTAATTTTGTGCTTGGGAATTTTCCTTTGGTTTAGCTTACCGTGTTTGCATCCACGTGCATGGAATAGTTGCAGGTTTTTCATTGTCAGTATTGTAGCAGTGTCAGAGTAACCACATCCTTTTTTTCAAAAGAAACAGTTGTTTGGTTGAGTAGGCGATGTGGGGAGGCGGGTGATGATTTTGAATCCAGGTGACAGTTAACGGTTGTCAGGAAGCACATAGTACAGATTTATATTTTGAATTATTTTCCAAATTCGTTACAGCTTGCACTTGAATTTATTTGTGTTCTTTGTTCTAAGGATATCGATTTAGCTTACTATCAAAACGCAATGGTAATTAATGGAAAAGATCTAACAGGCTAGCTCTGGTCGCTATGAGGAGCGGCAACATCACATCTGCATGGGATGGGATGGCTCCCAATTTTCTTGTCTGAGTTCCTGTGAGATTGTTGATTCCATGTATTGGTCAGGTGCTCTCTCCTGTCCTATAGGGCAGGAGGAGGGTGTTCCACAGGAAATTGTCCTCAGTGTCAACAGTATCACCTTGATGTTCTCTCAATGTTCCACTGATGAACTTTCAACATATTTTGGTGCTGCTCAGATACCAACTCTGGAACATCTACTCAACAGGTATTGAACTGCATCTCTGACTATTCTGGAGTGCACAGATTTTGGATTTCCTTGGCCCTACCACAGACACTTTTTTAAACAGGGCTCACCTGGATGTGGTCGTTCTGTTTCTTTGGGCTTGTTCTTTTTACTAACACCTCACTTGCAAGGCCCATATCTGCAGCCTCAGGTCTCTTGTACCTGCACCATGGACATTCTGCGATGTTCAGTACTCATGGTGATGATAAGACTACCACTTTGCTTTTCTACCTCATTTGTTCATTTAAAGCTAGAATGCAGCTGCGAGTTTCGCTCATCTGTAGCTGAGCTTGAATTGTGGAAGGTGGAATCGATCCACCACCCCATTCTTCATTTGGTGATTGGTCCCTTGTATCTGTCCCCTATTGAGAGCCTTTTGTCAAAGCTGAGGAGACTCCTCACTCTGTGTCGTACACAGTACATTATGTGCTTGCATGTATTACCTTAGTCACCAATGGCTCTCATTCATCAACAGCTGATCTTGACAGTGCCTATGTCACTGAGAGATCATTTATACCCAAGCCTTTTGGGTTTAGGTCTAGGCAATTCCTTTGAGAGCTGGAGCCCTGCTAGTGTACATGGATAGCTCCAAATATGAAGAGGGGCTGACTTCCATGCCATATCAATTCTTTTTGAAGTCAGTGGGGCTCTACCAGGTAATGCATCTGTCTTCTCGGTCAAGCTAGTTACAACACATTGCTCAGTAAGAAAGACTACTCTTGAGAGGACATCACTGAAGAGCGGTTTGATCAGTAGAATTTTGTCCTGTCCTACTGAGATAAGCTCCTTGAGTCAGTGCAAACTCACGACTATTGAAGCCACCTTTAATCCTTTCAAAGTCTATCCCCTGAAAAGAGGGTACCTAAAAAGGAGCTTTGGCTCCCATACCCCTTTCCGAAGACGGTTGAAGGAAACTTAAAGTTGCGTGCTATTGCGTCGCGACTGTTCCCATGGACCTACTCCCCAATGCCGTGAAGGTTTCAGGTTGCTTTCTGTCGTCTCTGAATCGGGCACACTCATGTGACGCATCGCCATTTGATGGAGTGCTCGCCTGTACCCTATTGTGATGACTGCGCCGTCCCCCAGACTGTTCAGCACATTCTTGTTGAATGTCCCAGTCTGGGTGATCTTCATGCATGTTACCTGTCCCGGTACTGGAATGTGTGGGGTTGCTACCGCCTGTCCCTTATACTCGGGACGGATTCGTGCACACCGACCTGTGGACTTTTAGACTTTTTGGAGGAAGCTGGCCTTCTCCCTGTTATTTAATATTTGACTATGGATCGTGTTCTTCTTGGCCGGGGAAGGGTGGGCCTTCGCCCGTCGCTGGAGCTCACTTTATATTCTTTTCAATGTTTGTAATTTTTTTTCTGTTTATATATATTTTTTTTTTTATTTGGCTTTTAATATAGCCTAGATTTAGGCTAGGTTGAGTACGGCCACTTATGCCCTAGAAGGCAGTCGCCAGATGAGATATTTAAAACAAAAACAAAAATACCCTTTCTGAGGGAGTCTCCAAAGCATGTGGAAACCCCAGCCTGCCAGCCAAAGGTTTTGAGTTAGGGGGAGTGTAGGCTTGCATGCTGTGCTAGCCCTCCTCCAATTAGTCCTTGGAGGGTTCAGCACTTTCTGCGGCCAGCAGCCACTGGAGTTGTATCTCCAGGAAGGCTATGGTCATTCCTTTAGGGTCTTCTTCACCTTGTTTAATGACCCCAAACAGCTCCTCCTTCGCAATTGTTCTAGAAGGCATATTTCTTCAATGAAATTGCTGTGGACTCTGGGACTAATTGAGAAGAGCTGTAGAGACTCCTCTCCTCCCATTGCTGCCTCCCTTTCAGGAGACCATGTTCAATCTGTCATCCCCCTGCCCACCCTCCCAGATATATGAAGTTTGCAACTTCAACATCTAGGAATGGTGGTTGTGCAGATGAATGCACGATTTACACACAACATGGTCTTGTTTCACTCTTTGGCTTTAAATACCTCCTTAAGGTGGTGATGGTGCAGCTACACCCAGGATAGTAGGTATTTTATCATTTCTATGCATATTCCAATATTAGCTGACTTCAATGCAGCAGATTTCCATGGCTGCCAAGACCCTTTCTCTTCCTCAGGAATTTGAATGGTGTGTACCCTCTACAAAAGCCAGGCAGGTTCTTGTGGACCTGATTGATAAGCTTTAGATCAATGTCCTAAATGTGCTCTCTAGATGCACACACTGCATAACATTGTTAAAAATATATATTTTCAATAAAATTTTCTAATTTTATTCCAATCAATTTTTTATTATCACCCCTCCCCCCAATTACTTTTAAATTTTTAAATAACTAAGTAATAGGTTTATATTAATTGCCCCATGAATCTTAGAAAGTATTAAAAAAATGTATCAATGCAAAAGCCTGATTGTGAAGGGATTAGCACAAGTGTCTCTAAATCCAAGTTAAATTATTATTATAAATTTGAGGATTTTTTTTTCCCCTGTATTTTCCAACATATAACCAATTCAAATTTTACAAGTTTATAAAAAAAACTATATTATTGAAAAGTTTATTTCTGTAATTGCCCATATGTATTGTAAGAACCTTAGAAAACTTATTGTGTCTAATAATGTATTGGATGGGTTTGGTTTTATGATTTTTTTGTTATTCTTTATAAGGGAAATTTCCCTGTAATAATAGGTACTTATATATAAATTTTTTCATTTCAGGCACGTGATGATACTAGAAGAGAAAATTAGGTTGCAATGTCGCAGACAGCTCCTGGAGAGGCTGGTGGAGGCTGTGGGAGTGCTTCCCACTCCTCCAACAAGTTTTTCCATCAGCCTATTCAGGCTCCTGTCCCAGCCAATTTTCTCTCCCAGGGACAAGGAGGAGCTCAGTATGAATCATTTATCCCACATTTCCCTGTGAAACCAACTAACCCTCACATGGGAAATAGTTATCCTCGGCCCCATGGACCAATGCAATTCAATATGCATTCTAGTCACATGAATCCACAGCACCAACAAATGCATTATTTAAATAATATGAAAGGCAAAAGTGAAAATATCCCTGCTGCAATTGCTAATCCATATCAGCAAAACCACTGTGGAAACTTGCAATATTTTTCTGGTGGTAACTATGTTACAACTGTAACAGTTAATCCTAACAACCAACATCATCAGAATCAGCTTGTACACCCTTTGCAGCAGCAATATATGCCCACTCCACAAAATTACTACATAAACTCTTGTGGTACTGCAATGATGAATAGTATGCAAAATATGGTCATTCAACAAAATCCTGACAAAACTACTAGTCTAAATGATAATGGCAGTAGTCATAGAAATCAATCGGCATCAGGGTTGGGTTTGAATCTTGGAAATGCTGCTGAACAAGAAAATAAAAAATTACCTTTAAATAAAGACAAAGAAGCTCATGAGAATACTTTTCTAGAAGCCACTACTGCAACCAATCAAAATGCAACATGCAATAAAAATAATAGTGAAAGTTTATGTGAAAGTTCAAATGGTGATGTCAACTGCTTGCATCCTAATATTGACAGCAACAGTCAAAAAAGTAATGTCAGTTGTAATTTAAACTATAAAAATTGCACAAATTCCTCTGGTAATGGTAATGTTGTAAACTGCCATCCACGGACTAACTCACGCTGTGATTCTGTTCGATCTGAAACTGGTGAATCTACTTGTAGCAGTTTAAGTACTGAGAGTGTGCCAGATCAAAACCATTTGCACTCTCACAATATGCAGCATTCTTTCAACATGAAGAATAATAGTAATCACCACTACCATTTTACTAACAATCCTCATTTTTTGAATAATCAAATGCAAGCTATGAATGATTTTAATGGTAATAGTATAAATCACAATGGAAATATGAACTATCAAAACTATATGGCATGCCAGGCAAGAATGAATCAAGTGGCTGGAAAACCCACCATATATAACAATCCAAGCTTGGTACAAGCTTTTCAGCAGATAAACACTGTTCAGCATGTTCAGGTCCAGCATGGGCAAGTTCAAATCATGCAGCAGCAATATCAGTCTTTACAGAGTCCTGGAATTGCCCGACAGACAATGGGAATGGTCTCTAATGCTAACTCACAACAAGGGCAAACAGGAACTGCTATGATTGCTACAGGAAATAGCTCAATGCAAGGGCAGAGCATGATCAATTCAGGGATGATAGCAGACCATAATCATGGTCAAAATATGAACATGCCTCAGAATTGCATTGGACATTCTGGCACTGTTCCTCCCCCTCCCCAGAATTACAGTGCCTCTGCCTCTCATGGACAATTTCCTCATCTTTCCCTGGTTCATCCTCAATCAAAAGGCCAATCTGGCCTTCAGCAGCAAAATATGATGATGGGGATGAGTAGTTCTCTTACTTCAGGGGCAAACCATCTTAATAAAGGGCTTCCACCTGTTGTTGTGCCCTTTGGATGGCAGAGAGTTAACAGCAATGGCCAGATAGTCTATATCAGGTAAGATCCTATATTTTTCTTGCAATGTTTTTTTTTATAGACTATTTTCCAGTTCTAAGTAATTGTCTTGATTTCTTCAAAGAGTCATACATTTGTTCCTATTGTCTCTGTTAATCTCAGTCCTCATTCATTTCTCTTACTGAAGTTGATCTCAACTAAGGTCAATCTTCCTGATATCCAGAACTCTGTATTTGTAGGTATGTTGTGAATGTGTTGAACTGTGTCGAGTTTTGAGATCAATGTGGGTACAAATACTATCAGATGAGTGCAGTATTTGTATCCGTTTAATTTTGGGTGGTAATCTCACATGACCTATGTGACAGGAAGGAGATATTGTCTCAGTTGATAGGGGATTGTTTTCTGGCCAAATACCTAATATTGGGCTTCTTAGTATTCGCTTAATACTGAATATTCCATAATGCAAGCTATTTACAGTTGGCATGTGTTTTAAAACATTATTTGGACCTTCAAGGATTTCTAATTAATCCTATTCAATAGGGAATTCAGGGATATTAAGCCATGCTCCCATATTTACTAAATCTTATAATAATAGAAAAATGGATATAATGGAAAATAATTGAAAAATTGACTTTTACATACTCTGCTTATAGCTATAATCTAAGTATATTTTTTAATTCAATTTTTAAATAATTTAATAATATTTTTTAACCTTTTTAGGATTTCTTAGGATCAATTTCATATCTTAAATTAGCTCATACAATTTCAAAGTAGAAGTATTGTTTGGGAATATTTCAGTCCTTATTCAATTGATCCAACATGCTGCATAATGCAGTTTATGTAATGCCAAGGTTTCAAGAGGGAAGAAATCTTCAAAAACTTAGACAACCGCAGGAATCTTAAACCACCTAAAAACTAAACATGTGTTTGGCTTGGAAAATGGGTATTATGGAGAAATTATGTTATTTTGTTGGTTCTCCTTCATTGATATTGAATATTTCTCATTGAAAGCAATGTTAAGAAATATGCTTGGCAGCAATATAAAGAAATTCACTTAGTTATTATGGTGAGACTACTTCTATGACTTTTATAATATGTGTTTTCAGGTGTAAACTTAATGCTGTATCAGGGTATGTAGCTATAAACATGCAAGAGATTGTTAGTGTTGTGAGGTATGATAAATGGGAAGGCAGTTGAGGTAGGTAATTTAGTCACTAATATGCTAAAAAGGGGTGGTGGGTATGTAATGGGTCTGGTGGTTGTGTTGTTTGGAAGATTGCTGTGATAGTCTGTGGAGGGTTGTAAGCAAGGGTATGGAAAAATTCTCCTTAGGCATAAAAGAAGGACAAACCGCTGTTCTCTTCCTTAACAGGAAGAGCTTGGTTAACAGGCACCCCTGCAGGGTGTGGCCTACGGCCTTATTTGCTAATCTTAACTGCCTTTTTTAATCCCCTTTATAGACTCTTTATTTTAACACCCTGAACACCCTTTTCTTCTTCTTCTTCTTCCTTTTATTTTTCTTTTGGGCCCACAAATTCTGTAGGACCCATGGGGCCCACAAAAAGAGGGTTACGTATATGTAACCAAAAGTTTTTTATGACATCATAAGCATGAAAGAAATTTTATCATTAGAAACAAGAGTAGCAGCTTTGCCACTCCTCTTTACAGAAGGAGCTTGCACGTAGCTGGCAGACTTTCACCATTTGTAATTCTTTTAGTTTTCAAAAATTCCCCCAAATTTGATACTTATATTTATTTCTGAACTTTAAAATGTTATTTTTTTTTTTTATATTATAAAGAAATTATTAGAAACTAGCAGTTCTTTCCCCAAGGTTTGTTCTAATGAATTAGTTTACTTGAAAGTCATTTGCTGTTTGTTCAGAAGCTTCTCTTTAGTGCATCAGTCTAATATTGACCAATGTTGGCTTAGAGAAGTAAATTTTTGACATAACTTGAAATTCAAGAGGATAAGAAATCTTTGTACCCAAGAACATGAGGCCAAGAAAATCAGAAAATGTTTTGAAAAACCTTTCCAAATTTAAAAAGAAGCACACTTCTGAAGGCATAGATGATGTTCCTCCCAAAAAGTTAAAACTGGATTCAGGGATCAGTTCGATGTCTGCTGGTTGCATTAAACCTTCTTGCGCCAGCATTGTGGTAATGGTTAATAATGCAGTTGCCCAATCAGACATTGTGCATAATTTCATTCTTTTTGTCAACCAGTTTGATTTGGTTTATGAACACGCACTTGGGGATGGCATTTGTTTATTTCATAGCCTTGCCAAAACTTTGCAGCGACTTGATATTGAAGCAGATCATCTGTCACTCAGAGCTCTTGCTTCAGAACTGTTGGAATAATAAAAAAGAACATTTCTTACTCTTTCTTGATACAGACTCTGGTGACCCTGAACTGGCCTTCAAAAACTACTTGCAAGCACTTCAATCTGGGAAAAAATGGGGAGACCACATTGAAATCCAGTTATTGGCTGAAGCCTATTATACCATAGTATAAATTTTTAATGGAAGCAATCATTGATAAGTATCAATGATGAAAATGCAATAAAATCAACACTTTAGCATATTGGAACAACTTGCACTATGATGTCTTCTTGCCATCACATGAAATGTTATCTCACTCAAGTGTAGAAGAAGAAGATATAGGCATTAAGCCTGGGTATTATTAACAGGACCATCGTGCTGAGTCTTAGAGAGTTGTTGAAGATCCCAATCAAACGCAACCAGAAGAGTATCCAAAGCTGAAAGAATGTGTGAAAGAAGGGCCTCTGGAACTCTAGATGACAGGAGAAAGAGGATAGAAGCTAACGCTGAAAGGATGAGAAGATTCAGGGTTTCTCAAGACACTTATCAAAGGCAAGCCAGAAGAACAAACAATGCTGCACAAATGAGACAAGTGAGAGGTCGATTTTTGTCTGATCTACCCTAGAGCAGCATTTAATTATGATCCCAAGGAAGATTATTCAAACCACCCGAAGTTGTCCATTGGAGGTTTAGAAAATGAATGTACGTATTGCAAAGCATTAAAGCTCAAGGATGAAACCAATGGTCTTTGTTGCAGAAATGGAAAAGTTCAATTGGAAGAACTACCTATTCCAAGTCAACCCTTACTTTCCTTATTAAATGGATCAAATCCAGATTCAATTGAATTTTTAAAGAGTCATAAGAGCTTACAACAACTTCCTTTCTATGACATCATTTGGAGTTAATGATGTAACTTTGGCAGGGTGGAAGTCAACATTCAGAGTCTAAGGTCAAATCTATCACAGATTTGGTTCAATTTATCCTTTGCTGAATGAGTCAAGCAAGTTTCTTCAAATCTACTTCATTGAGGACCATAAAGTTCAAGCAGACCAGAGCAAACATGTGTAAGGATTTACAACTAAACATAGTGCTGAATCTCAAAGAATTCCTTCACCAAAACAATGCCTATATTAGAAAATTCAAGACAACCTTGGAAAGAAGTACAGATGAAGAAGTCAGATTGAACATCAGAGCAGACAAAACTCCAAATGGTGAACATATAATAAGATTCAATTCTCCTACAACAAATGAAGTTGGACTTTTGATTGTAGGACAAGACTTTGAAAAAAAGAGATATTGTTCTACAATATAAAGATGGAAATTTGAAGAAAGTCGCTGAAACTCATACAGCTTATGACTCCTTACAGTGCCCTTTGATATTCTGGCAAGGAACTGATGGTTATAATTTTCTTTTGAAGCAAAGTGACCCAAAAACTGGAACAAGGAATAACAAGAAAATATCTGCTCAGTATTTTTATGCCTATAGAATAATGGTGAGGCAGGAAAATTTCAATTTGCTATTGAGATTTAAGCAGCTTCTCAATCAATTCTTAGTTGATATGTATGCCAAGATTGAGTCAGAGAGACTGTTGTTCATCAAGCTGCATCAGAAAAAACTCAGGTCAGAGGACTACATCCACCGAAAAGATGCAGTTTTATGTGATGGCACTGTAAATAATGCTGGACAAATGGTGATTCTGTCTTTTTTTACTGGAGGTTCTTGTGTACATGCAAGAGAGAGTACATGATGCAATTTGCCATGTCAGACATTATGGCAAACCTGACTTATTCATTACCTTTACCTGTAATCCTACATGGAAAGAAGTACAAGAGAATCTTCTTCCTGGACAATCTGCTACTGACAGCCATGATATTATGGCAAGAGTATTCAAGCTTTAAGTGGACAAACTCATAGATCTGATTACTAAAGGAAAGCTCTTTGGACAAGTAAGATGTCATATGTATACAATTGAATGGCAAAAGTGAGGCTTGCCACATGCCCATTTGCTAATTTGGCTGAAGGACAAAATAAGTTCCAATGAGATTGACCTTATAATCAATGCAGAATTATCAAATCCTGAAACAGAACCAATGTTGTTTGAAATCATCAAGAAGAATATGATCTATGGACCATGTGGTTCTGTTAATCCAAATAGCCCCTGTATGGTAGGCAAAAGCTGCAGCAAAAAATATCTAAGGGGCTTAATTAAAGAAACACAGACTGATACAAATGGATATCCAATCTATAAAAGAAGAACAGCAGAAGATGGAGGATATTCATTCGCTGTGAATAAAATGGAAATGATATTATTGTAGACAACAAGTGGGTGGTTCCCTATAGTCCCTTCCTTTGCAAAAGATTCAATGCCCACATCAATGTGGAATTTTTTGCAACAGTGTGAAATCGATCAAATATGTTAGCAAGTATATAAACAAAGGTAGTGATCACGCAGTTTTCAGCCTGGAAAATCATAATGAAGTTGAACAATTTCAAATGGGAAGATATATTTCGAGTAATGAGGCAGTCTGGAGAATACTTTCTTTCCCTATTCATGACACAAGTCCCTCAGTTCAGCACCTGGCTGTGCATTTGGAAAATGGTCAGAGAGTCTATTACACTAAGGAAAATGCAAGAGAGCTGGCTGATGGCATAGTATTGCCAAAACAATTCTATATCCTGGAGTATTTAAATATTTTACCTTCAAAGCAGGAAATTTTCTAGGAGGAAGCAAGGAGAACCACATCCAACAGTTTCAGGAATCAGATGCAGTGATGTTCTTGGTAGGGTATATACTGTTCACCCAAGAAATCCAGAATGTTTCTTTCTAAGATTATTATTGCACCATATGAGAGGACCAACCGACTTCAAAATGCTTAGAATGATTAATGGAAATGAAATGGAAACCTACAGGCAAGCATACATTGCTCTTGGACTAACGCAAAATGATGAACATTGTGACAAAACTTTGGAAGAGGCAGCTACCACACAGGCTCCAAAGACAATGAGAGACTTATTTGCTGTGATGATCGTCACCTGTGAGCTATCTAACCCATTGGCTCTCTGGGAAAAGTATAAGGAAGATCTATCTGAAGATATTCTCCCTCAGTTCAAGTTACAACAACCTGGAGCAGAAATTAACCCAATAATTGCAAATATTGCACTCTGTGAGATAGAAGACAAAGTTATATCCTTAACTCAAAAGGACTTCAGTTAATTTGGGATTCCGAAACCAAACATATAGTCACTTTCAGTGAACAGAGAAGCCTTGAGAGAGATGAGCTACAATATTGAGGAACTTGCTGTCATGATGCAGATCAATGAGCCACTTTTAAATCAGGATCAAAAAACAGCATATGAAATGATCCTAAGAAATGTAAATTCTGCCAAGGGTGAAATATTCTTCTTGGATGCTCCAGGAAGAACTGGAAAAACATTTGTTAAACTTGATTCTATCAGCTGTGAGAACCCAGAGGAAGATTTCACTTGCAGTAGCCTCATCTGGCATTGCTGCCACACTTCTATCAGGAGGCAGAACAGCCCATTCCACATTCAAGCTTCCATTGAATGTTAATGAAAATCCAATCTGCAGCATCAAAACAGGAACCACTGTGGCAAATCTTTTGTAAGAAACCTCAGTTATTGTTTGGGACGATTGCACTATTGCTCACAGAAAGGCTTTTGAAGCTTTGGATAAAACACTGCAGGACATTAGGCAAAGTAACCAGCTCATGGGCAGAGTGACCCTTCTTTTGTCAGGGGACTTCAGACAAACTCTGCCAGTGATTAAGAGAGGAACACAGCTGATGAACTCATTGCCTGCTTAAAGAATTATTACCTTTGGAGTCATGTTCAAAGACTGTCGAATAAAAATATGAGGGTTCACCTACATGGAGATGTCAATGCTGGGATATTTTCTTCTCAACTTATGGAGCTAGGAAATGGTACAATTGAAAATAATACAGATGGGAATATTTCACTTCCAGGAGGTTGTGGAATTTTGATGAATGATATTGAAGAACTGCAACTTAGGGTTTATCCAGACCTACAGCATCACTTCCAAAACAAGAGCTGGCTCTGTCAAAGGGCAATTCTAGCCCCAAGAAATGAAACTGTGCATGCTCTAAAAAAAAATATTTCTTGGGATTTTAACAGTTGATTTAATTTTTTAATGTTAAATCAATAAATTTTCCCGTGCTTTTGTGATTCAAAATTTCTATCATTTTCACAATGAGTTTTGGGCCAGAGGTACCCAGTTTGCTCTCAGCAAGATGTATCCTTAAAGTGAGCCTGGGAAATGTTAGAAACAAAACTGATTAACATTATCAAGTTTACTTATAAGAAAGTAGTATAGGGTCCTTACTACAATTAGCTGCTTCATTAATTTAAAAAGGACTGTCTCAAATAATATAACTAATACATCCTTGATTGGTTTCTTCTTTCAATGAGGGAGTATGTGTAAATTCAAAAAGGGAATAACACCCAGAAAAAAAGGTTTATGTTGGATATCTACTTCTCAGTGATGGAATGCAAATAGGCCTTGAAATGATACCAGTACAAAACCGAATGCCGCGCCCGACGGCGGCCACCCAACTGCTAGTACTATATAAAAATAGAGATAGATATTCTTTTTCTATTTTATTCTAATGCTTCTAGGGTTTGTTTTTTTTAAATAAAACCCAGGTTTGGAGGGGGGTGCCAACCCTGTATCAGCAAGGTAGCTCCTGAGTCCAGTCAGAACTTTTGTTGCTTCTACCTCCTTTTGGTGCCACCCTGGTAGAGCTGGTGCTAATACAGGCTCACGCACACACATGTGATCCTTTCACAAAAGGTGAAGCAGCTGTGCACCTCCACCGAGTTGTTAGACTAGGATGCCAAATCCTGTAAGGTGATGGTGAAACCTCCTCTGGGGCTTGCAAAGTCGTTTCAGAAAGTTGGAAATCCCCAAAGTATACCCCACAGGGAGTACCCTTTGTAGCCTGATACAATTGGTACTCGGGGGGGAGGGGGACTGAACATCCTTCCAACCTGAGTGCAAATTATGGAAGTGCCATCACTAGATTCATGTGAACTTTGATGGGGGCTGGGGAAAGTTGTTGCGCTTTCTCCTCATCCCTCTCAGTGCTATTTCATATTTATTTATTAATTAGTAGTAGTATTGTTATCATTCTTATTATTAATATTATTTTATTATTATTAATTTTTATTACAAGTATCCCCTCAACCTTTTCTAACCACACTTTTTACCAGGATGACTGTTCCCACCTTCATAGAGTTTGGTCTGCTAGCCATGGTGCCTTGGAGGACTGCATACCATCCTGGGATCACCTAGCACCAGGGTATGAGCATAATAAGTGATCACCCACACTACTCATTAGTGGACTTACCTATCTCTACTTATCTTTATAACATACACTCCTACCCCTTTCCAACGAGTTTTACTCCCTGCGCTTCCCTGGTAGAGTGGTGGCACAAAGGGTTCACACCCAGCTTCAGCTAAAACCAGGCTCTCCCCTTCCCCAGCGTGGATCTTCCAAAGGAGGGACTCTACCTCTGAAACAGCCAAAAGTTTTGAGGCTGAGAGAGGAAAAGACTTGCATAGCGAACCCAATCTCTCCCGACAGCGCTTTGTTCGGCCAACAGCGCCCTAAGTTCTGCTTCCGGGAAGTGTACATACATCCATTCCCCTGCGGGTCTTTTCTTCGAAGAGGCCCCCGCATATCTTTCAAGCTAGGCCGTGAGGGCATATTCCTTCGATGGAATTACCCCCGACTCAAGGCCAACTGGGAGGAGCTGCAGAGGTTCGTCTCCTCCCGTTCCCCGTTAGCTATCTTTTAGCAAGAGACCATGCTATGTGTGTGCCACCTGCCCACCCTCCCAGGGTATGAGTTTTGCGACCCCACCACCACGGGATGGGGGCCGGGCAGGAGGATGCGCCATTTACGCCCGGTTGATGTCTCCGTTCTTCCCTTCGCTTTAGATACTTCCTTTCAGACAGTAGTGGTGCAGCTGCATCTGGATAGGAGGTATACTGTTATTTCTGCGGAGGTACACTTCTCTGTTAACTAACTTCGACGTGGGTGGGGGAGGGGGACTTCCGCCGCATCGTGGCACGGTTGCCGACACCCTTTCTACTGCTCGGGGATTTGAATGGTAGACACCCCAGGGGTCAGGTCCTTGCCGACCTGATCGACGAGCTGGAAATAGGTGTGTTCTAAATGTGTATTAAAATTATTAGTTTACGCATCACTGCCTGATAACTGCTTTATTTCCGGATGCACAGCCTGATTTTGGGTGGGAGGTGGTCGATGTTCTCCACGATGATGATTACTTTCCAATTCAGATATTTTCTAGACAGCTGCCTCCTAAGAGCGCCCTTCCCACTACAGTGTAATGCTTGGCGCGGGCGCGGTGTTCCACATTTCAGGAAATGACCGATTTCTCTTTCCCCTTCGAGGAGTTAAGCTCGGTGGAAGAGGCTGTTGAGTTCTTCTCCTGCAACCTCATCGCCGTGGGCCTAACTATTATTCCTAGAACGTCTGGCCGTTTTGCCCGCCGACCGCTTCCATGGTGGTCAGCAGGGTGTGAGGCTGCCCTCAAACAAAAGCGTACAGAAGCCTACAAGTGCTATAAGCGACGCTCGAACGATTACATTGTCGGCGAGTTTCATCGAGCTATGGCTAGTCTTCCGATATATTTCGATTCACGCCCGGGGCAAGTTCTCGTCGGACCCCCCTTCCCTCCTCCTGTAGAATACGAGCGCAATCTCGAACCCCTCGTCCGTGGACGAGTCCGCGACCGCTTTCTCCTCATTCTCTAGAGGAGATGCTGCTCAGACAGCATTCAATTCACGTCATGATGTTGCTGAAGGTTTACTCTAAGTGAGTTGCGTTCCGCTCTCGCTTCGTGCGCGGACACCGCCCCTGGCCCGGACGATGTCCCGTACGCCATGCTTAGATACCTGGGTGATCTGGATAGAGGGTATCCCCCCCCCCCCGACTTCTGGCGAATCGCCTCTGTGCTCGCTTTTCGCAGAACGGGGAGAGATCACTCTACCCCGCTTGTCTTCAGCCTATTCTCTCTAACCTCTTTGTGTAGTTCTGTACCCCCCCCCCTTCGCCCCAATATCTGCGGCTATGTATGTTCCACTATATTCACTTTATCTACCTTCGCTACTTTCTTTACAGCTCTATCCTGCGTGTTTGTGTGATACAACCTCATTGCTATTGCGCCTAAAATTGGAGCAAAAGAAATGAAAGAAAAAGAATGAGTTTATTCCACCCCGCCCACCCGTCAAAGAGGGACACGTTTCACCTCGCTTAATTTTTCCCTCGATTTTACAGGGCCATCCAGCCATTGAGAGTATGCTGGGGAGAAGTCTCCACGGGTGGCATCTGCAGAACCGTTTTTTTTATCCGTGGTTTAATTAACGGCGTGTACGTCCAGCCCCAATTTTAAAGCTTAAGGGCGGCTTCTCTTTTTCCCGCCAAACCTGTCCGGGAATGCCTAAATTGGGTGCACCAGCGTGTGCTGTCTGTCCCTGCCTGTGTGTACTTTCATGTAGGTGCGTGTCACCCAAATAACTTCTCTGGGAAAGAGGTATGTTCGAGGTTGTCTGGCTTGGGGCCGAGTTTGACTTATTCCGTAATTTAGTCGTTTAGAAAGCGACACACATGCCTATTTGTCTCAAATTTATTGTTCGAGGCAGTAATTTTCCTATATTTTCTCTTGAGATTACCCTCCTTGATTATTATTTTTATTAGCTATTAAGCCTACTTCTACTCGAGATATGAAATTGCGGGAGTTGTTGGTGTTTGAATAGTCTCTCTCCATCCATTGCGGGTAGGCGAGCGGATTAATTTCTCATAGAGCGCTGATCGAAGTGCAACCGTTTCCTCCATATGGAAAATATTATGTATAATAAATGAAGGAAATGGAAATTTTTGCTATCCAGCCAGTACGTGGAAACATCTTGGTCCGGAAAAAGGCGGGATTGGTCGTGGGAAGAATAATAACTAGCGAGCAAGGAGTGAGCAGGTGCAAACATTGCAAATGGGGGATGGAGTTAGGTCCATTCCACCCTTCCCTTGCCCCAGTCCATTAGGTTTGAAGTCGAACACGCACCTTTCTGAGGCCATCTGATCAGATTGTGTGAGTTTCAGAATCTGCCTATGATTACATTGGTCTCGCCGTGATTTTGTAATTGATATATGTCAAGTTGTTTTCATTACGACCTTCTTTTGTTTGTGGGATACGTTGGAAGTTTTGTGGATCGTTTTTGTTCATATTTGTTTTCTAGTCGGAGACTGCGTCTGTCCTTCGTAGAGTGACTTCCTTATTCCAGACAAATCCAGTAATTTGGTCGCGATTAATTATAAGGTTGCAAGTTTAAATTTTGCCCGGAGATGAATATGCGACCGCATGAATTTTGATAAACTGGAACCTTTAATTGATGTTAAGATGAGGCGAAGATAATTTATATTTCCTTTGCGCTCAACCTTCCCAATTTGCTGTCAGAGTCGTCGTAAATCGTAATATATTGATCATAATTGGCGATTTTAACCGAGTATTCGAGAATTAGATCACATTTTAGGCGGTGGGAATCGATTTCGAGGTTTTGTTCAACACCTGCCGATGGGCGGAGTCTAATTTTCTCAGAATGTACACATGGAGGGATTTTGTTCCCTTATAAGATTAGATTAACGAAAGCAGTTTTAAAAAGTTTGATTAAAAAACATAAAAAAATTGTAACTCCACAAAGATGCTAGTGAAGTTCGATAATATTGTTATAGCAAAAGTAGAAGGCCGGAGGATTCCATTGCTTCGGGGCGAGGAACCGCCCTGCTGGGTCGTTTTTTCATTTTTAACTTAAAGCTAAGAAGCGAAAACTATCGGTGATGTCTCCGCTTGAATCTTTTGAGAAAAGGTTCGTAAAGACCGGTGAAGTTAGGAGAAGTGAACATGTGTGGAAGGGAGGGGTCAGAAGAAGGGTTATCTCGGATTTATTAACTGGAATTTAGTGAATGTGGCCGAAAGCTGTCTTTATTTCGGGTTGGTCATTGGTAATCTCTCAGCGGCTTTCGGGTTGCTTTGTGCACTTGGTTGATTCCGGTGTGGGCGCCGCCAAATTGGATCCCAGGCGAGGCGGGCGTGCGCCTAAATACCAAATTGGATCCCTGTAAGGAGTGCATGAGCAAAAGTACCAAATTGGATCGCTGGCGAGGAGCGCGTGGACTTACACATCGAATTCCCCGTAAAGGGCACGGGGATGTATTTACTTAGCCTCCGTACTGACGGGAGTCAGCGCCCCGTCCGGCCCCAGCGTACCCTCCTCTCCGCCTTCCGCTAACACACTGTCTCTCTCGTTTATGTGACCATTTTCCTCCTCTGCCTTAAAGCTGCTACTTCTGGGTTCGGACCTGGGCTCGTAACTAGTGGCGGGGAGGCTGGATTCTTTGGAACTGCCCTTGGTCTCCCGCTCCCCGGTAATCGCAGTGGAATATTGGCAGCTACCAATCCATCTTCTGAAGTCCCCCCTTTTGGGGGACTGCCAATAAGGGGTGACATTCTGCAGTTGGCGTTGGGTACTCGGGATAGGACTTGAAAGGAGAAAGGACGAGGCAAGGTATAACGACCCACCAGGATACGTCCTGTGCAGTCAGCATTTGTGTCTGGCTCCTTTTCTAATGAAAACCTGCTAAACAGGACTTTCAAGAATGGAGTCAGCTCTGTTTTTGTTTTAACCAATTCTTTATCTCTAATAAAAACTGAATAATACAAGTAAAAATAAAAGCAGGGCATCCCCCAATCATCTTTCGTGCACCCCTCCAGTTTACTAATTAACACTCTTACTACAGGGGCTTCCCTCTCACCACCATCAACCATTAGAGGACCTTCACCTCTTTCCCTATTGGAGCCGCCTTGGGAAATCCGCGTCTTCTAAACAGGTCCCCTCCGCTCCCCTGTGCTGTCTCAGGGGCCCCTCTGTCTCTACTCATGGAGGGGATGTTTTTCCCTCTCAAATATTTACGGGTTCCAGGGCTTCCCCCCTACCCCCTCTTCCAGAGTTGCCTTTGGGTAACTCTAGTCTAGTGGTGGCCTGCCCCTATAGTTCTCAGGCGCCCCATGAAAATATTTTTAGCGGTGAGCGTGCTTCCCCTTCTCCGATCGTGACGGGTTCGCGGGTTTCACCCTTACTTTCGGAGAGTTGCCTCCAATTGACTCTCTACCTGCGGCAGGTCCCCCTTTGCTTTGTCAGGGACCCGCCAAGAACACCGCAATGCAAAGGAGTTGCTGCCTCGGTTCTTCCCCCCCCCCTCACCCTCCTCCGATAGGAGCAATTGAACCACCCCACCTCCTTTAGATGGTTAAGAGAGGATGTCGTCCACTGGGTATTGCCAAGACATCGTCGATTCGAGATTTGTCTGGTTAATGGGAGTCGGCACGACGGCCCCAGTGACGTTCATTACGGCCATAGGCCCTTTGAGTCCTCGGTCGGGATACCCGAGACCTTAGTGGTGGGGAAAATGGCAAGTTGAATGACCCTCCTGAGGAAGAGATGGTCCCGGAGGTGACTCCCCTTCCAGATGGCAGTCTTCCAAGGGGGGGGGGGACCTTGGCTTGTTTCCAGACACAGAACCTTAGTCTGCTTCTCTGCAAACCCCTGCTCAGGAGGCATGGGCTCCCCAAGGCTTAAAAGAAGAGGAGGGACCACCCTTTGCAGGCTGCCCCTTGATGGCCAAGATCTCCTTCTCGGACCCGTAAGGGGCGCGGCGACTTGGCATCCTGGCCGCCGTGCTGACGGGATCCAGCGCTCCTTCCAGCCCTAGCTTAGCCTCTCTTCCTTCCTTCAGATAGCCTGTATTTCTCCCCTACTTCGTCGCTTTGCATACAACCTCTCCCACAACTTTCTCTGGTCAGCCTCTAATTTCACAGGGTAGATGCTGACCTTCTCAAGCCAACCACCCCGGATCGGGGCTGAGGGGGGAAGGGGACATTGTTCCCTAACCCCTCAGCTCCGGTTCGGGATGGGGTTTTTTTAACAACCTGCTTCATCCTCACCCATACCTTCCTCACATCCCTTTTCCTCTCCTCTTCAAAATCTATCTTTTTTACGCCGTGTTCAAGGTGGAGCCGCCAGGCCACCAGGCGGGAGGGGTGGTCCCAAATGGCGGCGCCTGGCTCTGCCGGGCCTGTAAGCACCTCTTGCAGTGCGGGCTACTGCAAGAGGTGGTGAGCGATTGCGTCCCGTAAAACAAAGAGGGTCACCATGCCCAATGATGAAAACAAAAAACATCTTCCCTTAATTCCCCCTAAAACAACGGAGCCGCCCTCGTGCAGCTCCACAGAAAAGATGGAGGGCTCCCCCCCCCCCCTATGCTTGCGCAGGGGACCCTCCATACCTCTTTAACCGGAGAGGAGGCTTACTCTTCTCCTACGCCTATGGGTGTAGGGGACTCCCCCTCACCCCCTTCTCTGGAGGTGCTTTCGGGCACCTCCCTATCTCCAGCGGCAGTCCCTCCTTTGCTTTCTAAGGGGACTGCCAAGAAAGCCAGCAGGCAGCCTATTGCCGACCGCCCCTCGTGCAAGCGGCTCAGTAGGGCAAACCCCCTTAGGGGGGAGAGGGAAGCCAGGCCCCTTCGGTCGCTTCCCTCAAAAGACCTGCTGGCAAGAATATTAAACCTTGCCGGGGTCAAGGCCTGTGCCTCCCCACTAAAGACTTATGACGCTGCCAAGGGGACCTGCGATGTCCTGGGAGGGAATGGCCAACTGGAGGCCCCTCCTGTGATAGACATGGTCCTTTTGGAAAACCAGCCTCAGACGGTAGGGCCTTCCATGGGGGGGAATCCGGGCTCGGCGCCAAGCACCGAACCCGAATCCGCCCCTATGCAAGGTCCTCCTCAAACGGCTGTGGATTCTCAGGCAGTACAAGGAGGGGAGGGATCTCCGGATGATGCCCCTGCGACCACCAGGACCTTCTCCATTTCGGAGAAGGACCTGGCTGAGGCTGGTCCATCTGGCCTGGGGGCTTCTACCAGCGGGGGTGAGAAGCGGGTTCATTCCCTGCCCTCCTCTCCAAAAAAGAAAAGGACGAAAAAGACGAAGAAGACTCGGGGCTCCTCTCCATCCGCGGGGGCTACGGGGACGGATGGGTCTGCTGCCACTTTGGCAAGCGAACAAGCCAAGATCGGCACATCCGGCCCCTCTGCCCCCCCGGGTACGGAGCTCCTGACCATGACAAAGACCAAAAGTGCACAGGGCGGAGCCTCGATGACATCGGGGCCCCTCATTCAGAGGTTACCTGGCGTTTTCGAGCCCGCTGGCTTCAAACGCTTCCTCGTTATTCGGTCCACTGATGGCACCATGTTGTCCAAGGGCAACATGATCCATCAGAGGAGAGGATTAGCTAGTGCAATTGGTAGAGAGCCGAAGGTAACCCGTTTCTTGGACTGGAGCCTTCTGGTGAATGCGGCAAATCCCGCCGAGGTGGCCAAGATAAGTGCTCTTCGGACACTTCATGGCACCCCGGTGAGTGTGACGCCGCACTCTACCATGAACTTTGTGAAATGAGTAGTTTATGCGAGGGAACTCGTTGACTACTTCATTGAGGACATCACCCTAGAGCTGGCCGACCATGGGGCGGTCAAGGTCGAACGTGTGATGAGAAAACAGGGAGGGGCCTCGAGACCCACCCCTACACTCTTCGTCACGTTCGACTGTGACAAGCTCCCTGAGTCGGTGCGTGCCGGTTGGTACCGCTACCGCGTGAAGGCATTCGTGCCAGTGCCGCAGCGGTGCTATTACTGTCACCGCTTCGGCCATACGAATCGCTCATGTAGACGTGCAAAGTCGGGGTCACCCGAAGTATGTGTAAATTGCTCCAAGGTCGGACAAGATAAGTTCAAATCGTGTGTGGCCAAGTGTGTCAATTGCGGAGAGCCGCACCCTGCTTTTTCGAAGCAATGTGGTGCATATCTCTTTGAGAAAGAAATCCTGGCCGTTCAGGCCCAGGATCGACTCTCATTCCGCGAGGCAAAGGACTTGGTCCTGGCGCGCCCGGCTCTGCCTGGGACGTCATATGCCTCAATAGTTAGAAAGGCACCCTCTGCTCCTGGCCCATCCAGGCCAACGAGCACGGTTGTTTCCGCGCCCATTCGGAGCCCTTCTGCGGGCTCTACCCAACCCGGGTGCTCTCCTGGTAAAGCTGGCGGCAAAAAGGGTTCCTACCCAGCCCCGGCTAAAACCAGGGCTCCCCCCTCTTCCCCCAGCGTGACCGTTTCCCGTAAGGCGAAACGGCCACGCGCAGCCACCGAGTCGTTAGACTCACAGGAGGCAACACCCCTGAAGATGGTCGCTAGGCCATCTTCCGGGGTTCCTAAAGCTGTCCCCCGAAAGTAGAACAGCAACAAAGGAGCTTCGGCTCCTTTGCCCACGCCTAGTGGTGGGCTGAGTGGCTCGGAGACGGTGGGGCCCCCTGCCTCCGAAGCCGCAACGCCCGCCTAAGGTTTCGAGGCGGAGGGAGGAAAAGACCCGCATGGCGAGCCCAACGTCTCCTAATAAGTCCTTGAAGGCGACAGTGCTTTGTCCGGCCAACAGTGCCCGGGGTTTTGCCTCCGAGAAGCGTACGGCCATTCCCGTGAGGGTCTTCCGTTCGAAGAGGGCCCCCGCGTCTCCGAGCTTGCCCTGGAGGGCATATTCCTTCAATGAAATTGCCATGTACTCCGGGCCAACTGGGAGGAAGTGCGGAGGCTCGTCTCATCCCGTTCCCCGTTAGCTATTTTTCTGCAGGAAACCATGCTAGGCGCGGCCCCCTGCACTCCCTCCCGGGGTATAAGGGTCTTGCGACCCCTTTCCTTTGCTTGAGATCTGAACGGAAGGCATCCTCTCTGTGGAGATTACTCAATAAATCCCAGGAGACAAGTCTTTGCCGATCTGATCGAAGAGCTGGAGATAGGTGTCCTAAATGTGGATGAGTTTACACATCACTGCCCGAGAACCGCTTCATTTTCTTGCCTCGACCTATCTTTGTGCTCCTCAGATGCACACCCTTATTTTGATTAGGGGGTGGTCGATGACCTCCATGGTAGTGATCACTTTCCCATTCAAGTATTTTCAGGGCAACTGCCGCCTGAGAGCCCACCTCGGTGGTGGTTGGCGCGGGCGCGGTGGCCTGCATCTCAGGATATGACTGAATTCTCTATCTCAGTCCAGGAGTTTAGGTCGGTATATGACGCTGTTGAGTTCTTCTCCGGAAACCTCATCGCCGCGGGCCTGACTACTATTCCTAGAACGTCTGGCCGTTTTGCACGCCTACCACTCCCATGGTGGTCGGCCGAATGTGAGACGGCGCTAGAACAGAAGCGTTATGCCTACATGCGCCGCCCGAACGATTTCACTATCGGTGAATTTCGTCGGGCTAGGTTCCGGGATATCTTGAAGCACGCCCGCCTCTCTTCTTGGCGGGCATACGTGTCTTCACTTAAGGGCAAGACTCCTCTAGCAGAGGTGTGGAAGCGAGTCAAAAGGATTAGGGGCAAGTTCTCGCAGGAGAATGTGACCGCAGTCTCGACCCCACGTCCGTGGCGGAATCCTTCGCGACCGCTTTCTTCGCATTCTCTAGCCGAGATGCTGCTCCACCAGCATTCAATGCACGTCGTGATGCCGCGGAAGGTCGTTGGCTGGACTTTACCTCGAGAGGCGGAGAACCCTTTAACGACAGGCTTACTGTGAGTGAGTTGCGCTCCGTTCTTGCGTCGTGAGCGGACCTCCGCCATGGTCCGGACGATGTCGCGTACTCCATGCTTCGACACCTGGGTGAGCGAGGCATGACCTTTCTGTTAGATTCGTTCAACAGCATCTGGGTGGAAGGTCTCCTCCCAGATTCCTGGCGAATCGCTACTGTGCTCGCCTTTCGCAAACTGGGGGAGATCACTCTACTCCGACCGGTTTCCGCCCAATCTTTCTAACCTCTTGCGTGTGCAAGTTGATGGAGAAATTGGTAAATGTTAGATTAGCCTTTTTCCTGTACAGCGGAGGCCATCTGTCTTCTGCACAGTTCGGCTTCCGCAAGTTCCACTCCGCGTTGGATGCTCTGCTCCGACTGGAAAAGGCCGTCTGCGAGGCCTTCCTTCCAAGACAGCACTACGCCACGGTGTTTTTCGATCTGTAAACGGCCTATGATACCGCATGGTGATACGGTATCATGGAGACTCTCCACACGATGGGGGTGAGGGGACGCCTCGCAGTCTTTATATCTGAATTTTTCCGAGATCGTCGATTCCGCGTACGGGTGGGGGGGGGCCACTCCGGCCCAAAGGAGCAGGAAGAGGGTGTCCTGCAGGGAAGTGTCCTAAGTGTCAAACTCTTTGCCCTGAGCATTAACGGCATCACCTCGGTGCTGCCGGAGGATGTTCTCGCTACGCTCTACGTGGACGACCTTTTCTATCTCTTTTTGGCTCGGCACAGATGCCAACTCTGGAGCGTCGACTCCAACAGGCATTGGACCGCGTTTCTCACTATGCCGAAGCGTGCAGGTTTCGGTTTTCTTTGGCCAAGACTAAGGTGGTGCACTTCTGCCGCCACCCACGTCTCCACCCCGACCCAGATTTGTTTATTAATGGGGTGCGCCTGGAAGTGGTTGAATCGCACCGTTTCTTTGGTCTTGTATTTGACCGATGCCTCACCTGGGAGGCTCATATTCGCAGCCTTAGGATCTCTTGTACCCGCGTCATGGATATTCTCCGTTCCGTGACGTTCAGCGCTTGGGGCGCTCATAGGACTACTGCCTTACTTTTTTTCGATTCTTTGTTCGTTCGAAGCTCGACTACGGATGCGAGTTTTATGCATCCGCAGCCGGGCGTTTATTGCGGAAGGTGGACTCGATCCACCACACCGGCTTTCGCCTTGCGACCGGTGCCTTCCGCACTTCCCCCATTGAGAGCCTGTTGGTCGATTCTGGGGAGATGTCACTCGCTCTACGCTGCGTGCAGTGCATCACTCGCCTCTACGCGCAAGCCTGGGCCTCCCTCAGTCGCCAACAGCTCTTACTGCATCCGTAACTGATCTCGATGGTGCCTATGCCGCCGAGAGACGCCAGGAAACTCCTTCGAGAGCTAGATATAGCTTTCGTCCCGGTGGCGCCTCTGGTTTTGCCCAGGACGGTACCCTGGAGGGTACCACATGTGGCTATTTGTCGCCACGCCTCTGTTCCCAAAACTTGTACAGCGCCGGGAGTATTGCGGTCGACCTTTTTGGAGCACACGTCGTGTCACGCTGGAACCGTGCCAGTGTATACGGATGGCTCCAAGTCCCAAGAGGGGGTCGGCTTCCACGTCGTATCTCCTCTGTTTGAAGTCAGCGTCGCTCTGCCAGGCGCAGCGTGTGTCTTCACGGCCGAACTGGTGGCAATACACCACTCGGAACGGGAGATCACGTGACGTGCCCAGTTCGGAGACCGGATTGTGATCTATAGCGACTCACAAAGCGCCCTGAGTGCTACCGGGGCATTGGAATCTCCGCATCCCCTGGGTCGCGATTAGCGTTCTCATCCCGTAGTAATAATATGGTCCCGATGCCAATTGAGGAGAATTGTCCACGTAATACTCCCTTGTTACTTCCCTCTTGGGCGACTATATCACTTGTACAACGGCTGCCCTGCTTTCCCTTCACAGGCGGCCTAAAATTGACCGCTCCAGGCGGGACCGCCTCGATAGGACCAACCGCCTTAGGTGGGTAAAGGATAACAGGGCCTGTCGGCCCGTGTCTCCTGTCCTTCATCTCCAGTTTACAGGGGTTCAGCGTACCTGTCCCCATATCTTCCCCGACGGGTGCCTGTTCGCCGTCATTAGACGAGACAAATGGAACCTCTAATGGCATCCGTGATGTCATGGGGGGAGGGGGCGCATGGAGCCCCCCTGGGATGGCGATGGTCCCGGAGCTGACCCAACCTCAAATGGCAGGATCTTGCACGGGCTCGATGCCAAGCACCGAAACTGAGTCCGCCCCTGTTCAAGCTCCTCCACAGACGGATCGGGTCCACGAGGACTCACAAGGAGAGGAGAGATCTCCTCCCCCGGCTGGTAGTGTCCCTTTGACAACCAAGACCTTATCCATCTCAGAGAAGGATCTTGCTGAGACCGGTCCATCTGGCCTAAAGGCTCCTTCCGGTGGAAGAGAGAAGCGGGTTCATTCCTCACCCTCCTCTTCTAAAAATAAAAGAAACAGGAAAAAGGACTCCTCTCCCTCCGCGGTAGCCCTGGGGACGGACGGTTCCGCTGCCGTTTCGGTACATGACTAACCCGAAATCGGCAAGTCCTTCCCCGGTATTTCCTTTGGGGACGGTTGGGGAGGGGAGTCCCAGACAAAGACCAAAGTCGCAAGTGCGGAGAACCCGGAGTCGATTACGTTGGGGCCCTTCATCCAGAGACTACTTGGCGTTTTCGAACCCGCTGGTTTCAATCACGTTCAGGTTATTCGCTCCACTGATGGCAGCATGTTGGCCAAGGGCAACATGTTCCATCAGAGAAGAGCACTTACTAGCCTGATTGGAAGAAAGCCGAAGGTGACCCGTTTCTTCGGACGGGAGCCTTCTGATTAATGCGTCAAATCCCTCCGAGGTGGCCATGATTAGTGCCCTTCGGACAATTGATGTGACGCCGCACTGTACCATGAACTAAGTGAAAGGAGTAGTTTATGCGAGAGAACTCATGGAATATTCTATAGATATCATTAGAGCTTGCCGACCAAGGAGCGGTGAAGGTTAAACGTGTCATGAAAAAACAGGGTAGGGCTTCGAAACCCACCCCTACACTCTTCCTCACGTTCGACTCTGACAGGCTCCCTGATTCTGTGCTTGCTGGGTGGTATCACTCTAGCGTAAAGGCCTTGCTGCCACTGCCACTGACTCACTGACTGTAACCGCTTCGGCCAGACAAATCCCTCCTGTAGACGTGCAAATTCGGGGTTACCCGAATTATTTGGAAGTTGCTCCGAGGCCGCACACGATAAGTCCCAATTATGTATGGCAAACCGTGTCAATTGCGGAGAGCCTCATCTCGTTTCTTCGGAGCAATCTGATTCGTATCTATTTGTGAAGCAAAACCTGGCCATTCAGGCCCAGGATCTGCTCCCATATTGCGAGGCTAAGGAATTTGTGCTGGTACGTCATATGCCTTACTGATAAAAAAGACACCCTCTGCTCCTGGCCCCTCTAGGCTTACGAGCACGGTCGTTTCCGCGGCCATTTGGAACCCATCTGTTTGTTCTACCTAGCCCGGGCGCTTCCTGGTAGAGCTGGCGGCACATAGGGTTCACACACAGCCTCGGCTAAAACCCTGACTTGTTTCTAAATGGAGTTCCCTCGGAAGTGGTTGACTCGCACCGTTTCCTTAGTCTTGTATTTGACCGACGCCTCACCTGGGAGGCACATATTCGCAGCCTTAGGGTATCTTGTACTCGCGCCATGGATATTCTTCGTTCCGTGACGTTCAGCACCTGGGGTGCTAATAGGGCTACTGCCCTACTTTTCTATCGATATTTTGTTTGTTCGAAGCTTGACTACGGATGATGCAAGTTTTATGCATCCGCAGACACGCGTGTTTTGCGGAAGGTGGACTCGATACACTACTCCGGCCTTCACCTTGCTGATATGCCTTCTGCACGTTCCCCATTGAGAGCCTACTTGTCGATGCTGGGGAGATGCCACTCCCTCTGCGCCGTGCACAGTGCATTATTCATCTGTGCGCGCGACAGCTCTCACTGAATCCGCAGCTTATCTCGACGGTGCTTATGCTGCCGAGAGACGCCAGTCATACCGTAAGCCCTCTAGGTTTAGGTTTAGTGCCGGTGGCGCCCCTGTTTCTGCCCAGTACGCCACTCTGGAGGGTACACCTTAATTTGTCGCTTTGCCTCTGCTCCCAAAGTTCTACAGCCCCGTGAGTATTGCGTTTATCTTTTTTTTTTTGGGGGGGGGGATCCCGGCCGTATCCTCTCTGTTTGAAGTCAGCGTGGCACCGCTTCTGTCTTCACGGCCGAGCTAGTTGCAATACACTGCTCGGTGCGCGAGAGATAACACTACGTGCCTGGTTTGGAGCCCGGATTGTGATCCATAGCGACTCAGAAACCGCCTCGGTATTTCTGCGCATTGTATTCTACGCATCCCCTATTTTGCGTTATTCGTGATGCTACGATTATTGCGAGCGGGGCCGATGTCGAGTTTATCTTCTGCTGGGCTTCTGTACATATGGGGATTGAGCGCCGATGAGACTACCAAAGAGTCCGCGAAGTCTAGGGGGACCAGACCAGCGTTTTGCTCTTCCTGACACCGATTACGTGGCAGGAATACGGGCAAAGAAGATGGGAGACGGCCGAGGGGAAAGTAAAATTGCGTACCATTGCGCCGCGCTGTTCTGATGGACTTAGCTCTCAATGCCGCGAAGGCTTCAGGTCACTTTCTCTTGTCTTTGAATTAGTCACACACGAGATGCACCCACATTTGATGGAGCGCTCGCCGGAAATCTATTGTGATGACTCCGTTGTCCCCCAGACTGTTCGGCACATTCTTGTTGAATGTCCTAGTCTGGGTGATCTTCGCTCACGTTACCTGTCCCGGTGCTGGCACGATCTGGGTAGCTACTGCTTTTCCCTTGTTATAGGGACTAGTTCGTGCACACAGATTTGCGGATTCCAGTACTTTTTGCCGCGGGCCTCCTCCACTTTATTTGACTTTTGCCCGATTAGGCAGTCGCCAGATGGGCTCTTCACATTAAAAAAAAGTTTAAGTTCCAACCGGCTAAACAAGGCACTAATGGGAGCGGTGCCTCGGTGAAGTCGTGGCCATTTATCGAAAGATTACCCTGCATTTTGAGCCTACCGGCTTCAACCGCCTTCTTGTTATATGATCTACTAATGGTAACAAAATATACAAAGGACACTTGGTCCATCAGCGTCAGGATTCTCGATAGAGAACCAAAGGTGTCCCGTTTGGTGAAAGTGGCTAACCCTGTCCAAGCGGCTATTGTGAATGCTCTTCTGACACTCAATAACTCGCCTGTACACGTGATACCGCACTCTCCAATAAACTTCGTGAAAGGAGTAGTCTATGCGATTGAACTCCTTGACTACTTCTCTGATGACACCCTAGAAGAATTGTCCCACCATGGTGCGTTCAAGGTCGAACCTGCGATGAGAAAACAGGGAGAGGCTTCGAAACCCACCTTTATACTTTTTGTGACGTTTAATCGTGATAGGCTCCCTGAGTCAATGCATTCTAGTTGGTATCGCTACCATTGCCACCACTTCTGACATACAAATTGAATATGCAAATGTGCCAAGTCGGGCTCTAAGGTTTTTGATGATAAATCTGTATTGTGTAAGGCCCATTATGTACATTGCGGTGAATCGCGTCCTGTTTCTACTAAGCAATTTAACTAATCTCTCTTAAAGAAAGGGGTCTTGATCGTTCAGTATGCCGACCGAATCTCTTTCTAAAGGACAAGTAATTGGTTCTTTCCCGCCCTGTCCGACCTGGCACTTTTTACGTCTACCTCCCTCAGATAGAAGTGATGTGATTACATGCGGTAAAAATGCCGCCCGAACGATTTAACCCTGGTGAATTTCGTCAGGCGAGGACTGTTTGCGGTATGTTGCGAAGCACGCTAGTAAGCTCTTCTTGGTCCGCATACGTGTGAAGAACCTTTTAACGACCTATTTACTATAAGTGAGCTGCGCTCGGTCTCGCTTCGTGCACAGATACCGTCCTTGGTACGGACTATATCCTATACACCATGCTTCGAAACCCTGGTGAGCGAAGCATCATTTCTACTAGATTTGTTCAACTGAATTTCGACAGAGAATATCTTCCCAGATTTCTTGCGAATGGCCACTGTGCTTGTTTTTCGCAACCAGGGAAAGATCGCCAATTTTTCTAACATTCTGCGTGTGCAAGTTGATGGAGGATTTGGTCAGTGTTTGATTATCTTATTTCTTGGACTCCACGTCGGATGCTTTGTTCCGGCTGAAAAATGTTATTAGCGATGCATTCCCTCGTGGACAGCACTTGGCCATCGTGTTGTTTGGTCTGGAGAATGACAATGATACCGCATTGCGATATATTATCATGGAGGCCCTCCATACTGCTTGATTCAGCTCTTTCTGTGGCATTGTCGCACAGGTTTTGGCTTTTTTGGCCACGATTAAGGTGTACGCTTATGCGCTATCCACGGTTCTACCCCTACCCTTACTTGCTCTTAAATGGTAGAGTCGCACCGTTTCCTTGGTCTCGTTTTTGATCGGCATCTCACCTGGGATGTTCATATTTGCAGCCTGAGGGTCTTGTACCCGCGCCATAGGCATTCTGCGTTCCGTGATGTTCAACGCTGTTTTCTGATAGCGCTACCGCCTTGCTTTTCTACCGATCCTTTTGTTCACTCCAAGTTCGACTAAGGGTGCAAATTTTATGCATCCTTAGCCGAGCGTGAATTACAGAAGATAGATTCGATCCACCTCGCTGGTCTCCGTTTGGATACCGATGCTTTCTTCACCTTCCCCTTTAGATAATTTCCTTCTCGATGCTGGGGACATGCCGCCCCGTTCACAGTGCATTAGGCCCTTGTGTAGTCGACCTCAGCGTCTTCCTCAGTCGTAACTGCTTCTGTGTGTGAAACTAAACATCTCATTCTACCGATCTTGTCCGTTGTCGTTCGCGACGCTGCCTATGCCGCTCCAAAACGCCCATTTTGCCCTAACCCTCAGAGTACCGCGGGCCGCATCGACAAGTCCGAGAGGGCCCAAGGGCCGCACCAATATAAAAACTGAAAACCACATTATACAGTACAAAATATTTCAACGAAGTTATTAATGAGACACCTAGTGACATTTCTCACCACAAAGGTTATCAAAATCGGGGTAACGGAACTAACACTCAGCAAGAGAACGTCGTCTAACTGGTCATCTGTGAGCTGTGTACGGGTCTTCGATTTTGTAAGCTTCATCTTGCTAAACAGCGGTTGAAAAAGATGTTTCAATTCACGTTTGGAATGATGGAGGGGGACTGATGACCCAGCTAATGATCTGGCGGGCAATAGCAATGTTAATTTTGACAACTGGCCGCGGGTTGGGGACCCCTGTCCTAAGCCTTTTGGGTTTCGGCAAGACATACTCGAGAGTTCGATGTAGCTCTCGGGCAGGTGCTCCCTCTGTTTCTGCTCAGGAGGCCCTCTTGGATGGTAGGTACCACGTCTCAACATTTGTCGCCACGCCTCTCCTCCCAAAGCTTCAACGCCGGGAGTATTGTATTCGAACTTTTTCGAGCACACGGCGTTCACTGTGAAGCCGTCCGTGCCTGTGTATACGGATGACTTCAAATCCGAGAAGGGGGTTCGGCTTTCACGCCTTCAAATCTTGTTAGAAACCGGGCGGGCTTCTGCCGCAGTTGCCTCGTCTTCACTACCGAGCTGGTTGCAATAAACCATTGAGTACGACAAATTATGCGTCCTGCCTTTTTTGAGGACAGGATTGTGATATACTGTAACCGACTCACACAGATTTCTGGCTTCCCTCGACGCATTGTAATCCTCACATTCCCTAGATCAAATTTTCCTGACGCCAGGGTGTCGCGACCCGTGATAGTTTTTTTTCTCAATTTTTTCGATTTTGGTTTATTGGCTGTCATCTATCTGTTTTAAAATGCTAATATAGCCTAATAATAGGCTAGCCACTGCTAATTTCGGCGAATATTCGCTTGATGGCAGTCACCAGATGGGCGAATAAAATTTTAAAAATCGTTTGCTCATCCCTGATTGGTGCCTTTGTGTGGGGAGAGGGGTTACCCTCTCTTTGTTCCCGTTGGGGGCGGGGGTATAACACGTCTGCTAGTATCGTCACCCGTTTCCCCCTTCTAGTGCCCCCCCCCTTTCTTTTCAGTATTAAACCCTTAAGGTGATGTTAGTTACAGTATGGGCAACCATAGTACGGTTTACAAGGTGGAGAATTGTTTGGCCTACATGCCCCAATGCCCGCAAACTGAATGCGAGCTACGGCCGCGTTGGTATTTCGCTTTAAATTCGAGAGGAAAAATCTGGTTCCGCAAGAGAGCGTAATAATTTCGTGTTCTTAATTTTGCTATACTCGTACGCCATATTGAATTTGTTATATCATTTAAGGCTTTCGGATTATGTACTTTTAGATTTGAAATAGAATAACCATAGAGAATATATTTAAAGGTATAATTCTTTTATTGTAAGGGTTCTGTGAGACGAAGCTATTTCAAGGATTGCGATGGGGCGAAAAGGTAGAGAAAAGGGCTGACCTCAATTCAAGAATGAGAAACTACCCCGCCATGGAGCTCCTGAGAGAATGGCGGCTCCAAACCTGGACAAACAACAGAATTATCCAACCTTTGCCTTTAGCGCCTTAAATGCCTCGTGGTTGGTTCTCAGGACAAATTTTAAGTACCCTCGTGGAGGGATCAAAATGAAAAAGAGGGTGCAGTATTGCAGCTGCTGCTGGGGTAGAGTGCGGGAATGACGCTCCCGTCCACTCGGCTCTATATAAAAAAAAAGAAGTGAAAACCTCCCTGGATTTCGTCGAGAGGTGAAATGTGATTCAAAAAGTCCATTGCAAAGAAAAAAATAGTAGGTGTGTCTTCACCACCGATCAGCACTCATTTAAGATGTCTTTTATTTCTCAGTGGGTTGAATCGGGATACCATCCAGCGACTCGCCACACGAGATGATCGTAACTAAACGACCACATCACTTAAATTACTTTACTTTTATTGCACTAAAATTCAATTATAAATATATCTGGCCTACTTGTAAGAAAAGCTTAATCGCTGTTCGAACTGGGCATTATTTCAATAAGAAGTCGGGTATCAAAAGGAATTGTGAACATTTATGTTTCTTCCCCACCATTTCGGTTATAAAATGAAAAACAAAACAAAAGGAAATAAAATGAGCAGAAGCGACTTCCATATCTAGGACTTCCCCCACCGGGGGGGATCTGCAACTATATGTATGTACACATATCTTCCACATACTTCCACTTCAATCTTCTTTGCAAAGTTCTCCTTACAAACTTTCTGCTGAAGATGCCATCGTAGTCGTAAACTAGATTGAAACTACCTTTTTCCCCTTATCGACATCTCCATTTTACTCTCTTTTTTGCCTCTATAGACAAGCTTCTTTCTTCCAATTTTCTTGACCTGCGGCTAATTTTGCTGGCTTGTCGACGACCAGCTTTCGTTCATTCATCCCGGCGGCCCTGCCCATCCGAGAAAATAGGGGGATGGGGGTCGACCACTCATCCGTCCTATGCATGCAGAATAAAAACACGTAGTAGCTGACATCCGGAAGATTGTGCCCTCCTCCCCCAGGACACAATACTTGTAGGAGGATTCGCGGCTCTATATCTTACCCACACGTTCACTTCCTATTTTAACTCCTTTCACTCTTTGATAAGTGTGTTTTCTTTTCCCTGGAACCGTTTTCATTCGCTCCTCTGATTCGCTTTTTGGGGTCGCGTCGGAATGGGCACTTATCGCTTACCCGCCTTCGCCCCCCTCTCGAGACCCTCTTTTTGTCCTCTCAATGAATCGACGACCGCCACTTTTCATTGTCGGGGGGGGGAGGGTCTCATATTGGCGAAGATTCTTTTTGCTCATTTTCCATTCGGGCATTTTCTTGCGCGAGTCCCTCTTCGAGACGAAAGACTTAGTTGCCACATTATGTAATAAGGAGGTAGACCACCTCAATACCAAGTGGCTGTCAACGCCTTTAAATTCTCTTAATCCCAACGCGGAATAATGAGAAAGTAAGAAAGAATAAGGGGCTAAAGGCTCACTACACTAGTGGGTATGTTTGTATAGAGGCGGGCATTGTCCCGGCTCTTTGTGCAGGCTCCCAGGTGGAGACCGGTTTCCCTCCATTATGAATTCCTCTGCGAAGCGAAAGTCCCGTTTGGATGCGAACGAGAAATTCGCTTCTCGGTACACGATTTGCTAAGTTTGAGGCTGGCGACGAGGAATGGGTGGGTTTGTTTCGAGGTTGTAGATTAAATGCAAACTTGCTTCGTTTCACCTTGATGGATTTGTGAATTAATATTTGTATTAGGAATATAAATGATAGTATGACTATTTCGCATTAAAGTCCCCCACCCCCCTTTCCGGACTATCTCCCGGGATGATTCTTGTTTCGTTTATTCCCTCACGATTGTAAATTCGCATATCACAAAAATAATGGCCAACTGCCTTTAAAAGGCAACGCATCATCTTATTTTCTAATAGGCCGATTCGTGCTAACCGAGCCTATTATGCGGAGGATTTTCCCACGAGCACAGCCTTTGCCCACTCTGCGCACTCTCTCTCCATGAGCACCAGATGCCGATTGCGTCAAGTTATTTTTTGTCGAACTTGTATCAACAGCCAGCGGTAAGCCGCTCTCTCATCGGTCGGGCCGAGTGACCTCTGGAACAATGGTCCGGCATGGACGGAGGATGCAGTCTTATATGGATCTCATCATCTTGCACTTGACGAGCGCTCCCTGAACAACTACACCGAGATGATGCAGTCTCGCTTTTGGTAACCTAACAATGTTATTATGGAGTTGTGGTTGACCTTAAAAGGCTCTGATCGCATCCACGCATCTGTGATTCCCAGGGCAAAAATTTCAGCCTCTGCCCGTCTTTGGTGCGTGTGTGTGTATATATATATATATATATATTTATTTTTTTTCATTACCCTTGTCTACACGCTCTCTTTCGCTCGCGGAAGGGTCCCCACTCTATAAGTCTGGAAGTCTGGGGTGGCAAAACTATGCAAAAAAAATTACCCTTAGTTATTAATGTATATCTATGACGTATATGAAAACAAATGCACAATGTAATTGTAATCAACTTATATGTATTCGAAATTTGCATCTGTTTAAGTGCGGCTCGCACAGCTTTGCATAAGCTCCAATGTGGCCCGATGCTTAAAATTACTGCTTATCCCTGGCTAATAGTGAAGAGAAGGTTGGCTCTCCTTCTCCCAAACCCTAAGTAAGGGATACAAAATCGAGGATAATCCGATGTACGATGTGATAATGGGATCTAATGAAAATAACCCTGCGTGAAATTTATTTGAATCGGTTGGAGGAGACGAGGAATTTTACTGAAAACTTTGTTCTAAAGTAAGGACAGCCTATTTTTACCATTGAACATTTAACATTATCGTTGACACGATAAAAAGAACTTTGAGGGGCATCTTTACAAATGTTTAAAAAATATATGAAGAGCGGCTTCACCACTTTTTACAGGCGGAGCTTCGGTATGTGTGTGGCCTACAGACAAAGTAAGGACGGTATCGGTTTCTCTTTTAAGATCGAATTGAGACTAACCTTTCCAGTAGTGTTAAATTCTTCTGAAAAATATATTTATTAGTCTTCCTTTTCTATATCTTCTCCCAGTAGAAACATTCCAATATCTTTTTGACTAACTTTTTTTAATCTTGGTAACCGTAATCTTTATTTTCTTCTAAAATTTTATTCATAATCTCGTCTTTAAATGATTCTTCGTATACAATATTATTTTTTAATTTACTTTATTCAAACCTTTCTCATCTTCATTCTTATATTCAGCTAGTAAAAAGTATAAAGTGAGAAAAATGGTAACTCATAAATTATTTGGATAAAGCTTTAAATATATGAAAAAACTTCCCTAATGCATGTTTTTTCAAACTCTAAAGCAACTCTTATAAATAACTATGATAAAACCTTTGCATATATGAAAACCAGGCCTTCCCTCTAATTTTTCTATCTCTAAATATGAACTTTGATAAAATCATTCAATAAAACATTTCCCCATACCCACTAACCAACTTTACTAACACCCCTTTTATGGATAATTATTAATTAGAGGAGGAACGAAAGCTGTTTAGGAGGGAAATAAACAAGGGCGTCGGAGTTGTGTTTGTGTGACGTAGGGGTACTCCCCTTCTGTTTTCTCATGTGGTTAAAAAGACCTTTTGAGCGGAATAACATCAATATATATATTTTTAGATACTATCTTTTCGAAAGCCAAACACGCGATAAATCGCGTGCGAAACGTGGGCGTACCCCGTGTCAACACCCCAGATTCTTTACGCCATCGGTTCTTGGATCGAGTCCTTCTCGAAATTGGAGTTGTCAACAGAGGTGGGCACTAAATACATTGAAAGTATTTAAATATTAAATACACGAGAAAAATGTATTTAGATAATAAATACTAAATACATTTTGAAAATGTATTTAGATACATTTTTAAATACATACATTTCAAATACATGATATATAATAACAATTGATAAGGACCATTGGTATCACAACAAAAAATATCCATTAAAATGAAATTGTATATTATAATTACTAATGTAGGATTTGATAACAATTGGACTTAGGTATCACATAAAAAATAGAAAGTTCCATAGAATGAAATTTCAGTTAGCTATTTATATCAGCATTACATTTAAGTAATATCAGTTGCTGAAATGTTTCGTCAGATAGGGAACTCCGTTTTAGAGATAAGGTCAATCCTCCTAAAGAGAAGAGCCGTTCCACAGCAGCGGACGACGGAAGGGTAGTGTTGTATTTAATAAATAACTTTTTCTATGTTTGGATATCTATCTAAACTTCGAAGTGTTTTATCTGAATCCTGAAGGTAACTGAACAATTATAAATCTGCGGCTGATCGTATTTGAGTGGGTTTTGTAAATCCAAAATAATCGCCACTGGATGATTCAGCTTCGGGTCCCTCTGCTAAATTCTAAATCACTTGAATCATAATATTTTTAACAGATTCTTGGTGGCTTGAACTGTCCCATGAAATACTGATATCTAACCAGCTGAGTTTGAAGAATGGATGGCTTGTTGATGCCATTAAGGCATCTGTAACGCTGGCTTCATTTGCCAACGTCAAATAAAATTCGTAGCTATTTTCAAAGCCCTTAGTACTGCACTTTGAAGAGTGAGCAAGGTAGGGAACAATTCTCCATAAAAACAGTTTTGTTCTCCCTGTAGGCGATCAATTGCCAGTGCAATAGGAACCAAAACTGAGACATACTCCCCAAGAAATTCAATTTCGTGACTTCTGAACACTGGAAGTTGAAGGGACGTCATGAGTTGATGTAATTTGTCCTTGTGTTTTAAAAGTAATGACAATGCATCAAACAGAGAGTTCCACCTTGTAATGCAAGGTACCTTTAATGAGCAGTTGATAACAGTTTTGATAATCTCTGCTGATTTTGGACGACCGCTTTTGTTCCATAATGATGAGCATTTCTCCATCACAGCATGATTGATATTTGCAAAAGAAGATATTTTCAGTGCCTGTTTTGCATCAGTTGATGTAGTTATGTTCTCCTTTGAAGCGACAGCATGCCAATACTCCACTGTGACGGACAAGAGCAGCTTGCTCAAACTGAAAAAAAATGCAATAATAGTCCAATGTTTGTCTCATAAATGTTTCCATAAATTTTACATTTAATATAATCAAGATAAATTCCACCAACATATAGGTCTGGTTTCATCCAAGAGCTGATAACTCCCTAACTGTAAAGACATTTTCAGTTTCATAAAGAGCAAAATCTTAACATACCCAATGAACTGTAACGCCCATAAAACTACGGTGACGAGTTGACCAAATATCTGCAGTAAGACATACGTAAGTACGAGGTACTATCTAGTTTATTCTTCAGTAGAGCTCTTGTTACTTTCTCTTCTATAAATTTCGGCCAAGCGTCCGCCTTAAAATGACGTCAACTGAAGAATTTAGACCTGCGGTCGTGGAATGTGTGATTATTGTGAATGAAATTGATTTTCACAGTGAAATGAGAATATATGGTATGCATATAAAATTTTATAGATAAAATGTAGCTATATGAATATTCTATAGCTATATAGGACTAGTACATTAATTCATAAATATATAATTAGTCCTTCATAGTCAGAATTGCATAGTAAAATATTGACTTTCATTATTGTTAGGAATAATACATTATCAAACAATTCATCTGATAACTACATATAATCGATCAATAATTGTACTAATTCCTGAAAAAATTGTATTCAATAATATCTTTAAGTAAATGATAGCGCGCTTTAAGAATATATGTATCGTGATTCTCATGAAATTATTGCAATATATTAACCTCTGTTGTTTGTATATGTCTTCCTTTATTTAACTTCGTTATATAGTCTACGCAGTAACCAATGATCCGAACGCTTTAGTATTCGGTCGTTATAAGAGCTTAACCTGTACTACTAATACTATAATTGTAAACAACACATGTAACTCAGAACTCACCTTTAATTAATCTCACAAAAACCTAGTTGCTCCATGTTTGATAGGGGATACACACCTTGTATGATAAATTCTACAATCAGCTTATCAACAACATATTGTTTGACCTTTTTAGTATTCACCGCCAAACACTCCGGTAACGTCTTTACTTTAACACCGCTGCATGAAGGACCATCGTCTAATACTGAACATTTTCTTTTTGAATCTTTTCTTTGAGCTGTCACATAGTTATCCGCTTTTTGCATGGGATGTTTTCTCTGTTGATAAATTACATGATCAGATAATGAAGGACATTTGTTTCACGTTGCCATAATTCACGTTAAATTCAATCAGCATATACTATACATAAAGGTGTTGCAAAAGGAAGCAGGTAGATTCTTGCATGGTAAACCTACGCTACTTAACATTATGGTTAGCTAGTAGCAATTTTGCTATCTTTTTAAAAAAATAAGAAATAGTGAAACTTCTCAATTCAATTAAGTATCATATAATTAGTTTTAATAAATTCTTACCTTCAAATGAATGCGTAGATTGGAAGTAGCATTGCTCGCTGCAGAGATTTCGCCATTGCAGGATGTACATACACGCTTCACATTTTTTCCGTCGGAAGATTTCACTCTAAAAAATTTACCATCTAGTAAAGCATGACTATAATTACATGATTCTTTATCTTCCTCGTCTTTATTATTGTCTAATCTCTCAATTTCCCACTCTTTCGAAGCTGAAGTTGCCATGCAGTAGTTGAAATAACGCTGAGCGCTCTCACCTTACAACCGAACACAACTGTAACCATCAGTTAACTGAATTTGAACTGATGCAAGCAATCTTCCCTCATGGTCTCACGCAGTCAACCGTTTGTGTCATACAAGTTGCGACAAGCTAAAACATGCATTACACGTTTAACAGCTATATAAACCTATTTTCAGTAAAGTATTTAAATCCTTTCAAAATTATTTAAATACATGATTTCATGTATTTACAAATACAATTTTAAATACATAAATGGATTTAAATACTGCCCACCTCTGGTTGTCAATAATATTAAAATAAACCTTTGCTTCATTTGGCTTTTTTATTTTGAGAAATTGATAATTTTGTAGTTGAATGCGTGAATGTCATGTAAATTCCGATCAAGCGATGGTTTAGGTCAGAGTGGAAAGAAGAAGAATGGGAGGTTACCTCTATGGTACATATATGTATGGTAAATCAGGATAAAAATATAAATATAGGGTCAATCTCGAGCACAAGTGGCTGCGCCTGGTAGGATGAACTAGTGTGTACCAGTTGAGTGGTGGACGGGGATGGACGAAAAGTTTGAAAGTAAGCCCGAAACTATTCTGGATTCTCTTTCACTGAAGTTTATTCAAATTTGTATGCCAAAATGAGATGGCTTTCAGTCACATTTTATATTTTTTGTATATATTTATCAAGCCATCGATGGAAGCATTTGAAAGTCCTGCTAATATTACACCCATGTTGTGTTAGCGGTGCCTCCCTCCTTATTTATTAAGAGAAGTTAAGAAGAGTTGCGCAGGTTGTTTACACGAACCTTTGCTTACTCGTTTTCACCTCCCCCTAACTTCACTCTATTTACTAATTTGAAAAATAACATGGAGATGCCTTCCTTGGTTTGCGTTTTAACTGTTTACTTAATTGGACCCCACAATGGGGTAGCCCTTGTAGCCTGTTGAACTTGGTACCTGTAGGAGATGCACTTCCTCCCTGCCTAAGGGCAAATTAGGGAAACCCTTTCACTGGTTTCACTTGAACTGTCTCTCTGATGGGGCCTGGGAAAGTTGTTGGTGCGCTTCCCCTTCGCCCCCTCTCAGCGCTACTTTACCTTTTATTATTAGTTTCATTATTAGTTAGTATTATTAGAATTGTGATTGTTACTTATTATTATTTCTTATTATTTATTATGATTATTAATTATCCTTTATTATTATGTATTATAATCATTGTGTATTATTATTGCGGTTATCCCCTCAACCTTCTCTGCCCGCACTTTGTACCAGGACTGTTCACACATGGACACAATTCAGTGCATTAGCCATGGTGCCTTGATGGATCCTAGGATCACCTAGCACCAGGGTATGATGATAATAGGTGATCACCCACCCAACTCTTAGTGGACTCGCCTATCTCTACTTCTCTTTATAGCACACCCTCCTGCCCCTTTCCAAGCTTGCTCTTTTATCCACAGAGTTTCTGGCTGACGGCGCACTTTCATCCTCAAATGAGCTTTCGTCGTGTGGCAGTATATACTGTGAGGTCTTACATGCTGCCAGGGCAGAAAACCCGCTGGCTAATTCAAGTATTAGTTCGGGGTATGTTGGGCCGTCGACTCTGCTCACCCTCCTCCAGTGAACATGTAACGTGGCTACGCCGGCACCAACCCTTTATTGCTAAAGCTCCCGGCCTGCCCAAATGGTTTTCTGATCGTATGGGGACTTTTTTCTTAATCCATTTACTTTCCATGATCCATATTTTCTCTTCTTCTAATATAGTGACAACAAAATGCAATCGTGGGAAAACGCACGGATCAACCTCCAAACGTGGCCTCTCCATCCATAGGTGTCGGGGAGGACGAGGAAAATCAAGGCACCCCTTCAACCGATGGAGGGACTCTCGTCGCACCTTCGCCATACGGCAAAGGGGCTTCCCCTTTGCCATCTTTGCTTTGTTAGCCACTCTCTGTCGGCTTGACCTCTGAAAAGGAGGCCCCCCCCCTCCTGGACCTTCTCAGCGGCCCGTAGAACCTCCCTCTACCGGGGAGGAGGTTTACTCCTCCTCTAGGCTTGCGGTGGCTTCCCTCTCAGCCCCTTATTTTGAGGCGCCCTCGGTCAACTCCGCAGTCCCCTTTCACACATTACAGAGAAGTAGTGCCAAGAGAGAAGACAGGATGTCCAAAATTAACCGGTATGGTAGGAGCGGCTCGATACAACCAATCCCCTTAGGGTGGGCAAAGGAGAGAGAGAGGACCGTCGGTCCGTGCCCCTTAATGTTCTGTAGTCCTGCATTTTAAGCCTGCAGGGATCGACAAAACAAGAACAGACAGGCCTCGATAGGGATCTGTGATGCCTCGGAGGCGATGGTTGGCCACAACATGGAGCGCCCCCCCCCCCTAGATGGACACTGTCCCGGAGGTGAGCCAGCCGCGTATAGCAGGACTTTCCGTGGGGGCGAACATGGCCCTTGTGTATACTCTTCCTTAGATGGCTCGGGCCCCCCGAGGACTCACAAGAAAAGGAGGAATCTCATCCCCCGGCTGATGCCCATTTGACAGTCAAGACCTTCTTCATTTCAGATAGAATCTTGCTGAGGCAGGTGCATCTGGCCCAGGGGCTCCTTCCAGCGATGGGGAGAAGCGGGTTCTTTCAATCCCTCTCTCCTAAAAAGAAAAGAAATAAGAACAAGATTAAGGGTTCCTTTTCCTCCGCGGGAGCTCCGGGGATTAACGGGTCCGCTCCCGTTTCGGCAAGCGACCAAGCCAACATAGGCACGTCCGGTCCCTATGCTCCCCAGGGTGGGGGGGCCCAGACCAAGATAAAAGTAGTTAGTGTGCTGAGCAGACCCTTGGATTACGTCGAGTCCCTTCATTAAGCGAGTACCTAGCATTTTCGAGCCCGCTCCACTGATAGCAACATGTTCCATCAAAGGAGAGCACTAGCTAGCCTGATTGGTAGAGAGCCGAAGGTGACCCGTTTCTCGGACGGATCCTTCTGGTGAATGCGTCGAATCCCTTCGAGGTGGCCACGATTAGTGCTCTTCGGACACTTGATGGTACGCTAGTGAGTGTGATGCCACACTCTACCATGAAATATATGAAAGGAGTGATTTACGCGAGAGAACTCGTGGGCTACTCCATATTATATGACATCACCTTAGAGCTCGCCGACCATGGAACGGTTAAGGTCGAACGTGTCATGAGAAAACAGGGAGGGGCCCCGAGTCCCATCCCTACACTCTTCGTTATGTTCGACTATGACAGGCTCGGTGCGTGCCGGTTGGTACCGCTACCACGTGAAAGCATTCGTGTCACTGCTGCGAGGTGCTACTACTGCCATCGCATTGGCCCTACGAATCGCTCTTGTAGACTTGCAAACTCGGGGTTACCCGAAGTCTGTCTGTGTAAGTTGCTCCAAGGCCGCACACGATAGTCCAAATCGTGTGTGGTCAATTGCTGAGAGCCACACCCAGCTTCTTCGAAGCAATGTGGTGCGTATCTCGTTGAGAAGGAAATCCTGGCAGTTCAGGCCCAGGATCGTCCCTCATCATTTTGCGAGGCTAAGGACTTGGTCCTGCGCGCGCCCAGCACTGCCGGGGACGTCTTATGCCTCATTGTTTAAAAAGACACTCTCTTCTACTAACCCATCCAGGCATACGAGAACGGTCGTTTTGGTGCTCATTCCGAACCCTTTGCGGGTTTTAACAATCCCAGTCGCTTCCCTGGTAGAGCCGGCGGCACAAAGGGTTCACCTCCATCCTTGGCTAAAACAAAGGATCCACCCACTACCCTAGCATGACCATTTCCCGTAAGGAGAAACGGTCGCGCGCCTCCACCGAGTCGTTAGACGCACAAGAGGTAATACCTCTTAAGGTAGTTGTGAGGCAGTCTTCACGGGGCTCCTAAAGCTGCCCCCAAATGGAGTAAAACACCAAAGGAGCTTCGGCTCCTCTGCCCTCACCCAAGGCTGGATTGAGTGACTCGGGAGATGATGTAACCCCCAAATGAAGATCCGCCGCCTCCAAGGCTCTGCGCTTGCAAAAGGGATGGAATCAAAGACTTGCATAGCGAGCCCAGCCTCCACTAATAGGTCCTCGAAGGCCACAGTGCCTGTTCGTCCAACTGCGCGCCGAGTTCTGCCTCTGGAAAGCGTACGGCCAATCATGTTATGGTCTTTTCGAAACGGGGCCCCGCATCTCATCCCAGCTCCTAGCCTGGTCAAAAGGAATATTTCTTCAATGGAATTCCTGCCGACTCCGAAACAACTGGAAGGAGCTGGGTAGACTCGTCTCCTCTCCTCCCGCGTTAGCTATTTTTCTGCTGGAGACCATGCTGATCGTGTTTCCCATGCCCACCCTCCCGTAATATAAGGGTTTTGCGACTGCGCCATCACGGGATGTGGGCTGAGCTGTTCGATGCGTAAGGTGATGTTTCCTGTCTTCTATTTGTGATAAATAACTGCTTTCATGCAGTTGCGGTGCAGCTACACCTGGATAAGAGGTATACTGCAATTTTCGCGTAGTTTCCACCGTGAGCCGACTTCGACGCACGGAATTTCCATCTCGTCGTCGCAGAGTTTTCGAAGCTCTTCTGCTCGAGGGGGTTTGAAAGGTAGACACTCCTTGTGGGCAGATAACAAGATAAATCCCAGAGGTCAGGTCCTTGCCGACCTGATGGACGAGCTGAACATAGGTGTCCTAAATATTGATGAGTAACATCACTGTCCAGGAACCGCATCATTATCATTTTCCTGTCTTGATATATCCCTATGCTCTCCGGATCCACAGTCTGATTTGGAGTGTTAGGTGGTCGATGGCCACCTCCATGGTAGTGATCACTTTCCCATTCAACTATCATTTTTTGTGCCGTTGTCGTCTGAAAAACCGCCCGGGTAGTGTTTGGAACGAACGCGGTGGTCCGTACCTCAGGAAATGACTGATTTTTCTGTCCCAGTATATGAGTTTAAGAGTGTGGTCGATGCTGTTGAGTTTTTCTCTGGCAATCTCATCGCCGTGTGCTTAACTGCTTTTCCTACAATCTCTGGTCGTTTCGCACGCCTTCCGCTTGGTTGGTGGTCGGCCGAGTGTGAGACGGCCACTCATATAGAGGCGATATGCCTACATGTGGTATAAGCCCTGCCCGAAGGCCTTCACTTTCGGTGAATTTTGCCGAGCTTGGGCTTGGTTCCGGTATATTTCGAAGCACACCGCCGCTTTTTCTGGCGGGCATACGTGCCGTCAATCAACGGGAAAACCTCTCTTGCTGAGATGTGGAAGCGACTCAAAAGGATTCGGAGCAAGTTCCCGCAGGACCCTCTTCCCGTTTTCTAGGAGAACGGGACCACAATCTCAAAACCTCCGCGGTGTAGTCTTTCGCGACTGCGTTCTACGCATTTTCTATCCAAGATGGCTGCTCCGCACCAGTATTCAATGCACGTCGTGATGTCACTGAAGTCAGTCGATTGGACTTCACCTCCAGAGGCGGAAAACCCTTCAACGTTGGGTTTACGCTGAGTCAGTTGAGTTACGTTTTCGCTTCATGCCCGGACCGCTCCTGGTCTTGACTATGCCTCGTATGATATGCTTCGACAGATAGGTGAGCGAGGCATGGCATTTCTGTTAGATTTATTCTAAATGAGCTTGATGGGTATCCTCCAAGACTCCTGGCCAATGACTACTGTGTTCGCTTTTCATAAACCGCGGGGAGATCACCCTACCCTATCTGGTTTCCACACAATTTCTCTAACCTCCTGCATGTGCAAGTTGATGGAGAAATTGCTTAATATTAGATTAGCCCTTTTCTTGGACTGTGGTGACCGCGTGTCTCTGCTGCCTAAACTTCCACAGAACCATGAGTATTGTATTCTTAATTTTATAAGCATGCATCTTGCAACACTAGAAACGTGCCGGTGTACACAGATGTCTAGCTCCTGTTACCAACACGGATTTTTGCCTCTATGCTCCTTTGCCCTTCCTGTTGTTACTTATTTCTTCACTGCCTAATTGGTTGCAATGTAGCGCTTGGTTTGGGAGATTAGCGTGCTGTATCCGGTTTGAACACCGTTCTATAATACATAGAAACTCACAGAGCGCGTTTATTCCTTGTGGCCTTGTAATCTGCACATCTACAGGTTCGTAGTATTCGTTAGGTCATGGGTGCTCCGAATTGGAGAGAACGTCTCGATTGCCTTCTGCTCGATTCCTGGACCTTTAAATGATGGTGCCAAATAGTCTGTACCGACTGGGCGACCGAACTAGCGATTTGTTCTTACCCACTCTGCAGGGCATGCATCAGGTCACCCCTTCAGGCTGCATGGCAAAGTAGATGGCCTTTTTAAGCAAGCATTCATTCCCCCATGTTCTTAAAAGACATGTTTTCCCCAACTTCTCTTGTGAAATAATCCATTCACAGTTATTATGTATTTCTTAATGCACTGTTTGCCCCAAAAGATGTTTGTGTCGAACAAAATTACAAGTTAAATGTCCTAAACTTGGGCGCACAAAATGCTTTGTATGCATTTTTACTTTGAGTCGATATTTGGAAAGCGTCATTTCCATGCGTATGTAGTTTGCATTGATACTCCAACCTGACCCCATTTTTATCCATTTCATCAATGTTCTAAACGAGAAACTTGAGCTAATGCCTAATTTCACACCGTGTGGACTTCAAATCTCATGTCTATTTCCTCATTTCCTTTGCGAATAATGGTTAAAAAGCTTGCAATCAGCCTTTCATTTACTTCCTGCAGTTTTATTTGCAATATGTTCCACGGGGTAGAAGAAACAGGAATTCCAAGTCCAATCAAACTTTATTTAGTTGATTTTTAAGTAAAAAAACAAAAAAAACTCTAAACTATTTTCAAGGAAAACGATTGCTTACAGACAAAGGCAGACTCACGCACTGGAAAGCCTAGACGTTAGGATTAAAAAGGGAGACCGGGGGTAACAGAAAACGAGCAACCTTTATGTTCCAATACTCTTTGAAGAGAAGGAGAAGGGTTGAAGGCTTCGAGGTTAGATTCTACGTATTCTTTCATCCGTTTATCGGTCGGTATATATATCTACTCGCCGTGGCATATTATGTTGTCAATTACTTTAATAATAATACATAGGTAACATTACTACCGTACCATTCCACTGCCGTTGTCCGGTTTAAAACTAAGTGCTACAACAGCGCTATTGAGGGCAGGTGGCCACCTCGAATTCTCAGACTCGAAGTTTGGCAACCCTACCTTTTTATTTATAAGGGTGTGGGAATATGTCTCTCCCCCTTCCACTGTTTGGCAATTGGCCGTTGTTACATGAGCTGAGCCCTCCGTTGGTCGATTTTTTTTTCAGTTTAAAGATGTAACCCGGTCGGATATGAATGAGACAATTGCGTTATGTTTCGGCGCGTTCTCACTGAGCTTCGTTCTCTTTTGTAGCTCCAACCTCGAATTCTCGCTGTTTGTCCTTAACTTCGTGTATCCCACTCCATCACACTTAAGAGGTTCAAAGGTGTAGTTTTGAATGAGTGCGAATTGTATTTTCTAAGTAATTTCAGCCTTATTAAGTTATATTGAAGCAAATTGTACAATATTGACACAAGATGACCGTCAATTTTAATTACTTTAAGATGAGGCTATTTAGGAGGTATATTGAGCGTGAAGGAAATAATTATAATAAACAAGAATAGTGTAGCCGTCAACTTTAGACGCTCTCGATGGTCTATACTAAATTAAGTTACGCTATATGGGAATTGAGTGCACTATATTTTCTCCAGTGATTATTAATTATAAAGTAAGAGCTGAAGAGACATTCTATGTAACTTAGATCGAAAGGCATAAATAAGCTTGAGTCAGTAAAAGGGGGTGAAATCATTCCCTTGGAGCAAACTGCCTCACACACACACATACTCACACCTCCTTCCACCCCCCACCTTTTTCATTTTGGATTTTTTTTTATTTATTCGCTTTTGTTTATGTTTATTTGCCCTTTGTGTGAGTGTGCCCTCGTTTAAGTGGTTTCTGAGCGTAAGATTTGAAGCGTTTGATCCTTCCTTGCTCCTGTAAACTCAAGTTTTGAAATCCTCCTTCCTCATGGCGGCCAAGATTTGAAGATAAACCTGCCGCTTAGTCTCTCTTATATGCACCTCCGAACAAAGGCCAAGTTCGTAAAGTTGTTCTTATATTCTTGAGACGAACAAGTTTCTTAAGGGTTTCAAACAGGCTACACTTAAAATTGAGGCTCATGTCATCATCACCTTGCCTTTTTCCTGAGTTCGTTTTCTTCTGTCCGTCATCCCCCGCTATTCTTTCTCTGCCTTGAACATATGCAGTCTTTTCCTCTTTTTAATCAAGTTGTTACTTTGTTTAATATTTGTAATTTCCTTTGAGGACAGTTTCTATTTGAGATAGCCACGTTGGCCCTTTCCTGTACACGCTCCTTTAATTTGTCCTCATGTGCGGGATTATGTCTCATGTAACTGAAATTGCTGCAGTTCGTTAGCCCATCTCCTTCGCTAAAATGTGTAAGTTGATTTCAGTAAATGAGTAGTTTAGATAATATACTCAATAATGCATTGGGAGGGACTGTTTAAAAGAATAGTACCTTGTGTAGACTCACACCTGGTACTTGGAGGAACAGCACATCTACTCGGTCCGAGTGCGAATTGAGAAGGTTCCTTCACTGGGTTGAGTTCAATTCTCTGACGGGTCATGGGGAAGTGGTGCGTTCCTCCTTTCCCCTTTACCTTAAAAACGAAACATCTATCTAGGATTAAGAACCTGTCTATTTCGCTACACATGGCACCTGGAGGGATTTTACTTCCCCCCAGGGTATCCCAGTACTGGGTATGATAATAATAGGTGATTCCTCACCCTACCCCTTAGTGGACTAAACTATCTCTACTTGTCTTCATTACATACCCTTGTCTACGCCCTTCCGAATTTTGCTCTTACTATCCAAAGAGGTTCTGGCGGCTCTGTGCACTTTGGTCTTCTTACCATAACCTAGCCCAGTGGCAAGATATCCTGAAGGGCCCCTACTTTCTGTGAGGGCTTTCCGGATTAGCTCTTAAAATAAAAGAAACCCTACTTTGAGGGCCGAAAGCTCGCCCGCTAGTGGAGGCATTAGGTACAGCGTGTGCTGGGTCGTCCTTTATGGTTTGAAGCCCTAGGACAACGTCGCCATTACGGCGGGTCTGGTTGTCAAGGCCCATCTTAGCTCTAATCCGCAAGCTGATCACATCCGGGGTTTTCTGGTCCTCTGGGGAGTTTTGCCTTAACTTCCCAAGGAATTGAGAGGTCATATCATTTGCCTTCCGTGTAACTGTATTATTTTTTAAATCTATCTTGGCTACGCCTAAAGGTAATAGTGGGAGTTCGTGCCGCATAGGGCTCTGCTTCCAAGCGTGTCTTTGTCCCCCTTAGTTGCCGGGGAGTACTAGGCAACTCGCAGCACCTCTTGTACTGGTGAAGGGACTCCACTTACACCATATGATTGAGGTCAAGGGGATTTCCCTTGACCATCTTCTGAGCAGCCCTCGGGTAGCTGAACTCAAATGTAGATACCCCTCCCCCACAGTGCTCATTCAGAGGCGCGCTCCAAGACTGTGCTAGCAGATTGGGGGCTTCCCCCTCTCCTATGCCTATCTCCTTTGCTAGAGTCGTCTTTGGACGACTCCTCTTCTTTACAGGCGTCACACCCCCTTTCCTTTACTAGAGGTCCGCCAAGATAAAAAAAAATTGCACCCGGAAGCAATGTAGTCTTGAATCGCGCTCCCGATGGGCGCAATTAAACAGGGAAGCCCGCTTAGAAGAGCAAGGGGTTGTAGGATCCACTGAACCTGCCACCCACTTTATTAGACCCAAAGCTTAGTAACTTTGCTATGGTCTGGCATGCCTGCCTCCACATTTTCCGTTAGAAGTCGGCATGCTGACCACAACGAGGAACAGCACATTGATAAATCCTTGGCCTTTTGAGTCACTGGTAAATATCCTCAACCCATGCCGATGATCAGATGGAGGGCCCCACGGATGTAGACATGGACCCGGACGCTCCTCCGCCCAAGATGTTAGAGTCTTCTATGGGGGTAAACACTGACTCGGTGATAGATACTCCGTAGTTAAACTCGCTCCTGTGCACCATCCTCGTTAATCGGCACAGCCCCTCTAAGACCCAAAAGAGGAGGGACCCCTCTCCTTTAGGCATTTTGGCAGGCGACCACGCTGAGACCGGCACGCCCAGCATCGAGAGGCCTTCAGGCGGGGAGGCCCAGACGACGAAGACCAGAGAGGCAAGTGCGCTGAGACAAGCTGGCGTTTTTTTTTAGCCCGGTGACTTCAAACGCTTTCTAGTTCTTCACTACACCGAGTTGATCAAAGGCAACATGAACCATCAGAGGAGAGCATTAGCTAGTTTGATTGGTAGACAGCCAAAGGTGACCCGTTTCTCGGACGGGAGCCTTCTGGCGATTGCAACGGACCCATCCTAAGCGGCCATGATTATTGCCCTTCGGACACACAATACCTTGTCGGTCATTGTGACGCCACGCTCTACCAGGAACTTCATGAAAGGAGTGGTTTACAAGAGGGAACTCTTGGACTACTCCGTTGAAGACATCACCTTAGAGCTGGCCGACCACGATGCGGTCAAGGTCTAACGTGTGATGAGACAACAGGGACGGGCCTCGGGGCCCACCCCTACACTCTTCGTCACGTTCGACAGTGAGAGGCTCTGCCGGTGCGTGCCGGCCGGTATCGCTCCCGCGTGAAATTATTTGTGTAACTGCCGCGGTGTTACAACTGCCACCGCTTCGGCCATACGAATCACACGTGTAATCGTGCAAAGTCTGGTTTTCTCGAAGTCTGTGTAAGTTTCTCTTAAGGCCGTACACGTCCCTATCGTTTATGCCCAAGTGTGGCAATTACAGAGAGCTGCACCACGCTTCTTCAAAACACTGTGGTGCGTATATCCAGGAAAAGGAAATCTTGACAGTTAATGCTGCGTATCGTCTTTCATTTCGTGAAGATAAGGATTGATCCTGGCGCGCCCTGCCCTTCTGGGGTTCGTCATGCCTCAATTTTAAAACAGGCACAGTCGTTTCCGCACCCATTCGGAACCATTCTGTGGTTTCTCCTCACTCCGGGCACTTTCCTGGACGCTTCTGGCACTTAGAGCGTCGGGATACTACTCGATCAATACTACGGGTCATTTCCTTGACGGCAATATAGGCGAGCTGGAGATAGGTTTCCTAAATGTGAATGAGTTTACGCATCATTGCCCGAGAACCGCTTCCTATTCCTGCCTTGCTCTATCTTTGTGCTCTCTGAATGCACATCCTGATTTTGGGTAGGGGTTATTCGATGACCTCCATGGTAGTGAACAGTTTCCCTATCAAATATCATGTTTTGGGTCGCTGCCGCCGCCTGAGAACCCGCCCCCGGTGGTGCTTGGTGGTGTAAACCGCATTTCAGGATATGCCGGATTTCTCTGTCTTCTCAGTTGGGGAGTTTAGGTCGCTGCATGAGGAATTTGAGTTCTTCTCCGTCAACCTCATCGCCGCGGGTCTAGCTATATTCCTAGAAGGTCTGGCAGTTTTGCACCCCGACCGCTTCCGTGGTGGTCAGTCGAGTGTGAAACGGCCCTCAAATAGAAGCGTTATGCCTACATGCGCAATAAGCGCACCAAACGATTTCTTCTCAGTGAATTTCGTCGAGGTATGGCTAGGTTCCGGTATGATTCGAAGCACGCCCGCTGCTCATCTCAGGCATAGGTGTGTGAGTCAAAATTATTCGGGGCAGGTTCCAGCAGGACCCCCTGCCTCCTCCCGTTCTCTAGGAGAATGGAACCTCAACCTCAGACCCTGCGTCTGTGGCGGAATCCTTCGCGACCGCTTTCTCCCCATTCTCTAGCTGGGATGCTGCTCTGCCAACATTCATTGCGAGTCGTGATGTCGCCAAAGGCCGCCTACTGGACTTTACTTCCAGAGGCGGAGAAGCCTTCAACCACAGGTTTACATTGAGTGAGATGCGTTCCGCTCTTTCGTCCGTGAACGCCCCCACTGGTCTGGATGATATCCCGTGCGCCATGCTTCGACAACTGGGTGACCGAGGCATGGCCTTTCTGTTAGATTTGTTCAACAGGATCTGCGTAGAGGGTACCCTCCCAGTTTCCGTCCGGTTTCCGCCCAATCTCTCTAACCTACGTCTGTAAGTTGATGGAGAAATTGGTAAATGTTACATTAGCCTTTTTTTCGGAGAGTGGAGGCCATCACTCTTGTGCACAGTGCGGCTTCCGCAAGTTCCATTCGACATCGGATACTCTGTTGCGACCGGAAAATGTCGCCTGTGAGGCCTTCCTTCGTAGAGAGCACCATGCCACAGTGTTTTTCGATCTGAATAAGGCCTATGATACTGCATGGCGATACGGTATCATGGAGACTCCACACAATGGGGGCGAGGGGACACCTCCCAATCTTTATTTCTGAATTTTTGCGAGATCATCGATTCCGTGTACGGGCGGGGGGAGAGTGTCCTTCAGCGTAGTGTCCTCAGTGTCACACTCTTTACCCTGAGCATCAACGGTATCACCTCGGTGCTGCCGAAAGATGTTCATTCTACCCTCTACGTGGAGAACCTTTCGATCTCGCGGCGATTTGCCGCCGTGCTGACAGGACTCAGCTTCCCGCTTGGCCCCAGCTTAGCCTCTTCTCCTCTGTAACAGCCTGAGTTTTTACCCTACTTTATCACTTCTCCCTCAACCTATCCTACACCTTTCTCTGGTTGGCCTCTAATTTCAAAGGGTAAACGCCGACTAGCTTCCTCTCGCCCAACTATCGGATTGTGGCTGATGGGGGAAGGGTACAACGTTCCATCACCCCTGACCTCCAGCCTGAGCTGGTGGGTTTTCAACATCCTGTTTCATCTCCATCCACACCTTCCTTACATACCAATTCTTCTTATTTTCTGTGTATATCAATTTTACGCCATGCTGATGGGCTGCCAGGTCACTAGGGGGGAGGAGTGGCCCTTAATTGTGGCAGCTGGTTTTGCCGGCCCGCTGTTCACCCCTCGCAGAGCGGGCTACTGCGTGGAGTGATGAGCGTTTGCGTCCCGTAACAATTACAGGGTCACTATGCCCAATGATGACAAAAAAAAACCTGACTCTCCTTCTACCTTCCCCTGTAACATCGTCGGAATCGCCCTCGGGCATCTCAACCGATAAAATGGAGCCCCTTCCCCGTGCTTTCACAGGGGAGCTTCCAAATCTCTTCTACCGGAGAGGAGGTTTACTCCTCTCCTTTACATACAGGTACAGGGGAGTCCCCCCTCACCCTTTCATTGGAGTCGCCCTTGGCCGACACGCTTTTTACCAGCGGCAGCCCCCCCACCCATTAGCTTTCCAAGGCGACTGTTGTGATATATAGCGACTCACAAAGCGCCCTGAGTGCTATCGGGGCATTGGAATCTCCGCATCCCCAGGTTCGCGATAACCGTGGCGCTACGGTTTTGGCACACCGAGCTGATGTCGAGATTATCTTCTGCTGGGTTCCTCCACATGTAGGAATTGCGGGGAATGAGTGCCCTAAAGAGTCAACGAGGACTCTGCGACTGGACCAGCGTTTCGCTCTTCACGCCGACTACAGGGCAGGTATACAGGCAGCTCTCCGGGCTGCTTGGCAAAGAAGATGGGAGACGTTCGAAGGGAACTTAATGTTGCGTGCCATTACGCCGTGACTGTTCCCATGAACCTACCCCCCAATCCTCCGAAGGCTTCAAGTTGCTTTCTGTCATCTCCGAATTGGACACACTCGCGGGACGCACCGCCATTTGATGGAGCGCTCGCCAGCGCCCTACTGTGAAGACTGCGTTGTCTCCCAGACTGTTCGGCACATTCTTGTTGAATGTCCCAGTCTGGGCGATCTCCGCGCACGTTACTTGTCCCGCTACCGGGATGGGCGGGGTCGCTACCGCCTGTCCCTTGTACTCGTGACGAGTTCGTGCAAATTGACTTGTGAACTTATATACTTTTGAGGGGGGTCCGGCGTTCTCCCCTCTATTTAACTAGGGTTTTTGTTGTTTTCTTTATAGTTCGTAAGTTCCTGCGCCGGGGGGGTGGACCTCCCCCCGACGCCAGAGCTTGCTTCCTCGTTGCCATTTTCCTTTTTTTATTATTGCTGTTGTTTTTTTCATATTCTTATTTTAAAGTAGCCTAGTGCTAGGTTATCGTGAGTGCGGCGACTTGTGCCCAAGACGGTAGTCCCCAGATAGGCTCCTAAAAAAAAAAAATCCAAGGCGACTGCCAAGAAGTCAGGCAGGCTGCTTGTGATAGAACGGTCTGAGGCCGTTTAAATTCAGCCGCTATCACATGGTTAGAAACATTGCTACCCACGTGCATCTGCGAGAGCAAGCAGGGCGCGTTATGGCCACCTGAGTCAATATTTAACTAAGGAGGTCATCCCCCCCCTCCCCCCCGTTTCGCCTCCATTCGTCGATCTCGCCAGATTGAGTTAGGCTTACGGGCAGATAAGGTATTTTCCCAGGCGCGACCGGGGCATTCTCCCGAGCCTCCCACTCAATTGTCCCCTACGCCAAGGAGATGGCTCCGGGTACTTATACAATAGCAATTCCCAATAAGATCAGATCAGATCCAGATTATCTTCGCGAGACATCACGCCGATCCGGTCTCACCTTGTGCACCCCTGGGAGCTCTCTACCTCGAGAACCACCTTATTGTTCAGAAGAGGACAATATCCCTTGAATGCCAAGGTTCGTGCCTTCGAGACGCCAAGTCAATAAGGCCCCCCTGTTGTTCAGAAAGAGAACAACGTTAGAACAGCCATTGTTCTTTGAGCCCGTTGAGAAGAAACGGATCTCACCCCCCCTCCCTGTTGTTTAGAAGAGAACAACGTTAGAACAGCCATTGTTCTTTGAGCCCGTTGACAAGAGACGGTTCTCCCCCCCCCCTGTTGTTCAGAAAGAGAACAACGTTAGAACATCCATTGTTCTTCAAGCCCGTTCGTCAAGAGACGGTTCTCATTCCCAAGACATCTCGTCAGGATAATTTAATTCCCCCTTTTTAACGTTCTTCAAGAGAACGATTGATTTCAACGATAACCTCCATTGTTCATCTAGAACAATCCCTGATTTGCTGTTACAAAGATCGCTTGTACCTCCGAATCCCACTTCGCTCTCATTCCTCGAAGACAGTCCTTACCCTTCGCTAAGGACAACCCCCCGAAGAACCCTTCTGCTGGAAATCGCCAGTGGACCGAAGGTTCCTTCGCATAACAACTTTGTAATTACGTAAGCTTAGCATTACCTTTAATTATCTAACCTTTTGTCAAACCTACCCTGTGCTTTAAATTGTTTAGCGAACCATTCCCCCCCCCCTTTAATTTTTATTTGTTTACCTTTTTAAATCTCTCCAAATCCTAATCCTCGGATTAGTCAGATATTCCCACGACCCTTTCCATTCTCCATTTATGTAAACATTTTCTTTTGTGTGTTGTTGATAGTTTAATTAATAAAACTCTATTTTATTAATGATAGCCATATTATTATCCTTGAGCTCAGTTCCACTTCTTAAGCATATTGAAGATAAATAACCTCGGTCAATCAGATTACCACGCACTCGAAATATTAGAATAATTTCTTCAACGAATAGTTATATATGATATATCGTCGAGAGTCTATTCTACGACACTGCTCATAATTCGCTGCTCCCGGTGAGAACTGCACGATAGGGCCAACCCCTCCGACTGGAAAATGTCGTCTGTGAGGCATTCCTTCGTAGACAGCACTACACCACAGTGTTTTTCGATCTGAAGAAGGCCTATGATACTGTATGGCGATACGGTATCATGGAGACACTCCACACAATGGGGTGGAAGGGACGCTTCCCAATCTTTATATCTGAATTTTTGCGAGATCGTCGATTCCGCGTATGGGTGGGGTGAGCACTCCGGCCCAATGGAGAGGAAAAAGGGTGTCTCGCGGGGAAGTGTCCTCACTGTCACACTCTTTGTTTGCCCTGAGCATCAACGGCATCACCTCCCTGCTCCCGGAAATGTTCACTCCACGCTCTCCGTCGACGATATTTCGATCTCTTTTGACGTGGCCCAGATGCCAACTATGGAGCGTCGACTCCACAGGCATTGAACTGCGTCTCACGCTATGCTGAAGCGCACAGGATTCAGTTTTCCTTGGCCAAGATTATGGTGTTGCACTTCTGCCGCAATCCACGGATCCATTCCGACTCGGCCTTGTTCCAAAAACAGGGTTCACCTGGGCTTAGTGGATTCGCACCGTTTCCTTACTTGTGTTTTCGACCGACGCTTATCCTGGAGGCTCATATTCTCAGCCTTATGCACGCATGTACCCGCACCCTGGACAGTCTTCCTTCTGTTACATTCCGCACCTGTTGTGCTGATAGAGCTACTGCTTTTCTCTTCTACAGATCCTTTGTTCATTCGAGGCTGGAATACGGACGCGAGTTTTAAGCATCCGCATCCGAACGTGTAGTGCGGAAGGTGGACTCGTTGCATCACACAGGTCTCCGTCTCGCAACCGGTTCCTTCCCCACTTCTCCCATTGCGTGCCTATTGGAAAGATGCCAATCACTCTCCGCCTGGCACATTTCAATATGTGCCTGTATGCGCCTCCCTCAATTGCCTACACCCCTCACTTCATCCGCAGGACATCTCTTCGGTGTTTATGTCGCCGAGAAACTCCAGTCAAACCCTTTGACCCAAGTGCTAGGAAACTTTACGAGAGCTCGGTGTAGCTATCGGACGGTGGCGCCTCTGTTTCTGCCCAGGACGCCACCCTGGTGTCCCACCTTTCACTATTTTTCGCCACTCTTCTGCTCCCAAAGCTTCTACAGCGCCCCGAGTATTGCGTTAGTCTTTTTGGACCACACTTCTTGTCACGCTGCCTCCATGCCAGTGTATACGGATGGCTCTCCAGGCGCGGGAGGGGGGGAGAGTCTTTCCACGCCGCATTATCTCTTTTTTAAGTAAGCGGAAGTCTACTATGCACTTCGTCTGTTTTCACGGCTGCGCTGGTTGCAATACGTCGCTCGTTACGGGAGATAACGCGTCTTGCCCGGTTTGGAGACACTATTGTGATATTTAGCAACTCACAAATAGCCATGAGTGCTCTCTGGGTATTGGAATCTTCATACACCCTGTTTCACAGTATCTGTAAAACCACCGTTACCGCGAGCCTGCTAGATTTCGAGATTATCTTTTGCTGGGTTCCTGGACATGTGGGAATTGCGGGGAATGACGGCGCCAAGAGTCCTCGATGACTTGGCGACTAGACTAGCGTTTGGCTCTTCCTCACACCTACTACATGGCATGAATCAGGGTAACTGGACATAAAAAATTGGACACGCCTGAGGGGAGCTTAAAGTTTCATGCCATTGCGCCTCGACTGTTCCCATGGAGCTATCTTCCATGTCGTGATGACTTTAGGTCGCTTTCTGTTGTCTTAGAATGTGGAACACTCGCGGAACTCACTTCTATTTTTTGTCCCCGCGGACTGTTTGCCGCATTCCGTTGAATGTCCTATTCTGGGTGGTCTTCGCGCACCTTACCTGTCCTGGTACCGGGACGAGTGGGGTCGCTACCGCTTGTCCTGGTATCGGGACGAGCGAGGTTGCTACCGCTTGTCCCTTGTATTCGTGACGGATTCCTCCACGCGAACTTGTGGATTCCTCGACTTATTGGAGGAGGCTGGTATCCTTCAGTTTATTTCATTCCCTTTGGTGTTTTTTTGCATGCTTCAGGCCAAGGATATGCTGTCGTTCTCCCGACGCGGAGAACGAGAGCGTGCCAGCAGAGCAGGCTAACCTTTTCTCAATGATGCCCTGCTTCCGAGACTCACTCTCTACCTTTGTCTGCCTCAGCTCGTTTATACCGAGTTATCCCCTTTGGATTCGCAATGTTTGCAGCCCCTTTCCCTTTGCTACCGTTTTATTTATATATTTTTGTGTGTGTTCTCCCTCCTTCCCTTCTCCGCTGGGTGATGTAGCCTTCCCTGTAGTGCGCCAGTTTTCTTTTCTCACCAGTTTCCAGGCAATCAGTCGCCCCGTGTCCGAACTTTGAGTTTCCTTGTCCATGTTCCTCTCGGATATTTGGCCCCAATTTCTCCGCTTCCTGCAATTGTTGTGGTTCACAAAAAAAGAGGGGGGGGGGGATAGTGTGAGTGCGTGTGCGTGTGTGAGAATGTTTGAGAAAGAGAGGTTGAGGAGGGTGTGTATCTAAGGGAGAGTGTGTGAGAAGGTGAAGCGGGGAGAGGTATATTGTGTGCGTCTGTTCCGGTCCCAAAATCTCGCCATTTTTTTCCTTTTGATTACTTGAGCGACCTGCTCTCATTGGAAAACAGGAGTAAGTTCTGACGAGGTGTGCCTCTTCCTACTCTTTTCGTGCTCTCTCTCATTCATCTGCCCAATGCCCAATGTCCGCTTCATTATTTCCCCTCCCTTTTCCGCCTCACGGATGTCAGCGGCCGAAAGACTGGTCCACCTTGCCATAGAAAAAGTCTGTGAGTGGGCTACCGTTAGGGGTTTCCGCTTCTCCCAGAAAAAGACCATCGCAGTACATTTCTGTATCTTTATGGCAAGCGAATCCTGTGTAGGGATGGGGCTCGGTTTTCGGGGTTGCTCTTTGACACAAGACTAACCTACTCTCCTCACCTCCGTTTCCTGAAGGTTGATTGCCTTAGGGCAATGAACCTTCTAAAATTACTGTCAAACACATCCTGGGGTGCAGATCGCGACGTCATGTTGAGGCTGCACAACGCAATAATATTGCCAAAATTAGAATACTGTTGCGAGCTGTACTCCTCAGCTACCCAAGCCCGACTAAAGGTGCTAGATTCCATCCACCACGCAGGAGTACGCCTCGCAACTGGGGCATTCACGTCGTCCCCAACCCCTAGCCTTCTAGTGGATGGAGGTGCAATTCCCTTGGACCCCCGCAGGCATTCAGCACTGATCAGGTGTTGGCGCCGCCTACAGAGACTGCCTGATTCTCTGGCTAGCCAAAGAGTGTGGTCTGATGCCACCCCCACCCAACACCCTGTTAGCGGCTCCACTCCAGAGGCATTTGGTGCACGAGTCCGGGTGCTGCTTGACGCTCACCCTGACCTGACTGTGCAAATAAACCCAAAGGAGCAGTCCAGACTAGGTCCCTGGGATCTACCTGAGGTCACCTTTTTTAGGGGACTTTCAGGGAGCAAAGGATCACTCCCGCCACAAGCTGAACTCCTCTAGTTAAAAAGACCATCGGTCTTTGCATGAAGGATCTATACCAGTCTACACAGATGGCTCCAAGACCGATTAAGGAGTCTGTTTTGGAGTTATCTTTCCCTCATCCAGGAAAGGAGGCACTCTCCCTAGAGCTGCCTCTATATTCACTGCAGAACTTACTGCAATCTTGACTGTCCTCAGCCTTATTTTCCTGAAGACTGATGTGTCCTATGCAATTTATTCAGACACTCTACGTGCCCTTCAGGCGATAGATTTTTTTAATCCCGATCACCCGCTGGTGATGAACCAAGGTCGCACTGTGCAATTCTGCTGGGTCCCTGGCAATGAGGTGTCGGATGCCCTCGCTAAGACATCCGCATCAAGACCGGCAACAACCCGCCTCACAATACCAGCATGTGATCCCCAACCGGCAATACTTCAGGCGTGGAAAGAGCAATGGACCGTATTAGATGGAAACAAACTGAGATCGATTCGCGAAAACGTGGAGAGATGGGACTACAGTGGTCTGCCACGCCACCTGCAGGTGGTGGTTACACGTCTCCGGGTGGGCCACACCAAAACTACTCATATGGAGAGGGGTCCACACCCTTATTGTGATGATTGTTTGGTGCCCCTCGCGGTGCTCCACATGATGGTAGAGTGTCCCAGCCTGGGAGATCTCTTCAACGCCCATCTTGTGAGGCACCGGGGGGTAGATGGTGCCTACTTCCTACTCTCCATTCCTGGCCAGGTTGGTGGAGTGGATCGGGATGTGATCATATTTCTGGAGGAGGCTGCCCTCCTCCTCCAACATATATAATCAAAAATACTTTATTCCAAATATATTCTATTTTACAACAATATGAATACTCTAAAATAAATTCTAATATATATTCCATATATTTTAGCCTTCATCCATCTACTGATCATCTTTCACCCGTTCATCTTCCTTCTCCTCATTCATCCATCAAATCATTATTTTGTAAATATCTTAAAACAACTTCATCAAGCATAATTCATTTATTCAGTCTCATTCACCCACTCACCCCACCATCTCTCGCATTCATTCATCCACTCATACATCATTACTCATCCATTCACCCTCCAATAGCTCTGCACTACCTACATCTGTAAATACTCATTGTTTTAAATTTATAATTTATTTTCTTTTTAACAATTATTGAATCATAATTGTAAATCTTCAACCATTTTAGAACTTTGACCCTCCGTCATCCGTCCATCACTAATTCATCGCCCATAATAAATGCTCAAACTACATAAAAAGGTTTAGCTGGTAGCAATAACCTAGTACTTGCCCCACTTAAAACCAATCAACCTTCCTTTTTCCCCGATTCCCGAGCCTCCTTCGGTGCCCACCAGTTTCCTTCCCTTCACAAGGTTCTGTTTTCTACTTCTGAACGAGGTTTCTTCAATTATTATCCCCGTGTCTTGCCCGGGCTCGAGGGATGGGATGTCAGGCGAGGCATGGACAACACTTGCTGTGGCTGACTCCTGTAGGATTGTGTGTGTGTGTGTGCCTCTGCCCATGCCGCAATCAAGGCCCGCGCGAGGATTTACGGGTATGTCTTCCGTACATTTTCACTTCCTCCATCTTCATTTTCTTTGCAGATCTCTCCTGACAAACTGCATGATGCGGCCTTGTTGCAGCTAAGCTTTAAATTTCATGGAAAAAAACCCTCATTTAAAGGATTCTTTATCACAAAATTTCATTCAGCTTCGGCTGAATTTTCTAATGTTTTGTAGTAATTTTCATTGTATTTTCCCCAATATATAACTATCATTCATTTTGTTTCAGGCATAATAAAAACTCATGTCCTAAGTGTTTAATTTATTAGACTTTTTGAACATCATAAAAATATGTAAACAAGGAGTGACTAAAAAAGAATAGAAAAATAATAACTTCTGGTTTACGTAAAGTTAGTAAAGAACTGCTTTGGAAGTTAGAATTACATTTTTAAAAATCCAAATAAACAAAATTCTAAATCAACAAGAATAAAAGTGGTGCAGAACTCAAACTATTAAAAAAATTAGAAAATATTAGGCAGAGAGAAATAGCTAAATTTCCTGCTCCACTGACATTAAAGCCAATAAAAACTTTCTAACCACTTTAATGACAATGCCTTTGTTAGGCACGAAAAAGAAATATATGAATAAGTTAAATCACTTCCCATCATTCACCCTGAAATAATAGTTTAAAAAAAGCACTGCAATATAATACATCCTCCAAGTCCCATATTAGAATTGGCGAGGCTTGCTTGTACCTTCTCTGTAAGCCTTTGTATCACTATTCATTTTCTATTTGCTTTCATTTGGCTGCCCCATCTCCTCCCATCCGCAGCTTAGTCTACCGAATGATTATATCTTTGTGGGTTACACAAGTTACATTTCTAAGAAGAAATCAAAAATTCCCTGTCAATAAAGTCCTAGTGTGACGCTCCATTGCTCTTGAATAGACTCCCATTTCGCACTACCACGCTCCCCGAATTTTCCTTACTCATCCAAATGCTCCCCCTACCCCATCTCCTCCTGTCGATTGCGCCAGATCCTTTTTTATGGGGCAAAGCCTTATTAAACTCCATCTCGATGCATTTGGAAGCAACCTTCGATTTGTTTGTTTGTTTGTCCGATCCATTGAGAGTCCAGAAATACAACACGAGTTGCTTTGACATTTTGGCCAATACCTCGCAGTTTTTGTTATATTATTATGGCTGGGATGGGAGGGGGGGGGGCGCTTAATTCCACTTCTCTGAACTTTTGTTGTTGGATTAATACACATTAGATAAATAAGAAGTACGACAGTTTTCTTGTAATATTTTTTGTGTGATTACTTCAAATGTTATTATTTCAAGTGATGGCCAAATTTGTAATCCCTAGTTATTTGTTGGAAGATTTATAATGTGCACTTACCCCTTCTTATTATCATTCAATAGCTACTTCCGTACTTGGCACCATCACTTATTCCATCTTTTCTGCTCCTGTCCACTGTTTCTTCTTGTCTTCTCTTAAACTTTAGCTTGTTTTCTTTGTGTCGAGACGCCTTAGTGAGCTCGTTGCATTTGCAGATGCGGGGTGGTAACTAACAGATATCGGAATTGCGCGGAGCTGGCCGCGAGACCGTGCTGCTCGGGGGCATCTCCTGGACAGCAGCCAGACGGCCTCGATTAGAGGCAGTGGCCTCTATGCCATTTATTCCCTGCTGGAGTTATCGGGAGAGTCCGTTTGCCCGAGAGACGCGGTGGCCCCTTGGTTCCTCTTGATCATCTGTGCGTAGATGCGGAATTAGTTTCGATCTCACTCGCTCTCCCTCTCTCTCCCTCTCTCATCAAACTGCTTCTCCGCGCTCCTTAAAACTAACAACTATCTGACCATGATTGTATCGTAAAAGGTGGTGAAAAGCTTTTTATTTTCGTCGTATGCATTTGGAGCCACGAGTTTGGGTGGATTGGGTCAGGAAGGGGGGGAAGGACTCGTACGTGCATCTGTATGTAGTAGGCTTTAGGTTGCGGGTTTAGTAAATGGTGATAGGGTGGGTTTTGTTCGTTGCGGGACGACTATTAGTAATTGATAGCTTTACCTTTGCTTCCGAAACAATAGTGTAACAAATTGTGCCTCCCATTTTACAGTTTTTATTTACTTAAAAGGGACACAATCCTCTTCGGCATGCTGGCCCATGCCGCGCCAGACACCGCCCTGCAAGGTGCATAGTGTGCTTGGGAAGGCGTGCCCTGCCTCATGTTTCAGGCGTAACAAAGGAGGGGGGGAGCTTTATCCCTGCTATCCATTTTACATAAATAGGTTGGGTTTTTTCCCCAGCGAGATCCCCCTCTCCCACCTCTCCTTCCCTCTCTAGAGGGAAGGATGATGTTCTGCGTGTTCGAAGAAACGAAGTGGTGGTATTTCTGTTTCGTTGTACTCGTATGTGTGTTAATGCGGGTGCCTGCACGCGTTCATCAGACTCTGCTGTCGCCATTTGTTCCATGGGACCGGCCTTGAACCAAACAGGGACGATGTAAGGGATAACGACCCAGCAAGATGCGGCCTGCACGGTCCGCAAAAGTTAACATATATGCGGGGATGTCCGTGGACCCTCTACAGTCTATATCGAGTTCACCGCCCTCGCCTTCATGTTATTTAGAAGTGACCCGTTGTCTGGTCCCTTTCTCAGGTTTCTTTTCCCTTCGCCGATGAAAACAAGCTAAACGGAACGTTCATGGATGGAGTCAGACCTGTGTTTGTCCTAAAAAAAATCTTTATTTCTAAAAACAACATACCAAAGGCCAATCAAAAAGACTTTGCCAGGGGGTCAGCATTACTGCCCCTCGCCGATGTAGGTGAGTTAGCCACACAGAAACTTGACTGCGACTGAAGGTACCTCGAATGAGATGCGTGAAGCAGGGATGGGGGAGGCACATGGAGGCCCCCTGACCTAGACATGATCCCACAGGTGACCCAGCCACAGAGGACAGAATCGTCCATTGGCGCGAACCTGGGCTCTGTGTCAAACAGCGAAACTGAATGCGCCCCTGTGCAAGCTTTCCTTCACGTGGCTGTGGGCACCCGATGAATCACCTCACAAGGCTGTGCCCCTTTGACAGCCAATACCTTGTGCATCTCGGAAAGGATCTAGTTGAAGCCGGTCCATCCGGCCTAGGGGCTCCTTCCAGCAGGGGAGAGAAGCAGGTTCATTCCCAACCCTCCTCTCCTAAAAATAAAAGAAGTAAACGGAAACAAAGAGGACTATGGGTTCGTCTCCAGCCCACTGGAGCAGGAGAATGGTTTTCCGCAGGAAGTGTCCTTAGTGTCTCACTCATTGCCCTCAGCATCTACAGTATCACCTGGGTGCTGCCTGAAGATGTTCTCGCAGCGCTCTACTTGTACATTTAGATCTCTTTTGGTGCGGCTCAGATGCCAACTCTAGAACGTCGACTCAAACAGGCATTGAACCGCGTCTCTCGCTATGCCGAAGCGCACAGATTTCCGTTTTCCTTGGCCAAGACTAAGGTGGTGCACTTCTGCCGCCATCCACGGTTCCACCCTAACCCAAACTTATTTCTAAATGAGGTTTGCCTGGAAGTGGTGGACTCGCATCGTTTCCTTGGTCTTGTATTTGACCGAAACCTCACCTGAGAAGCTCATATCCTCAGTCTTATGGTCTCTTGTACCCGCGCCATAGATATTTTACTCGCTGTGACGTTCAGCGCCTGGTGCGCTGATGCGGCTACTGCCTTACTTTTTATCAATCCATTGCGAAGCTCGACTACGGATGCGAGTTTTATGTATCCGCAGCCGAACGTGTATTGCGGAAGGTGGACTCGATCCACCACACTGGCCTTCGCCTGGCAACTAGTGTCTTCCGCACGTCCCTCCATCGAGAGCCTACTTGTCGATGCTGGGGAGATGCCACTCGCTCTGCGCGGTGCAAAGTGCATTATTCGCACCCACGCGCGAACCCGCCGCCTCTTTCTGTCGCCAACAGCTCTCATTGAATCCCCAGCTTATCTCGACGGTGCCTTTGCCGCAGAATCGCCAGTCATACCTTAAGCCCTTTAGGTTTAGGGCTAGGAAACTCCTTCCAGAGCTAGGTATAGCTCTCGGGCCGGTGGCGCCCCTGATTCTGTCCAGGACGCCACCCTGGAGGGTACCACCTTTGAATATTTGTCGTCACACTTCTGCTCCCAAAGCTTATACAGCGCCCGGAGTATGGCGTTCGGCCTTTTTGGAGCACATTTCGTGTCATGCTGGAACCGTGCCAGTGTATACGGATGGCTCCAAGCCCTAAGAGGTGGTCGGTTTCCACGCCGTGTCCTTTGATTGAAATCAGCGGGGCTCTGCCATGCGGTGCCGTGCTTCTGTCTTCACGGCTGAGCTAGTTGCAATACACCGCTCGTTACGGGAGATAACGCGATGTGCCCGGTTCGGAGACCGGATTGTGATTTATATTGACTTTCAAAGCGCCCTGAATTCACTGTAATCTCTGTATCTCCTGGTTTGCGATATCCGTGACGCCACGGTTTTGGCGAGCTGGGCAAATGTCTAGATTTTCCTGCTGGTTCCTGGACATGTAGGAATTGCGGGGAATGAGAGCGCCAAAGAGTCTGCGAGCACTGGGCGACCAGACCGCGTTTCGCTCTTTCCCATACTGATTACATGGCGGGAATACCAGCAGCTCTCCGGGCTCCTTGGTAAAAAAGATTGGAGACGGTCGAGAGGAACTTAAGGTTACGTGCCATAGCGCCTCGACTGGTTGCTTTCTGTCGTCTCCGCAATGAATACACTCGCGGGATGCACCGCTATTTGATGGAACGCTCGCCTGCGCCTTACTGTGACGATTGCGTTGTCTCCCAGACTGTTCGGCACATTCTTGTTCAATGTCCCAGTCTGGGTGATTTTCACGCACGTTACTGCTTGTCCCTTTTACTCGAGACCGGTTCGTCCACACATACTTGTCAACTATACAACTCTTTTGGAGGAGGCTGACCTCCTCCTCCACTTTATATGACTGTTGTAGGTCGCATGTTCCTGCACCGGGAGAAGGAGGGCTTACCCACGACGCTGGAGCCCTTTTACTTGTTGCCCCTTTTCTTTTTTCGTTTAAATATCATTATTTATATATTATTTGTTTTTTAATATAGTCTAGTAGCAGGCTTTGCTGAAGTACGGCGACTTATGCCCCATGTAGGCAGTCGCCAGATGGGCCCCTAAAATTAAAAAAAAAAAATATTGGCGGTTGTCGATATTATTTTCTCCTCGGTCCTAGACATCTGAATTGTGGGGAATGAGTACGCAGAAGAGGGCGCCAAGAGGTGGCAACTAGCTCAGCGATTCACTCGTCCTCACACCGACTACATTATAGGAATCTTGACACCCCTGGCTGCATAGCAAACAAGTTGTGAGACACCCAAATGAGACTAATGTTGCGTGCCATTGCGCCGTTTGCTTTCCCATCGAACTACTTTCCAATATGCTGCAATCGCTTCAGGTTTCGCTTTCTTGTCTTCGATTTGGGCACATGCTTGGGACCCACCGCCATTTGATGGGGTGCTCCCTTGCATCTTAATTCGACTACTGCGTCATCCCCAGGACTGTTCCCACTTTGGGGGATCTTCGCTCACGTTACTTGTTCCGGTACCCGTGGGATCGGAGTCCAAACTGCTTGTCCCCTGTTCTCGGGACGGTGTTGGACGAAATCTCCGGGGCCGTGCGGGCGTCTGGCTGTCCTTCCCCCGACATCAGACCGTGCATTCATCTTGCTTTTGTTCTGCCTGTTTATTTTGCCTTTTTTAATGTAGCCTATTAATAGGCTAAAATGATTACGGCGACTTACCTTTGCTGGCCGTCGCCATATTGGCGCTTTAAAAAATAGGAATTTTGATGTTAGTTTATTTATTTCTGAGAAGAACAAGTAATCTTCTATAATTCAGCGCGGCCAATTAAGGAATACTTAGCAAGGCATGCGGATGGTCACTTTAGTTTATTTTTTATGAATAAAAACCGCCCCCCTTTCGGGATTCGAACTCTGATTCCTTCCTTGCTGTGGCCACCACCAGGCGGTTCCCTCTCGCCGGTCGGTGTGAGTTCTCATCTGGGCTCAATAATAGCGAGATTCGTACCATGTAGTCGGTGGGAGGACGATTGAATCGCTGAGCTTTATTGGGATGTCAAAGGGACTAACCTATAAAATAACAAAATTGTATTTGAATTATGGGCTATTATAACTGAATGGATCTTTAATTAAGCCTTAATTGTTGGACTAAATTACATGCATCCGCTCCGAGGCTTCTATTTGATTTAATTAGTCCCGCGTTACCCGTAAGTAACATGCTTCTCGTTATCTTCACATCTTCTCCACAATTGTTCGATCTATTCCGTAATTCCAGCAAATTTTGCCAATATGAGCTCCCACAATCGTCTTCATAACCATTTCAATACATTAATTGACCGGGACTCACCTTGCGTGGACTCATTAGACTTTGTTGGTGTTACCGTCGTAAAGTAGCCCAGGATTTATGTTGTGATTCTTCCTTGTCTGTACCAACACTCGCAGTTTCACCCCCCCCCCAATACCCACAGAGACACCTGCGGCTATATATCTTCCACATATTTTCACTTTCTTTGCATCTCAGTACAAACCTTCTGCGGGAGACGCCCTCTTTGGTCTCGCGCTTTAAATTTGTCTGAAAATATCATTGCCAGTCCCTAGTAGCAGCTGCGTACGCCCCCCCCCCCCACCTCTTCAAAACCTTCCTGGTGGATTTGCCTTCTTCGCTGTTAGCTTATTTAAAGGTACACCCTCACCCAAATTAGTTACTTGCCATACACATTGGGGGGTAATGGAGGGGGGGGGATCTAAACGTAGGCATCTCGCAGTTTGTGTTCCCAGTGCAGTATTTAGGGTTGGGCAGAGTTGCTAATGCAATTAGTTATTATCCAAGGTTACTTTTGCTCCTATTTTCTCTCTATTTATCCACCTTTTTCCTTCATCTGTCAATGCCGCTCCTCAGCCCTATGCACCCCCCTCCCCTCATGGATTCGACTAGCTTTTTTCGTGTTCTCAAGTCGACAGATTGGCGTTAAAAATAAAAATAATCATGTCATCAGATTGGTTTCGAGTTACCTCCAATTGTTTGTTTTTTTACCATTTCACGCGATAACATTTTATTTTCAACCTGTGAATTTCTACCTTGCCCTCATCAGTTCTACGCTTCTCTCGTGTGTCAATTTTAACTTCACGTTTCACCTCAACTGTTGACCACCGTTTATGACATTGTTTTCCAAAATTTGTTAGATGGCTACACTGAGGTTTATGGTTCCTTGCACTTATGGGCGGGTGCTGGTGTATCCCCCCCTCCCCTTGAGCCGAGGGTCTTGTCTTGAAGGTAGCTTTCTTACACTTGTCTGAATTCGGCCTTTCTCCCACATGTTGGGAATGGAGTTCTGGTTTCCCACACCAGGGAGTAAAGGGGGGGGGGGGGAAATGAAAAGAGTGAGTTGGTAAACATTTTAAAATTAAGAACTCTTCGAAGTTTCATACCAACTACTCTCGCTCTCGTTTTTTTCGGAAGACCATAAACCTTCAACGAGGGCAGAATGCAGGAGGACAACTAACAACTCCCAACTTCCCCAATTTTCATCTACGTTCTTAAACTCACCTCTTTACACTTTTCAACTTTGACTTTGCAGCCTAATAAGTATTTTTACTATTGGTATCTCCATGATCGTGAAACATTCAACGTTACAACTTACAAGTACTTTCGTTGCTTTAGTAGCAAACTTCCAATCGTTTAAACACTATTCAGACTGCAATCATGCAGACTGTATTCACACTCAAATATCATTATCAAGCATCATGGTCAAATTAAACGTCATTATCAAATATCATTTTTAATATCATTACCAAACTTTATCCAAACCTTTATATTCCTATTTTAACTTCATTTCTACTAGAGAGGAATTCCGGAACAAACTCCGTCTTCGAGTGCCTTTGCAAAATGCATAAAATCTTTTTAAAACAAATTAATTAGTTTCCGATCGTTTATTTCTTTTCCATTTTCCACCTTCAAACACCTATGCTCCTAATACGTTGCTGACTCCCCTCAAAATCGGATTTATCGTACTATTAATGTTACCTTTGCCCGCAACCCCAAGCTTCCATGGATTCCAACCTTCGTTATGTAACGAAGGCAGATTTAGGATAGTTGTGCTCTTTCCCGTATCCAATGCTCCATGTAGTCTTGCTTTTCGCTAACATCCCCTCGTTCTTTATCAACTTTATTAAAAACCCGCTTTGGTAGAGATAGCATCGTTGATTTTCGCCATTCTTTAATAATTAAAATGTGCCCTTTCCTGCCCCGAGAAATGGCCAACAAAATAGCCGATCGGTTTATTACTAATTCGCTACAAATTGATGCAAATTTAGGTGTTCTATTCGGTTTGTTCGCTCGTTGCCTTCAAGGAAGTAGTCTCGAGTAACGTTCGTAATTCTTTTTAATGGCACCCTCAATTTCTGTAAACTTAAATTTATATATATATATATTATTCTTTCCACCATTCTTCCCACCAAATACCTTCTATTCATTAATTGGTGTGTTAAGGGATTTTCCTTGTCATTCAACTACTTGTATGGTTTTTTTTTATTCCTTCTATGCCTTAATTTTTTCTTCAGTTAAAATGTCCTCACCTGATGCGCCTTATTCTATCTTTACCTCTCTCAAATATGTAGGTTTAAGAAACTGAACGTAATAGATAATAAGATTTAGGGAGCATTGGGCGTCGCGCTCTCTTCTGATTAAGTGGTCGGTGCGGTTTCATCGGATTCGCGGCAGTAAATTGTGATATTTAGCTGCCTTTCGATGCCTTTGCGTTGATTGCATGAGATGAGGCTTGAATGAAAATGGAGGTGCACTTAGCAATAAAGCACTATCTTGTGGGAAAATCATAGGAGATTGACCCATGGTGCTGATAAAAGGACAAATCATATAGTCAATGGAAAAAACGTCATTGATAAAGAGAATGTTGAAAGAAATATGATCAAATTAAGAAATGTGTCACGAATTATGCACTTCAAAACCTTCATTTACAACTTCATACGAAGAACACATTAAGGGATTTCTAGAGGGTTGGCGAATTTGGTATTGTATTCTGCCATCCATAACTTTTTCATCATTTCTATTTTTTTCTACTTATCTGCCTTTTTCTATATCTGTCCTTCCCCTCATTTTTTCTTCGGCGAGTCAAAAATGAGCAACTTAAATAGTAAATACATTAGTTTCCTTTCTTTTTCCCCAAATTAGTTTCTTTCTTCATCCCAATTGAATTAAAATTTGGACTCCCAATTAGCCTAACGATGCAATAATGTGTGAAAGAGCAGAACTTCCTGACTACATCAAAATTATACCCATTTTGAAGCAAATCTTTGTTACGATATAAATTACCCCTAAAATACAAATTAGTTGAAAATAAAACTTATTAATCTTAGAATCTTAGTCTTTGCATATTAGTAAGTAGAAAACCTATTCTATTTGCGGTATCCAATTAAAATAACCAACGAATGCAGATCGCGTCGACATCTTGAAATGTTGCCAAGAATATATTTCTCGTCACTCATTTTGAAGTGGCCACCCCAAAAGAACGGTGATAAGAGCAACTCCATTTTTTAGAGAATTGGAGAATCATTCTGGTGACCATTTCAAAAAGTCGAATGGTACTTAAATAATTCTGACCTTGAGCGGGGTCGCTGATCTTTGTCTGCCCCAACTATTTATAAGAGGGGGTAGGAGTTGCGCTTGGGGCAAGTGCCCTTCAAGAAGGCTCAGGTGATAAACACGATCAAGGTCATTGTGTGATCTGATGATGATTCAGAAGAGAATAAGAATTGCGTCTATTTGGATTCCTTGTGAACAAGGACGCGCTGCTATTTTAGTTAGGTTTACGATGATGATTAAAGTATATTAATTAACTACGTGAATATTCTATGTTATAGTTGGCAGAGAAGCAGTCACCCCTGTTCTGGCTGACAGAGAAGCAATCACCTCTGTTCCTGCTGGTAGAGGACTAGTCAACCCTGCTTTGGTTGTCAGAGGAACAGTCAAAATCCTGTTCTGGCTAGCAGAGGAGTAGTCAAACCCTGTTCAGGCTGGTAGAGGAATAGAAAAAACCCTGTTCTGGCTGGCAGAGGAGTAGTCAAAACCGTGTCCTGGCTGGCAGAGGTGTAGTCAAAACCCTGTTCTACCTGTCAGAGGAGCAGTCAAAACCCTATTCTGGCTTGCAGAGGAGCAGTTAAAACCCTGTTCTGCCTGGCAGAGTGCTGTAAAAACCCTGTTCTGGCTGTGAGAGGACTTTTCAAAACCCTGTTCTGGCTGTCAGAGAGTAGTCAAACCCCTGTTCTAGCTGGCAGAGGAGCAGTCAAAACCTTGTTCTGGTTGGCAGGGGAGCAGTCAAAATTGTTCTGGATGGCAGAGCAGCAGTCAAAACTTTGTTCTGGCTGGCTGAGGAGCAGTCAAATCCCTGTTCTTGCTGGCAGAGGAGTAGTCTAAACCCTGTTCTGACTGGCAGAGGAGTAGACAAAACTCTGTTCTGGCTGGCAGAGGATCAGTAAAAACCTCATTCTGGCTGCGAGAGGACCTTTTAAAACCCTGTTCTGGCTGCGAGAGGACCTTTTAAAACCCTGTTCTGGCTGGAAGAGGAGCAGTCAAAACCCTGTTCTGGCTTGCAGAAGAGTAGTCAAAACCCGGTTCGGGCTGGCAGAGGAGTAGTCAAAACCCTGTTCTGACTGCTAGAGGAACAGTCCAAACCCTGCTCTGGCTGGCAGAAGAGAAGTCAAAACCCTGTTCTACCTGTCAGAGGAGAAGTCAAAACCCTGTTCTGACTGGCAGAGGAGCAGTCAAAACCCTGTTCTGGCTGGCAGAGGCATAGTCAAAACCCTGTTCTACCTATCAGGAGCAGTCAACTTCCTGTTCTGGCTGGGAAAGGAGCAGTTGAAGACCCTTTTCTGGCTCTCTGAAGAGCAGTCAAAACCCTGTTCTGGCTGTCTGAAGAGCAGTTGAAACTCTGTTCTGGCTGGCAGAGGAGCAGTCAAAACCCTGTTCTTGCTGGCAGAGGCGTAGTCAAAACCCTGTTCTCGCTGGCAGAGGCATAGTCAAAACCTTGTTGTACCTATCAGGAGCAGTCAAATCCCTGTTCTGGCCATGAAAGGAGCAGTTGAAACGCTGTCCTGGCTGGCTGAAAAGCAGTCAAAACCCTCTTCTGGCTGGCAGAGAAGTAGTCAAAACCCTCTTCTGGCTGGGAAAGGAGCAGTTGAAACCCTATTCTGGCTGGCTGAGGAGCAGCCAAAACCCTGTTCTGGCTGATTGAGGAGCAGTCCCGCTTGTTGTGGCTGGCTATTCATGCGTATTAGTAATGAGGCTACTTTGGTGACAAAGAAATGGACTGTAATAAACGGGGTCATTATGACATTTTCTCTGCCTTGCCGTCTCTAAATCACCCCCCACCGTAAGGGGGCGGCCCATGTAGACTTACACCCGGTACCATACCAGGAGGACCGGCACGCCCTCAGGGCCCCAGTACCCCCGACACTCAAACTGTTTGAATTCACCTGGTCTTTATACCTTCTAGACATTTACATGTTGCCTTTTTTCTCCATTTTCTTTACAAGTACTTTCATCAACCGTGCTGGGACTAACATATGTAGGATTATGAGTCACCCCACCCCCCAAAGCTCCGCCCCAAAACTCGCTGAAGGAACAGAATCTATATATCTTACATTTCCACTCCCCCTCACCCATCTTCTCCACTACCTCTCCAGCTCTCTTCTTACAAGCTTTCTGTGGGAGATGCCCTCGTTGGATTTCGCTCTCAATTTTGAGAAAAACGCCCTAAGGCTCGGATAATGAAGTTCACATGAAGGTCAGAATGACAACTTCGGGATGGCCGAAAGGTGCCACGGTCCTTTTTTGGGAGAGGGGGGTGGGCACAGGAAGAGTGATGGTATTGTGCTTTACCTTCAACCAGTGATCGAGGAACACCAACTCTTCGTTTCCTAAGAGGGGGCCAGGGGGCCACCGTTCCGCAGGGTGGAAGAGAGTAGTTTTGTGATTGGCCGGAGCGTCTACGGACACGCCCCAGATGCGGATGGGTGGCCCGGGGTGTGGTGGGATTCGGATTGCCCGTCACATCTCGCGATGCACTCACACCACAGCACCAACGATGAAGCGCGCCACTGCCTCATTAGCGAGCGCGTGGTCCTCGCTAGGATTGGGAAAACTGGTATCGCACTGGTTGTTTGTGTGTCCCGGGCGATGAGTCTTTAACTCCACCACAGTAGGTGGTACAAAAAGTGAATAGGGCAGACCCTCACCCCCTTCCCCCAATTGGTGCCCTCCGTGGAGATTCAGTCATGCAATCCACAATGATAAGGGCATGACTGATATTTCTATCGTGGCTGCGGAGGGGGGGGGCGTTACGCAATGCCCATACGAAACCAAGCCACAACTAAGACGTAGGTAGTTGAATCGAGTTCATCTGAAACACGTACACAATGCAAGGGTGTAGCTTTAGGCGAGCGTTGTGGTTTGTTTGTACCTTTTGATTCACACCCAATATATAGGCGGGCCTCCCCTCGAGCGTGTTTATTATTTTGTTCTTTTTTTCTTTTATGGTTATCTAAAAAAAAAAATTGCCAACCATTCCCTCATCGGTGGCCGCAAGGAGGGCGCTCTAGAATATAATAAACCCCACATGCACATCTATCAGACCTAAACCTACCCTCATTCACATAACCCGACCCAAATTGTCCGCGTTCTTCCGACACTCGGCCATTCGTCAGCTAAGTAAGTGTCTCTAATTAAAAACAAATCAAAACCCATTTCGCACCCATGCAACCCTCTCAATTTTTTAACAAAGCGCAAAAAGTAGTGCGTGAAAAAGCAATAAATGCAACGCAACCCACAAGCAAAGAAGACGAATATTCTGAGTAGAGTACTTTCCAAATCGAGTTCAATTCTTGTTCTGGGCGTCCCCTCTCCAAATTTCGTGTTAATATATTTCGGTCTTCTGTTGTTTTGTGTTATTCCTTGAGAATGAACTTGCGGGAGAAAACATTCCCGTTATGAATTTCTTCTTCCAAAAACCTTTCTCATTGAAACGAAAGAAAGAAGTTTTGTCGTGGCTTTTGATCCTTTGAGTTTTAACAAGTTTTCTCTCTTAAAGATTTGATTGGAGGGGATTTCAGGGTCCTGTGTGTGCTTAGTAAGAATAAGCTCCTGGATGTATTTGATGCATAAAAGTTACGAGACTCTGATCACATGATTGTGCTGTGTAAGGTTAAATTGGTTAGTGCATCGATGAGAAGTTACGTGGAAAGGAAGGGAGAATCTGAGGTGAAATGTTATTGAATCAGTCTGAAGGGGGAGAATATTATGTGGAAATAAGTGCGAGTGTGGCGATAGAGTAAATGTGAAAACTGTTAAGGAAGTGGTAGTAGGTAGTGTAAAGACTCTCTGTGTGTGTGTGTGTGTGTGAGAATGTCAGGAAGATATGGTTGAATTCATACAAGGATATGAAAAGGAAAGTGAAACGAGTGATTAAACAGATTAAGAAAGTTGCGAATGAAGTTTTGGATATGATATGAATGATGATCATCATGGGACAGGAAGCTATTCTGGAAGTAAGTGAGGCGGGTGAGGAACCAGGAGAAGAATGCCTGTGTGAACATCAAGGATAAGAATGGCAGGGGATTTATGAGTAGAGGTCAAAGGTGGATGGCGATAACACAGGTCAACAGCCAAAATGGTTTACATATGAGATTATGCTCACACAACTGATATCATATTGCTGAATTTGTTTTGTTCTCTCAGACGAGGTTTTATAAAAAAAATCAATAGGTACAAATATTCAATATTCTTTCATTTGTGTCGTGCAACAGATATTTAACCCAAAACAGACCAGCTTGTCTCTTATGTGACTGTGTTTACATGATTAATTTCACATTGTTGAGTATGATTTAGATGTTTTATTCTACTATCAGATCTACTTTCTTAAAACAATCAGAAAAATAGTAAATATGATGACATTAATTGTCTCACGCAAGATAACGATATTAAACACGTCACAGATAAGCTCCTAAGAAATTGTGCCAGAAAGCATAGGTTAAAATCTTTTATAATTGACAAAATATGAAGTTCTAAAAGTGCTTCTGAACTTTGCCCTTTCGTTTGTGTAGCTCGTTCTCTTCTCGTTGCAGCGTCCAGCAATAGTCGCCCATCATGTTAGGACTGAATTGTCCCTGATATCTGCTCTCCATTATGGCGATGTCTTCATGAAATCTTTCACCGTGTTCATCACTAGTGTCTCCAAGGTTATCTGGGAAAAAATGCAATTTCGAGGACATCCTCACTCCCAATGCATGATAATTCTGCAGCATGGTTGTAACGATTTCTGTGTAGTAGTCCCCCGTAAGGGGCGCGGCGATTTGCCATCCTGGCCGACGTGCTGACGGGAATCAGCACCCCCGTTCAACTCCAGCTTAGCCTCTTCTTCCTTCAGACACTTGTGTTTTCCCCGCTGTTTCCTCGCTTTTCATACAACCTCTTCCACAACTTTCTCTGGTCAGCCTCTAATTTCACAGGGTAGATGCTGACCTTCTCAGCCAACGATCCCGAATCGCAGTCGAGGGGGGAAGGGACAATGATCCCTCACCCCTGAGCTCCCCGTAAGGGGCGCGGCGATTTGCCATCCTGGCCGCCGTGCTGACGGGATCCAGCGCCCCGTCCGGCCCCAGCTTAGCCTCTCTTCCTTCCTTCAGATAGCCTGTATTCCCATCCTACCTCGTCGCTTTTCATACAACCTCTCCCACAACTTTCTCTGGTCAGCCTCCCCCGTAAGGGGCGCGGCGATTTGCCATCCTGGCCGCCGTGCTGACGGGATCCAGCGCCCCGTCCGGCCCCAGCTTAGCCTCTCTTCCTTCCTTCAGATAGTCTGTATTCCCATCCTACCTCGTCGCTTTTCATACAACCTCTCCCACAACTTTCTCTGGTCAGCCTCTAATTTTACAGGGTAGAAGCTGACCTTCTTCTCAGCCAATCGTCCCGGATCGGGGCTGAGGGGGGAGGGGACAATGTCCCCTAACCCCTGAGCTCCGGTCTGGGGTGGTTGGCTTTTAACAACCTGCTTCATCCCCACCTATACCTTCCTCACATCCCTTTTCCTCTCGTCTTCAAAATCTATCCGTTTTACGCCGTGTTCAAGGTGGAGCCGCCATGCCGAAGGACTGCCAGGTCACCAGGCGGGAGAGGTGGTCCCAAATGGCGGCGCCTGGCTCTGCCGGGCCTGTAAGCACCTCTTGCAGTGCGGGCTACTGCAAGAGGTGGTGAGCGATTGCGTCCCGTAAAACAAAGAGGGTCACCATGCCCAATGATGAAACAAAAAAACATCTCCCCTTAATTCCCCCTATAACAACAACGGAGCCGCCCTCGTGCAGCTCCACAGAAAAGATGGAGGTCCCCCCCCCTGTGCTTGCGCAGGGGACCCTCCATACCTCTTTAACCGGAGAGGAGGCTTACTCCTCTCCTACGCCTACGGGTGTAGGGGACTCCCCCTCACCCCCTTCTCTGGAGGTGCTTTCGGGCACCTCCCTATCTCCAGCGGCAGTCGCTCCTATGCTTTCTAAGGGGACTGCCAAGAAAGCCAGCAGGCAGCCCATTGCCGACCGCCCCTCGTACAAGCGGCTCGGTAGGGCAAACCCCCTTAGGGGGGAGAGGGAAGCCAGGCCCCTTCGGTCGCTTCCCTCAAAAGACCTGCTGGCAAAAATATTAAACCTTGCCGGGGTCAAGGCCTGTGCCTCCCCACTAAAGACTTATGACGCTGCCAAGGGGACCTGCGATGTCCTGGGAGGGAATGGCCAACTGGAGGCCCCTCCTGTGATAGACATGGTCCTTGAGGAAAACCAGCCTCAGACGGTAGGGCCTTCCATGGGGGGGAATCCGGGCTTGGCGCCAAGCACCGAACCCGAATCCGCCCCTATGCAAGGTCCTCATCAAACGGCTGTGGATTCAGGCAGGACAAGGAGGGGAGGGATCTCCTCCGGATGAATCCCCTGCGCCCACCGGGACCTTCTCCATTTCAGAGAAGGACCTGGCTGAGGCCGGTCCATCTGGCCTGGGGGCTTCTACCGGCGGGGGTGAGAAGCGGGTTCATTCCCCGCCCTCCTCTCCTAAAAAGAAGAAAAAGACAAGAAAGACGAAAAAGACTCGGGGCTCCTCTCCATCCGCGGGGGCTGCGGGGACGGATGGGTCTGCTGCCACTTTGGTAGGAGACCAAGCCAAGATCGGCAAATCCGGCCCCTCTACCCCCTCGTGTGCGGAGCTCCTGACCAAGACTAAGACGAAGAATGCACAGGGCGGAGCCTCGATGACATCGGGGCCCCTCATTCAGAGGTTACCTGGCGTTTTCGAGCCCGCTGGCTTCAAACGCTTCCTCGTTATTCGCTCCACTGATGGCACCATGTTGTCTAAGGGCAACATGATCCATCAGAGGAGAGGATTAGCTAGTGCAATTGGTAGAGAGCCGAAGGTGACCCGTTTCTCGGACGGCAGCCTTCTGGCGAATGCGGCGAATCCCGCCGAGGCGGCCAAGATAAGTGCTCTTCGGACACTTCATGGCACCCCGGTGAGTGTGACGCCGCACTCTACCATGAACTTTGTGAAAGGAGTAGTTTATGCGAGGGAACTCGTTGACTACTCCATTGAGGACATGACCCTAGAGCTGGCCGACCATGGGGCGGTCAAGGTCGAACGTGTGATGAGAAAACAGGGAGGGGCTTCGAGACCCACCCCTACACTCTTCGTCACGTTCGACTGTGACAAGCTCCCTGAGTCGGTGCGTGCCGGTTGGTACCGCTACCGCGTGAAGGCATTCGTGCCACTGCCGCGGCGGTGCTATTACTGTCACCGCTTCGGCCATACGAATCGCTCATGTAGACGTGCAAAGTCGGGGTCACCCGAAGTCTGTGTAAATTGCTCCAAGGTCGCACACGATAAGTCCAAATCGTGTGTGGCCAAGTGTGTCAATTGCGGAGAGCCGCACCCTGCTTCTTCGAAGCAATGTGGTGCATATCTCCTGGAGAAAGAAATCCTGGCCGTTCAGGCCCAGGATAGACTCTCATTCCGCGAGGCTAAGGACTTGGTCCTGGCGCGCCCAGCTCTGCCTGGGACGTCATATGCCTCAGTAGTTCGAAAGGCACCCTCTGCTCCTGGCCCATCCAGGCCAACGAGCACGGTTGTTTCCGCGCCCATTCGGAGCCCTTCTGCGGGCTCTACTACACCCGGGCGCTCCCCTGGTAGAGCTGGCGGCAAAAAGGGTTCACACCCAGCCCCGGCTAAAACCAGGGCTCCCCCCTCTTCCCCCAGCGTGACCGTTTCCCGTAAGGCGAAACGGCCACGCGCCTCCACCGAGTCGTTAGACTCACAGGAGGCAACACCCCTGAAGATGGTCGCTAGGCCATCTTCGGGGGTTCCTAAAGCTGTCCCCCGAAAGGAGGACAGCAACAAAGGAGCTTCGGCTCCTTCGCCCACGCCACGAGGTGGAGCGAGTGGCTCGGAGACGGTGGTTCCTCGAAAAGAGGGCCCCCCGCCTCCGAAGCCGCAGCGCCCGCCTAAGGTTTCGAGGCGGAGGGAGGAAAAGACTCGCATGGCGAGCCCAACCTCCCCCAATAAGTCCTCGAAGGCGACAGCGCCTTCAGCGCTTTGTCCGGCCAACAGCGCCCGGGGTTCTGCCCCCGGGAAGCGTACGGCCATTCCCGTGAGGGTCTTCAATTCGAGGAGGGCCCCCGCGTCTCCTCCGAGCTAGGCCTGGAGGGCATATTCCTTCAATGGAATTGCCGTGGACTCCGGGCCAACTGGGAGGAGCTGCGGAGGCTCGCCTCGTCCCGTTCCCTGTTAGCTATTTTTTTGCAGGAGACCATGCTAGGCGCGTGCCCACTGCCTGCCCTCCCGGGGTATAAGGGTCTTGCAACCCCACCACCGCGGGACGGCCGGGCTGGGGGATGCGCGGTTTACACCCGGCATGATGTCTCCGTTCTTCCTTTCTCTTTAGATACCTCCTTCCAGGCAGTGGCTGTGCAGCTGCACCTGGATAGGAGGTATACTATCATTTCTGCGTACATTCCACCGTCAGCTGACTTCGACGCGGGGGACTTCCGCCGCGTCGTGGCACGGTTGCCGAGGCCCTATCTCTTACTTGGAGATCTGAACGGCAGGCATCCTCTCTGGGGAGATTACACCATAAATCCCAGGGGACAAGTCCTTGCCGATCTGATCGAAGAGCTTGAGATGGGTGTCCTAAACGTGGATGAGTTTACGCATCACTGTCCGAGAACCGCTTCATTTTCTTGCCTTGACCTATCTTTGTGCTCTTCGGATGCACAGCTTGATTTTGATTGGGGGGTGGTCGATGACCTCCATGGTAGTGATCACTTTCCCATTCAAATATCATTTTCAGGGCAACTGCCGCCTGAGAGACCACCTCGGTGGTGCTTGGCACGGGCGCGGTGGCCTGCATTTCAGGAAATGACTGAATTCTCTATCTCAGTCGAGGAGTTTAGGTCGGTAGATGAGGCCGTTGAGTTCTTCTCCGGCAACCTTATCGCCGTGGGCCTGACTACTATTCCTAGGACGTCTGGCTGTTTTGCACGCCGACCACTCCCATGGTGGTCGGCCGAGTGTGAGACGGCCCTCAAACAGAAGCGTTATGCCTACATGCGCTATAAGCGCCGACCGAACGATTTCACTGTCGCTGAATTTCGTCGGGCTAGGGCTAGGTTCCGGTAAATTTCGAAGCACGCCAACCGCTCTTCTTGGCGGGCATACGTGTCTTCACTTAACGGGAAGACCCCTTTAGCTGACGTGTGGAAGCGAGTCAAAAGGATTCGGGGCAAGTTCTCGCAGGACCCCCCTCCCGTTCTCCAGGAGAATGGGACCGCAATCTCGGACCCCGCGTCCGTGGCGGAATCCTTAGCGACCGCTTTCTCTGCATTCTCTAGCCGTGATGCTGCTCCGCCAGCATTCAATGCACGTCGTGATGTCGCGGAAGGCCGCCGGCTGGACTTTACCTCCAGAGGCGGAGAACCCTTCAACGACAAGTTTACTGTGAGGGAGTTGCGTTCCGCTCTCGCTTCGTGCGCGGACACCGCCCATGGTCCGGACGATGTCCCGTACGCCATGCTTCGACACCTGGGTGAGCGAGGCATGGCCTTTCTGTTAGATCTGTTCAACAGGATCTGGGTGGAAGGTCTTCTCCCAGACTCCTGGCGAATCGCTACTGTGCTCGCCTTTCGCAAGCCGGGGAGAGATCACTCTACTCCGACCGGTTTCCGCCCAATCTCTCTAACCTCTTGCGTGTGCAAGTTGATGGAGAAATTGGTAAATGTTAGATTAGCCCATTTCCTGGACAGCGGAGGCCATCTGTCTTCTGCACAGTGCGGCTTCCGTAAGTTTCACTCCACGTCGGATGCTCTGCTCCGACTGGAAAATGCCGTCTGCGAGGCTTTCCTTCGTAGACAGCACTACGCCACGGTGTTTTTTGATCTGGAGAAGGCCTATGATACCGCATGGCGATACGGTATCATGGAGACTCTCCACACGATGGGGGCGAGGGGACGCCTCCCAATGTTTATATCTGAATTTTTGCGAGATCGTCGATTCCGCGTACGGGTGGGGGGAGCCCTCTCTGCCCCAAAGGAGCAGGAAGAGGGTGTCCCGCAGGGAAGTGTCCTCAGTGTCACACTCTTTGCCCTGAGCATCAACGGCATCACCTCGGTGCTGCCAGAAGATGTTCTCGCTACGCTCTACGTGGACGACCTTTCGATCTCTTTTGGCGCGGCCCAGATGCCAACTCTGGAGCGTCGACTCCAACAGGCATTGAACCGCGTCTCTCGCTATGCCGAAGCGCACAGGTTTCGGTTTTCTTTGGCCAAGACTAAGGTGGTGCACTTTTGCTGCCATCCACGGCTTCACCCTGACCCAGATTTGTTTCTTAATGGGGAACGCCTGGATGTGGTTGAGTCGCACCGTTTCCTTGGTCTTGTATTCGACCGACGCCTCACCTGGGAGGCTCATATTCGCAGCCTTAGGGTCTCTTGTACCCGCGCCATGGACATTCTCCGTTCCGTGACGTTCAGCGCTTGGGGCGCTGATAGGGCTACCGCCTTACTTTTTTATCGATCCTTTGTTCGCTCGAAGCTCGACTACGGATGCGAGTTTTATGCATCCGCAGCCGAGCGTTTATTGCGGAAGGTGGATTCGATCCACCACACCGGCCTTCGCCTTGCGACCGGTGCCTTCCGCACTTCCCCCATTGAGAGCCTGTTGGTCGATGCTGGGGAGATGCCACTCGCTCTGCGCCGTGTGCAGTGCATCACTCGCCTGTATGCGCGAGCCCGGCGCCTCCCTCAGTCGCCAACAGCTCTCACTGCATCCGCAGCTGATCTCGATGGTGCCTATGCCGCCGAGAGACGCCAGTCATACCCTAAGCCCTTTGGGTTTAGGGCCAGGAAACTCCTTGGAGAGGTAGATATAGCTCTTGGACCGGTGGCGCCCCTGGTTCTGCCCAGGACGCCACCCTGGAGGGTACCACATTTGGCTATTTGTCGCCACGCCTCTGCTCCCAAAGCTTGTACTGCGCCGGGAGTATTGCGTTCGACCTTTTTGGAGCACACATCGTGTCACGCTGGTACCGTGCCAGTGTATACGGATGGCTCCAAGTCCCAAGAGGGGGTCGGCTTCCACGCCGTATCCCCTCTGTTTGAAGTGAGCGGGGCTCTACCAGGCGCTGCGTCTGTCTTCACGGCCGAGCTGGTGGCAATACACCACTCGGTACGGGAGATTACGCGACGTGCCCGGTTCGGAGACCGGATTGTGATCTATAGCGACTCACAAAGCGCCCTGAGTGCTCTCGGGGCATTGGAATCTCCGCATCCCATGGTTCGCGATATCCGTGACGCCACGGTTTTGGCGAGCCGGGCAGATGTCGAGATTATCTTCTGCTGGGTTCCTGGACATGTAGGAATTGCGGGGAATGAGCGCGCCGATGAGGGCGCCAAAGAGTCCGCGAGGACTCTGCGACCGGACCAGCGTTTCGCTCTTCCTCACACCGACTACATGGCAGGAATACGGGCAGCTCTTCGGACCGCTTGGCAAAGAAGATGGGAGACGGTCGAAGGGAACTTAAAGTTGCGTGCCATTGCGCCGCGACTGTTCCCATGGACCTATCCCCCAATGCCGCGGCGGCTTCAGGTTGCTTTCTGTCGTCTCCGAATCGGACACACTCGTGTGACGCATCGCTATCTGATGGAGCGCTCGCCTGCGCCCTATTGCAACGACTGCGTCGTCCCCCAGACTGTTCGGCACATTCTTGTCGAATGTCCCAGTCTGGGTGATCTTCGCGCACGACACCTGTCCCGGTACCGGGATGGGCGGGGTCGCTACCGCCTGTCCCTTGTTCTCGGGATGAGTGCGTGTACTTTGACTGGTGGACTTATTGACTTTTTGGGGGAGGCCGGCCTTCTCCCTTTTATTTAACGCGATTTAATTGTTGTTGTTGTTTTTGTAATTGTTTTGTTATTGCTTTGTTATTGTTATTCCTTTTTATTGTTTTCTGTTTAATTTTTTAAAGTAGCCTAAATTAGGCTGTTTGTTTACGGCAACTTATGCCTTAGTCGGCAGTCGCCAGATAGCCCCTTAATTAAAAAAAAAAAAAAAAAAAAAAAATCACCCCTGAGCTCTATTTTGGGATAGTGGATTTTTAAATAACCTGCTTTATCCACACCCACATCTTCCTCACCTTCTCTTCCTTTCTATTTTCAAACACTATACATTTTACGCCGTCCAAGGTGGAGTCGCCATGCTGAGGGACTGCCGGGCCACCAGGCGGGAGGGGTGGCCTTGAATGGCGGCACCTGGTTCTCCCAGTCTCATACACGCCACTTGCAGGGTGGGCTACTGCGAGGGGTGATGAGCGATTGCTTCCCGTCAAAAAATAGGGTCACCATACCCAATGATAATACCAAAAAAAATCTCCCCTCAATTTCCCTTTTTCCATCGTCGGAGCCACTCTCGGGCAGCCCTACATAAAAAAATGGAGGTCCTCCCCCGTGCTCTCGCAGGAGACCCTCCAAATCTCTCTAAACGGAGAGGAGGCTTACTCCTCTCCTTCGCTACGGGTGTAGGGGACTCCCCCTTACCCCCTTGTCTGGAGGTGCTTTCGGGCACGTCTCTCTTCCCAGCGGCAGTCCCCTCTTTTCTTTGCAAGGGGACTGCTAAGAAAGCCAGCAGGCAGCCCATAGCCGAACGCTCCCTATTGAAGCGGGTCGGTGGGGCAAACCCACTTAGGGGGGAGAGGGAAGACAGGCCGGATCGGTCGCTTCCCTCAAAAAACCTGCTGGCGAGAATATTGAACCTTGCCGGGGACAAGGCCTGTGCCTCCCCAGACTCGACTTGTGATAGCGATGCCAATGGGACATGCGATGTGCTAGGGGAGGGGGGACTGGAGCCCACCCCCCTGAGATAGACATGGTCGTTGAGGCAACCCAGTCTCCGCGCTCGGCGCCAAGCACCGAACCCGAGTCCGCCCCTATGCAAGGTCCTCCTCAAATGGCTAGGGTTCCCCAGGCAGTACAAGGACTCCCCTGCGATTGCCAGAACCTTCTCCATCTCGGAGAAGGACCTTGCTAAGGCCGGTCCATTTGGCCTGGGGGCTCCTACCGGCGGAGGGAAGAAGCGGGTTCATTCCCCGCCATCCTCTCCTAAAAAGACTCGGGGCTCCTCTCGATCCGCGGGGGCGGCGGGGACGGATGGGTCTGCTGCCACTTCGATAAGCGACCAAGCGAAGATCGGCACATCCCGCCCCTCTGCGCCCCTGGGTGCGGAGCCCCTGACTAAGACCAAAAATGTTAGTGCGCAGAGCGGAGCCTCGAATACATCGGAGCCCCCTCATTCAGAGATTACCTGGCGTTTTCGAGCCCGCTGGCTTCAAACGCTTCCTCGTTATTGGCTCCACTAATGGCACCATGCTGGTTAAGGGCAATATGATTCATCAGAGGAGAGCTTTAGCTAGTTTGATTGGTAGAGAGCCGAAAGTGACCCGTTTCTCGGACGGGAGCCTTTTGGCAAATGCTGCGAATCCCTCCGAGGTGGCCATGATTAGTGCCCTTCAGACACTTGATTGCACGCCTGTGAGTGTGACGCTGCACTCTAACATGAACTTCTTGAAAGGAGTAGTTTATGCGAGAGAACTCGTGGACTACTCCATATAGGACATCACCTTAGAGCTGGCCGACCATGGGGCGGTCAAGGTCGAACGTGTGATGAGAAAAGAGGGAGGTGCCTCGAGACCCACCCCTACACTCTTCGGCACGTTCGATTGTGACAAGCTCCCTGAGTCGGTGCGTGCCGGTTGGTATCGCTACCGCGTGAAGGAATTCGTACCACTGCCGCGGAGGTGCTATTACTGTCACCGCTTCGGCAAACGAATCGCTCATTTAGGCGTGCAAGGTCTGGGTAAACCGAAGTCTCTGTATATTGCTCCAAGGCAGCACACGATAAGTCCAAATCGTGTGTGGCCAAGTGTGCCAATTGCGAAGAGCCGCACCCCGCTTCTTCGAAGCAATGTGGTGCATATCTCCTTGAGAAAGAAATCCTGGCCGTTCAGGCCCAGGATCGTCTCTCATTCTTCGAGGCAAAGGAATTGGTCTTGGCGCGCCCAGCTCTCCCTGGGACGTCTTACCCCTCAATGTTAAGAAAGACACCCTCTGCTCCTGGTCCATCCAGTCCAAGGAGCACGGTTGTTTCTGCGTCCATTCGGAGCCCTTCTGTGTGTTCTACTAAACCCGGGCGCTCCCCTGGTAAAGCTAGCGGCACAGAGGGTTCATACCCAGCCCCGGCCAAATCCAGGGCTCCCCCGCCTTTCCCCAGCGTGACCGTTTCCCGTGAGACGAAAAGGCCACGCGCCTCCACTGAGTCGTTAGACTCTCAGGAGGCAACACCCCATATTCCGGGGTTCCTGAAGCTGTCCCCCGAAAGGAGGACAGCAACAAAGGAGCTTCGGCTCCTTCCCCCACGCCTAGTGGAGGGCTGGGTGGCTCGGAGACAGTTGATCCTCGAAAATAGGGCGCCCCTCCTCCGAAGACGCAACTCCCGCCTAAGTTTTCGAGGCGGAGGGAGGAAAAGACTCGCATGGAGAGCCCAAACTCCCCCAATAAGTCATCGAAGGCGACAGCGCTTTGTCCGGCGAACAGGGCCCGGGGTTCTGCCTCCCCGAAACGTACGGCCATTCCCGTGAGGGTCTTGTGTTCAAAGAGGGCCCCTGCCTCTCCTTCGATCTAGGCCTGGAGGGCATATTTCTTCAATGGAATTGCCGCGGACTCCAGGCCAAATGGGAGGAGGTTCGGAGGCTCGTCTCGTCCCGTTTCCCCTTAGCTATTTTTCTGCAGGAGACCATGCTAGGCGTGTGCCCCCTGCCCACCCTCCCGGGGTATAAGGGGTTTGCGACCCCACCACCATGAGATGGGGGCAGGATGGGAGATGCGCGGTTTACACCTGGCATGATGTCTCTGTTTTTCCTTTCACTTTAGATACCTCCTTTCAGGCAGTGGCTGTGCAGCTTCACTTGGATAGGAGGTATTCTGTTATTTCTGGGTACATTCTGCCGTCAGCTGACTTTGACGCGGGGAACTTGCGCCGCGTTGTGGCACGGTTGCCGAGGCCATTTCTCTTGCTTGGAGATCTGAACGGCAGATATCCTCCTGGGGAAACTACTAATAAAGCCCAGGGGACAAGTCCTTGCCGATCTGAATGAAGAGCTTGAGATAGGTGTCCCAAATGTGAATGAGTTTACGCATCTCTGCCCGAGAACCGCTTCATTTTCTTGCCTTGACCTATATTTGTGCTCTTTGGATGCACAGCCTAATTTGATTTTGATTCAGGGGTGGTCGATGACCTCCATGGTAGTGATCACTTTCCCATTCAAATATCATTTTCTGGGCCGCTTCGGCCTGAGAACCCACCACAGTGGTGCTTTGCGCGGTCGCTGTGGCCTGCATTTCAGGAAATGCCGGAATTCTCTATCTCAGTCGACGAGTTTAGGTCGGTAGATGTGGCTGTTGAGTTCTCCGGCCACCTCATCGCCACGGGCCTGACTACTATTCCCAGAACGTCTGGCCGTTTTGTACCCCTACATGCGCTATAAGCGCCGCACGAACGATTAAACTGTCGATGAATTTCGTCGGCCTAGGGCTAGGTTCCGGTATATTTCTAAGCACTCCCGCTGCTCTTCTTGGCGGGCATACGTGTCCTCAACTAACGTGAAGACCCCTCTAGCAGAGGTGTGGAATCGAGGAAAAAGGATTCGGGGCAAGTTCTCGCAGCCTCCCCCCCCCTCCCATCCTCCAGGAGAATGGGACAGCAATCTCGGACACCTCGTCCGTGGCAGAATCTTTCGCGACCACTTCCTCCGTATTCTCTAGCCGGGATGCTGCTTCGCCAGCATTCAATGCACATCCTGATGTCGCGGAAGGCCGCCGACTGGACTTTACCTCCAGAGGCGGAGAACCTTTCAACGACCTGTTTGCCCTGAGTAAGTTGCGTTCCACCCTTGCTTCGTGCACGAACACCGCCCATGGTCCGGACCGTGTTCCGTACGCTATGATTCGACACCTGGGTGAGCGAGGCATGGCATTTCTCTTAGATTTGTTCAACAGGATCTGGGTGGAGGGTCTCCCCAGATTCCTGGCGAGTCGCTATTGTGCTCGCCTTTCGCAAACCGGTGAGAGATCACTACTCCTGCCGGTTTCCGCCTAATTTCTCTAACTTTGCGTGTGTAAGTTGATCGAGAAATTGGTAAATGTTAGATTAACTTTTTTTTTCTGGACAGCGGGGGCCATTTGGTCTCCTGCAAAGTGCGGCTTCCGCAAGTTCCACTCCACTTTGGATACTCTGCTCCGACTGGAAAATGCCGTCTGCGAGGCCTTCCTTCGTAGACAGCACTACGCCACCGTGTTTTTCGATCTGGAGAAGGCCTATGATACCGCATGGCGCTACAGTATCATAGAGGCTCTCCACACGATGGGGTCGAAGGGACGCCTCCTAATCTTTATTTTATGATTTTTTTGGCGAGATCGTCGATTCCGCATATTGGTGGGCGTAGCCCTCTCCAGCCCAATGGAGCAGGAAGAGGGTGTCCAGCCGGGAAGTGTCCCCAGTGTCACATTCTTTGCCCTGAGCATCAACCGTATCATCTCGGTTCTGCCGGAAGATCTTCTCCCTCCGCTCTACGTGGACGACCTTTCGATTTCTTTTGGCGCTGCCCAGATGCTAACTGGAGCGTCGACTCCAACAGGCATTGAACCGCGTCTCTCGCTATGCCTATGCGCACAGGTTTCGTTTTTCTTGGGCAAGACTAAGGTTGTGCACTTGTGCCGCCATCCACAGCTCCACCCTGGCCCTGACTTGTTTCTCAATAGGGTATGCCTGGAAGTGGTTGAATCGCACCGTTTCCTTGGTCTTGTATTTGACCGAAACCTCACCTGGGAAGCTCCTATTCTCAGCCTTAGAGTCTCTTATACCCGCGCCATGGATATTTTCCGTTCCGTGACGTTCAGCGCTTCGTGCGCTGATAGGGCTACTGCCTTATTTTTTTATCCATCCTTTGTTCGTTCGAAGCTCGACTACGGATGCGAGTTTTATGCATCCGCAGCTCAGCGTGTATTTTAGAAGTTGGACTCGATCGACCACACCGGCCTTCGCCTTGCTTCTGGTGCCTTCCGCACTTTCCTCATTGAGAGCTTACTAGTTGATGCTCGGGAGATGCCATTGATCTACGCCGTGCACAGTGTATTATTCGCCTGTAAGCGCGAGGCCCGTTGCCTCCCTCAATCGCCAACAGCTCTCCCTGCATCCGCAGCTGATTTCAACGGTGCCTATGCCGCCGAGAGATGCCAGTCATACCCTAAGTCCTTTTGTTTTAGCGTAAGGGAACTCCTTCGAGAGCTAGGTATATCTCGGGCCGGTGGTGCCCTTGGCTCTGCCCAGGACGCCACCCTGGAGGGTACCACCTTTGACCATTTGTCGCCACGTCTCTGCTCCCAAAGCTTGTACAGCGTCGGGAGTATTGCGTTCTGTCGTTTTGGAGCACACCTCGTGTCACGCTGGAACCGTGTCAGTGTATACGGATGGCTCTAAGTCCGAAGAGGGGGTCGGCTTCCACGCCGTATCTCCTCTGTTTGAAGTCAGCGGGGCTCTGTCTTCGCGGCCGAGCTGGTGGCAATACACCACTCGGTACGTGAGATTACGTGACATGCCCGGTTCGGAGACCGGAGTGTAATGAGTTTATCTCCTGTGGTTTCAAGGCCTTGGTGAATTCGCTATCATGAACTAGTATGCGAATCTGTAGTCCATTCAAGACACCTGCTTTCAACTTGGCTTCGGAAATCACACCACCTAGTTTCTGCAATAAGTATCGAAACCGAGCTTTATATGCAATGGAGGCAAAAATATCTTTCCTGGATCTACAAGAGGATTGTGAACACAGTTGAACTTTCCAGGCGCCTCTCGAGACATTCTTGTCTCGGGACAAGCGGAAGGAATGTGCTACAAAGCTTGTGAACAAACTGAAGTATCTTCAAGCCTGGCATGGTGTAGGCTCTTTTCAGACGAGAATTATTTCTGCCACGAGCAGGTAGTGATCTCGCAAAACAACCGCTGACCTGCCGTTTCCCCCAAAGATGTACCGAGAGTCACGAAGACAAAGTTCCCGTACCACATCATGGTATTTGGGGTGGTCACTAGTGACTGACACGTTATGCCTCCGGTTTTCTTCCGCAGGACCTCAGACTATACGCATGGGTCTACATCAAGTGCCTGTAGGAGTTGTTGTTGTCCTAGATATATGAGGTGCCCACTGGAAGGCTGTACGTGTGTCGGTAGGACTCTGCACCATATCATGCAAACAGGAGGACCCAGTCTTGGCTGTCAGACAATTTCTTTGATCACGTCACTCTAAACATCTGCCTTCCCAACTCCCCAGACTGCAACCCCCTGGACTATTATGTGTGGGGGGTGGTCGAAATAGAAAGAGATCAACGCGTCTCTGTGCACAACCAAGGTGGAGCATTGGTCCAGAATCACCACAGCTTTCACCCAGTTAAACAGGGGGTACCGACGAGAAGGCCTGCGGGAGATTCCAACGCCGCCTGGAAGCCGTAGTTGAATCCAACGGAGATTTCATTGATTAAAATGAATAGTACAACAATCCTTCAAGTCATTAACATGTAATTTTGGTTAATTTGTCTGTATAAATGAACTCTTAATTTCTTTTATGTTAAAGCTAGGCGACAAATTACCCATACCACCCTGTATACCCTTATCTCCCTGATAGAATTGTTAATGTTTTTCAAATTCCAAATTGTTCCTCACTGAGGTTACTCGGCATCATTCTTGATTCCAAGCCAAATATATTCCAATGATGTTCAAAATTGCTTTTATTCTTTTATATTGCCTCAAGTTGAGTATTGTCACTCTCTCTGGTTGGCTTCATCGGAATCCAACTTAAATCTCTTACCTATTTCGACCTTTCAGCCGGATTAAATTTTTGCTTCCTGATATTCAGATGACTCTTCAACATGGTCATTTGGTGGGATCGCTGACTTATTTCTTTCAAATTTCATCTAACGCTATCACCCGCTGAACGTACTACTACTCTATACGCATTGGGTTGAATGCTTACCTTTTCTGTTTATCGGTTTAACACTTCGATGTTGCTTTCTTGCATTTGTTAGATTCTGCATTACTCTCCCCAATAATCTCGTCAATCTCCCAATTGTATCATTTTTAAAAAGCGGGTGAATGTTTTCTTTCTCGCCTAATTTTTATCTTCTCTATTCCTCACACTTTCAATGTAATGTCGCCCGCTGGGCCTTTGTTCTTTACAGCTGGTCGCCTTAATTAATCCACATTCAAGGCCACACGCGCCACCGGTGGTACAGACAGAATTCCTTCCACATGCCACATGTACCACAGGTGGTGCATTTCACAATTTTAAAAAAATATTATTTCAAATTTAATTGTATGTTTATATACTTTCAGAAACTAAAAATATGGATGGAAGGAAAGAGTTTCATAACTGAAATACCTTTTATTAAAAAAAAAATCTCGCGCGGAAGCAGGAACGCTACTGAACACTTCTTATGAAAGTGTCTCTTGTATTTCAAGGGAAAGCTGTGTCGTGCGCATGGCCTTGAACGTGTTGATTTTTTTATAATAATAATAAGCATGTAGATTGAGAGGCATTTTTTTTAGGGTGATCAAAAAGTCACGAGAGGCTTTTAATGGCTTTCTGGGGGGGGGGGGGACAAAATGATGGTGACCTTGTGCTTAATAGTGCCTAAAGGGGGGTTGAGTAGCGTTGAATCGCGCCGACAACACACCATGGGGTAAAGGTATCTTAAAAGTCTATTCGATTGATTTTGAAGACTTTCCCAGTAATTCTTGTTCACTGGTGCTATTCCTCTTTGATTTTGACTATTCTAGAAATCGCCTTGCCAACATCTGAGTTCTCAATTAAATGTTATTTTCTCTCTTCCTTCAGTCCCAGTGGTTCAGAGCTGAGAAATCCGTTGGAAGTTTGCGACTATCTGACTCAAGAAAACACGTGCAAATGCGGGTTGCAGTGTCCCCTTCGCGTTGAAAATATCTTCTGCTTCGATCCAAAGGTAAGGGGAGTTGGCGTCAATCCTACATGGCGAGGTTGTTTCGGATTCATGTTTCTCGGAAAGCCTTTTTTATTCATTTCTTCTCTCATCATATTGCCTTAGTTTCTACGAGTGATTTCCGATTATTAGTTATATTTCTCCTCGTGAATATTGGGTAGTTCTTTGGCGGTGTCTACACTACCGAGCAAATAAGAGAACGATTTTCCTTTATTAAAATATTTTCAAAACTATGATGAGTTGGTAAATGAAATTTTTATGGTACATAAAAGCATATTGTCGGGAGAGTGAAAATCAGATCAACCCACGGCATTTCCCACATGATTTGCATACACCCACACGGGCATGTTACGCGGAGGCAGAGTGCCTCCCTTTAGCACCTAAGCATCCTTTTCGTGTATTTTCTTTTTTCAGTCTTAGTTGTTCTTTGTTTGTTTTGCTGCTTTAAGTTTGTTGTGGTCTTTTTTTTTCACTTTTAAAATATGTAGCCTCTTAGCAGGTTACTTTTTAAAGTGTCTAATTTTAGCGACTATGTCCGGGCAGCTAGGGAAACTTCCACCCTTGTTTCTGGTTCATGCTGGAAGTGGGGTTCTCCCGATAAAAGCCTCCATATTTCATTCTGTTTCCGACGGAAGTAACTGACCATAGGAAACATTCCCTTCCAAGCAGGAGACACGCCAGATTCCCCCAATTTGGGGGGAAATAAAACCAGCTTGTCGGAAGGCAGAGAAATCAGATCAGTCCAATGAGTCGAGTCAAGTCAGAGTTCATCCCATTTTCCACACTTCGAGAAGTCTCAAGTAACTCGTGCCTAAAGAGACCTCTCCACCTCTCTCTCCTCGCCGTATTTCGCAACAGGTGGATGTGTCATCTGCACGGGTGAGGCGAAGAATTCTGGAGAACGGTTTCATGTGAAGGAAGCCAGCAAAAAAGCCACTGCTCACTAAAAAAACACATCAAAGACAGGTTGTTCAACAGAAAGTACAAAGATTTTCATTCATTGGTGAAGATCTATGCGTATTTCAACATGATGGAGAAACATGTCATACAACTGAAATGATATCAAAGTGGCCCCCGATCTTAATCCGATTGAGAACCTGCAGGCGATTCTTAAAAAGCGTGACAACCTCTTATCATTGTTTAGACAAGATGGATCACTATCGATGATTTGAATATTCTCCACGGGTTGATGATATCCAGCATGCCAGAGCAAGTTGGAGAAATCATGAAGAGAAAAGGCCAACGCACTAAATACTAACTTTATGAATTAAATATGATTTTCTTTAGTGCATTGCACTTTTTATTTTTGTACATATCATTTTGGTTGTATTCTATTCTACTATATAATCACACACTTGGTATTAGGGAGTAATGTGAAACAAGCAAGTTTATGCACCACAAAATTTGTTTCTGCCAAAACCTTTGGCCATGACTTTACATTCAATGTCCTCCGAATATGCTCCAAGCACACAATGCTCTCTTTGGTTTCGGTGGTTAATCAAAGCCATAGCAAATAGGTCCTACTGACATACAATTTAGTGCCTGTAGTGGCCACAACGGATATATGTCGACCTAATATCGTCTAATACTATAGTCATTATTGTAGTTTTTTCTACGTAGCGCGTTGGTTATTTGCGTGCTCTTGTGTTGCAATGTTTTCTTTTTATTCTCACTCAGTTTTATTGTGATTATGTAGTGATTTGTTTGTTTGTTCATCTGTTTGCCTATCTCCTTTAGTGTTGATAGAACTGCTTTTCAATCATTGTTGTCCTCACGTCTTCTCGTATCCTTTTATGTTGGTATTATTCCTTACACATTTTAGTCACGTGTCTATAGTTGTGTTTTACATTGCCTACTGTTTATGCCGTCCAATTTTGCCCGTCCCTCCCCCCCTTTTGTCCTTATGACTATCTCCTAACCCCCTGTGTTGCTTAAGGTCCTACTCCTTTCCACGCATAGATCATCAATCAGGCTTAGTTAAACTGCCTTTCGTAGACTCAAATCCTTCACTTATTAAGGCCCTCAATACACATGAGCGAATCTTTTTCGCACCCGCACTAAGTTATCTTCTCGGAAATCAACTCTCTCCTTCCCCACTTACCAACCCAATATATCCATTGTCATTTATTTGCCCTCCAGCGTCTTCCACACATGCAGCTCAGCCCAATCTTTCCTTTGCCTCATCCCCCTCTCTTCTGGTTTTCTAAACTGCCGCTCCCCGTCTATAAATAAGACTAATTTCATTTGTGGCTTTTATATGAAAGAAATTACATGTTGTCTACTGCCCTTGAAGTACTTGAATTTATTATTTGCCCTTGAAAAGTCCTTGAATTTAAAAAATAAATCATTGAGTGATTGTTCAAATGATTTTTCAAATTCACTATTGTATTTTATGATGGATGTTCGCTATACATCTGTGACTGTCGCTTGGATACCTTGCACTTGTTTTTTTTTTGCACTGGTGAGTAAGTTTTGGTTATGCTTTGCTTATAACCTATTATTCCTTAAAATACCTCACCGTCATCAATGTCCCATAATGTTTATGGCACTTTCTTAATTTAAAGAAAAAAAACAATGGCTAAAACCCGTCCTTGATTATTTAAAAAAAAAGTCCTTGAAAACCTTGAAAAGTTCTTGAATTCAAAATCACCAAACAAGTAGACACCCTGAATTAGCTTTGTTTGGCGTGTAGAATAGAGTCCTGGCTCTATGGCCACCCGAACGCTGTTTCCGATACCGCCTGTTGGGATGGGTTAGTATTTGTTGATCCACGTTGGTGGTTTTAGCCTAATTACCGCTTCTCCTCTGCTCCCCTTTCTCATTTTGATGAACTTTCCTTGGCTCTGAATTCTTCTCTCAAAGTTGCAGTTATTTACCATCCTCTCGGTTACCGCTATGATACCTTCGACGACCTCGGTGAATTTCTAAACCTGGTCAGTCTATCCTCACCTAATTTTGCTTATCCTTGGTGATTTCTATACCCGTCAGTCACCACACTCCCGCATATCTCCGACTTCTGGATATTTCATAAGTTTACTTTCCCTCTCAATTTGTTTTCTCTCCCACTCATACATGTAAATATGCTTGTCGCTTCCTCCAATTCATTTTCTCTCATCCACTTTCACATAAACTTCTCGCATTCCCCCACCCCCGCCATCCGCGGCTCCATCCCGACCCGGACTTGTTTATAAATGGGGTATGTCTAGAAGTGGTGGATTCGTACCATTTCCTTGGTTTGTATTTGACCGACGCCTCACCTGGGAGGCTCATATTCGCAGACTTAGGGTCTCTTGTACCCGCGCCATGGATATTCCCCGTTCCGTGACGTTCAGCGCTTCGTCCACTGATAGGGCTACTGCCTTATTTTTTTATCGATCTTTTGTTCGTTCGAAGCTCGACTACGGATGCATCCGCAGCCGAGCGTGTATAGCAGAAGTTGGACTCGATCCACCACACCGGCCTTCGCCTGGCGACCGGTGCTTTCCGCACTTCCCTCAATGAGAGCTTACTAGTTGATGCTCGGGAGATGCCATTGCTCTACGTCGTGTACAGTGCATTATTTGCCTGTACGCGCGAGGCCCGGTGCCTCCCTCAGTCGCCAACAGCTCTCACTGCATCCGCAGCTGATTTCGACGGTGCCTATGCCGCCGAGAGACGCCAGTCATACCCTCAGCCCTTTGGGTTTAGAGCTAGGTATTGCTCTCGGGCCTGTGGCGCCCCTGGTTCTGCCCAGGACGCCACCCTGGAGCGTACCACCGTTGGCTATTTGTCGCCACGCCTCTGCTCCCAAAGCTTGTACAGCTCCGGGAGTATTGCGTTCGGCCTTTTTAGAGCACATCTCGTGTCATGGTGGAACCGTGCCAGTGTATACGTATGGCTCCAAGTCCGAAGAGGGGTCGGTTTCCACGCCGTATGCCCTCTGTTTGAAGTCAGCGGGGCTCTACCGTGCGCTGCGTCTGTCTTCACGACTGAATTGGTGGCAATACACCACTCGGTACGGGAGATTACGCGGCATGCCCGGATCGGAGACCGGATCGTGATTTATAGCGACTCACAAAGCGCCCAGAGTGCTCTCGGGGTATTGGAATCTCCGCACCCTCTGGTTGGCGATATCCGTAGTGCCACGGTTTTAATGAGTCATGTGGATGTCGAGATTATCTTCTGGGTTCCTGGACATGTAGGAATTGCGGGAAATGAGGGCGCCAAAAGAGTCTGTGGGACCGTGCGACCGGACCAGCGTTTCGCTCTTCCACACACAGACTACATGGCAGGAATACGGGCAGCTCTTCGGATTGCTTGGCAAAGAAGATGGAAGACGGTCCAGGGCAGCTTAAAGTTGCATGCCATTGCTCCGCGACTGTTCCCATGGACCTATCCCCCAATCACGTGACGGCTTCAGTTCGCTTTCTATCGTCTCCGAATCGGGCACACTCGTGTGACGCATCGCAATTTGATGGAGCGCCGACCTGTGGACTTCTAGACTTTTGGGAGGAGGCCGGCCTTCTCCCCTTTATTTAATGTTTGATTATGGATCGCGTGCTTCTTCGCCGGGGGAGGGCAGGCCTTTTCCCGTCGACGGAGCTCGCTTTATATTTTTTCAATTTGTTTGTTTTTCTTTTGTTTTATCTTTGTTTGTTTTTTTCTTTCTTTTATTTGGCTTCTAATATAGCCTAGATTTAGGCTAGGATGAGTATGGCGACTTATGCCCTAGAAGGCAGTCTCCAGATGAGATATAAAAAAAAAAAACCTTTCCGAGCCCCTGAACGAGCATCGTTTAGGGTATGCACCTTTATTGCTTGTACCTCGTAGTTGTTTGTGCTGCATGAATGATCTCGCTTTCACTATATTTAACCTCGAGAATGTAAAATGATATGAATGCTGTTGGATGCTTTTCCCACCTTATCTTATGCCTTTCTTAGTTGGCAAACAGGTCTTCTCTGAAAAGGGCTTTTGACCTTGAGAAGAGCGTAGAATGAATTGAAAATTAGTTCCATTTGTTAGGATTAACTGGGCAGGTTTTAACAACGCTTTCTAGCGGCGTCTTATAAACTACTCTTGCATCTTAAGATTTTTTTTCTTCATTCGCCCCTTTTTCTGTCCATAGTTCCTTTTTGTTTGTGTGCTATCACTTCGTGTTTAAGCATTAGCTTTCCAATTTTCTTGTTCTCTTGATTACCCAGTTCCTCCTTTCGAGCTCTGGCAATTAGATATTTCGAGGTGCACCATCCCACTAAACGCAGGAATTGGAATCATAAAATTATACTAATGAAATTGGATCTCAGTTTCCTGGCATTCAATGGTTCGACTCTCGAAAATGAAGCTCATTTAATTTTCCGTTACCCATTGCCAAAGGGGCTCGTTAATTTTAATAGTTGTCATTCCTGGCAAAACAGAAAAAAAGATTTAGGGTTGAGGTGAAAACCAAAAGGTGACTGCGAAAAGAACCTCTTTACTTGAACTTTTTTTTTATACACCGATTTTAGTCTGAGAGGTGTGGCTGAGTATTTGTACACCCATTTGAAATTCATTGGCGGATGCTATGCTCCCACTGCTACCTTCTGTAACCTGTTACACTTGGTGCCTGTAGGAGCTGCACGTCCTCCCGTCCTGGGTGCGAATTTGGAAGCCCTGTCACTGGGTTGACATGAACTCTGATGGGGCCTGGGATAGTTGTTGATGCGCTTTTCCCTCGCTCCTTCTCAGTGCTATCTTTTTTTTCACTCCACGACTCTCCCCCCAACCTTTGGTCTACCTGCACTTGATACTCGGTTAAACCAAACTAATTGACAGAGGCTAGGAGGTTGTTGGTGTGCTTCCTCCTCGCTTCCTCTCAGCGCTACCTTTTCAGTCTTTTCGCCCTGCCTCTCACTGCACAATTGGGAGCTGCGACCGTTGGAGAATGACCGGCCACTGGGAAAATTCCAATCGGTGTTTGTCGTTGTCATAGGTTCAGAACATCATTCCTTAACGTACCCAGGATGGACCCCTGAGAAGTCCGAAAAACCGAGACGGGATAGGCGGGAGCAACTGGACGCGGGATATAGTATAGCCCACCATCCCCCCCCCCTTTTTTTCTTTTTTTTTAATTAGTCCCAAGCTACGGAAATTACCGTGTGTTGAGAGGCTTTCCAAAGCGTAGTCAGCATTTCTGACTACGTCCCTCTCTCCCAATCCTCGCTTGACCTTGGTGTTCGGGCGGACGAAGAACTAAAAGACATCACTATGGTAGCTGGAGGGGCTCCCGTCCTACCTTCTGAATGCGACAGGGGGTAAAAACGTATCGCCGTGCCCCCCCCCCCCCCGGGTAAGGGGCACGGCGATAAGTTTTTCTGACCCCCGTGCTGATGGAACTCGGCGCTCTGTCCGGCCATAGCCTAGCCTTTCCTCTCCTCTCCCTTCCGCTACTAGACCCTTTATCTTTATCTGGTATTTTTTTCCAACTCTATTATTCACTCTCTTCAAAGTGTTTCGATAGGATTAGGCTGCTCTGCTTGGGATCGGACCTGTGAAAATTACTAGTAGACAAGTGGTGTGATTCTCTGGGATTGACTCTCCCCCTTCCACGTCAACATCTGAGGAATATTTGGTGGCCACCAAACCCCTCCCCCCACTAACCCCCTTTTTTAAGCTGCCAAGAAGGGGTGGAATTTCGTGGTCGGCGTTCGGTCCGCGGGACCAAGCCAGGACCAACAGGGGACGAAGGAAGGGTTAAGGCCTACCAGGTGTATCCTGTACGGTCCGCCTGAGCTACTGTGAGGTACCCTTGCACTTTATTGCGACGACTCCGTTGTTCCCCAGACTGTTCGGCACATTCTTGTTCAATGTCCCAGTCTGGCTGATCTTCGCGCACGTTACCTACGAGCAAGTTTGCTACCGCTTGTCCCATATACTCGGGATGGTTTCCTGTACACAGACTTATGGGACTATCTGACTTCTTGGAGGATGCTGGCTTATTTGATTTTATTTGACTCTGGTGTTGGTCGCATACTCCGCCTGTTGGACGCAGGCCTCCCCCTGACACCGAAGCGTGCTTCTTTCTTCATGCTTTTGTTTCCTTCGTTGTTATTGTTTGATCTTTGTCTTTGATTTGAATTTTACTTTTTTGGGTGTTTTTTTTTGTCTGAATTTTAAAGTATCCTAATACTAGGGGGAATTTTTAATTACGACGACCTTTTAGCCCCTTAGTAGCAATCGTAGATGATTGCTTTGAAAAATTAATGTACGAGTATTGTTAGTGATTTACCATCCCCCTCCTCCACGTAAGGAGCATGTCGATTTGATTTCCTGGCCGCCTTGCTGACGGGATTCAGCGTCCTTCTTTATGACACACTCTCTTCATACCCTACTTCTTCACATTCCCTACAACCTCTCCAACAACTTTCTCTGGTCAACCTCTAATTTCACAGGGTAGACAACGACCAGCTTCCTCTCACCCAGCCATCCGGGATCTGGGCTTGTGGGGGAGGGGACAACGCCCCCTCACCCCTGAACTGCAGTTTGGACTGGTGAGTTTTTAACAACCTGCTTCACTCCCACCCACACCTTCCTCACAGACCCTTTATCTATCCTTTCAAGGTCTTATCAATTTTATGTCCAGCTTAAGGAGGAGCCGCCATGACGAAGGGCTGCCTGGCCATTGGAGGGGGGAGTGGTCCTGAATGGGGCACCTGGCTTTGGTGGCCTGGTATTCACCCCTCGCAGAGCGGGCTACTGCGTGGGATGATTAGCATTTGCGTCACGTGATACTAGTAGGATCATCATGCCGGATGATGTTAATAAAAAAAACCACTTCCCCTTTAACTTCGGGTAGATCCACAGTAGAAAAGGAGACCCGCCATCCCCACCGTGCTTTCTCATGGGACCCTCCAACTTCTTATAGCTGAGAGGAGGTTTACTTCTCTCCTGGACATACAGGTGCAGGGGAATCCTCCTCACCCCCTTCTAAGGAGGCACCCTTGGGCGACTCCATCTTTTCTACAGCGGCATTCCCTCCTTAGCTTTCCCAGGGGACTGCCAAGAGAGAAGGCAGGTGTCCCATAATTGACCGCTCCGGGGGAACGGCTTGATAGGGCCAACCCTCTTAGGGGAGTAAGTGATAAGGGCCCGCAGGCCCGTGCCCCCTAATGTCGTGCTTGCATGCTTGAAAAGTTGATAAGAGGCTTAGCCTCTTCTCCTTTCAGACAGCCTGTATTTCTCCCCTACTCCGTCGCTTTTCATACAACCTGTCCCACAACTTTCTCTGGTTGGCCTCTAATTTCACAGGGTAGATGCTGACCTTCTCAGCCAACCGTCTCGGATCGGGGCTGAGGGGGGAGGGGACAATGTTCCCTAACCCCTGAGCTCCGGTCCGGCATGGGGGGGGGGGGTTAACAACCAGCTTCATCCCCACCCATACCTTCCTCACATCCCTTTTCCTTTCCTCTTCACACACTATCAATTTTAGCCATGTCTAAGGTGGAGCTGCCATGCCGATGGACTGCCAGGCCACCAGGCGGGAGGGGTGGTCTTGAATGGCGGTACGAAGAAGACTCGGGGCTCCTCTCCATCCGCGGGGGCTGCGGGTACGGATGGGTCTGCTGCTATGGTAAGCGACCAAGCCAAGATCGGCACATCCGGCCCCTCTGCCCCCCTGGGTGCGGAGCCCCTGACTATGAACAAGACCAAAAGTGCACAGGGCGGAGCCTCAATAACATCGGGGCCCTTCATTCAGAGGTTACCTGGCGTTTTCGAGCCCGCTGGCTTCAAACGCTTCCTCGTCATTCGCCCCACTGATGGCAGCCTGTTTCCAAGTGCAATATGATCCATCAGAGGAGGGCATTAGCTAGTGTAATTGGTAGAGAGCCGAAGGTGACCCGTTTCTCGGACGGGAGCCTTCTAGCGAATGCGGCGGATCGCGCCGAGGCGGCCAAGATAAGTGCTCTTCGGACACTTCATGGCAACCCGGTGAGTGTGACGCCGCACTCTACCATGAACTTTGTGAAAGGAGTAGTTTATGCGAGGGAACTCATTGACTACTCCATAGAGGACATCACCTTAGAGCTGGCCGACCATGGGGCGGTCAAGGTCGAACGTGTGATGAGAAAACAGGGAGGGGCCTCGAGACCCACCCCTCCTACACTCTTGTTCACGTTCGACTGTGACTAGCTCCCTGAGTCGGTGCGTGCCGGTTGGTACCGCTACTGCGTGAAGGAATTCGTGCCACTGCCGCGGCGGTGCTATTACTGTCACCGCTTCGGCCATACGAATCGGTTCTGTAGACGTACAAAGTCGGGGTCACCCGAAGTCTGTGTAAATTACTCCAACGCCGCACACGATAAGTCTAAATCGTGTGTGGCCAAGTGTGTCAATTGCGGAGAGTGCACCCCGCTTCTTCGAAGCAATGTGGTGCATATCTCCTTGAGAAAGAAATCCTGGCCGTTCAGGCCCTGGATCCACTCTCATTTCGCGAGGCTAAGGACTTGGTCCTGGCGCGCCCGGCTCTGCCTGGGACGTCTCTGGTCCATCCAGTCCAAGGAGCAAGGTTGTTTCCGCGCCCATTCGGAGCTCTTCTGCGGGCTCTACTCAATCCGGGCGCTCCCCTGGTAAAGCTGGCGGCAAAAAGGGTTCCTACCCAGCCCCGGCTAAAACCAGGGCTTCCCCCCTCTTCCCCCAGCGTGACCGTTTCCCGCAAGGCGAAACGGCCACGCGCCTCCACCGAGTCGTTAGACTCACAGGAGGCAACACCCCTGAAGTTGGTCGCCAGGCCATCTTTCGGTGTTCCTAAAGCTGTCCCCCGAAAGGAGGACAGCAATAAAGGAGCTTCGGCTCCTTCGCGCATGCCTAGTGTTGGGCTGAGTGGCTCGGAGACGGTGGTTCCTCGAAAAGAGCCCCCCCCCCCCCGATTCCGAAGCCGCAAGGCCCGCCTAAGGTTTCGAGGCGGAGGGAGAAAAAGACTCGCACGGCAAGCCGAACCTCCTCCAATAAGTCCTCGAAGGCGACAGCGCCTTCAGCGATTTATCCGTCCAACAGCGCCCGGGGTTCTGACTCCCAGAAGCGTGCAGCTATTCTCGTGGGGGTCTTCTCTTCGAAGAGGGTCCCCGTGTCTCCTCCGAGTTGGGCCTAGAGGGCATATTCCTTCAATTGAATTACCGTGGACTCCGGGCCAACTGGGAGGCGGTGCGGAGGCTCGTCTCGTCCCGTTCCCAGTTAGCTATTTTTCTGCAGGACACCATGCTAGGCGCGTGGCCCCTGCCTGCCGTCCCGGGATATAAGGGTCTTGCGACCCCACCACTACGGGATGGCCGGGCTGGGGTATGCGCGGTTTACACCCGGCATCATGTCTCCGTTCTTCCTTTCTCTTGAGATACCTCCTTTCAGGCAGTGGTTGTGCAGCTTCAACTGGATAGGAGGTTTACTATCATTTCTGCATACATTCCACCGTCAGCTGACTTCGACGCGGGGGTCTTCCGCCGCGTCGTGGCACGGTTGCCGAGGCCCTTTCTCTTGCTTGGAGATCTGAACGGCAGACATCCTCCCTGGGGAGATTACTCAATAAAACTCAGGGGACAAATCCTTGCCGATCTGATCGAAGAGCTTGAGATATGTGTTCTAAATGTGGATGAGTTTACACATTACTGCCCGAGAACCGCTTCATTTTCTGGCCTTGATCTATGTTTGTACTCTTCGGATGCACAGCCTGATTTTGATTCGGGGGTGGTCGCTGACCTTCATGGTAATTATTACTTTCCCATTCAAATATAATTTTCAGCGCAACTGCCGCCTGAGAGCCCACCTCGGTGTTGCTTTGCGCGGGCGCGGTGGCCTGCATTTCAGGAAATGACTGAATTCTCTATCTCAATCGAGGAGTTTAGATCGGTTGATGAAGCCGTTGAGTTCTTCGCCGGCAACCTCATCGCCTTTGGCCTGCCTACTATTCCTAGAGCGTCTAGCAGTTTTGCACGCTGACCACTCCCGTGGTGGTCAGCCGAGTGTGAGACAGCCTTCGAACAAAAGCGTTATGCCTACATGCGCTATAAGCGCCGCCCGGACGATTGCACTGTTGGTCAATTTCGTCGGGCTAGGGCTAGGTTCCGGTATATTTCGAAGCACGCCCGCCGCCCTTTTTGGCGGGCATACGTGTCTTCACTTAACGGGAAGACCTCTCTAGCAGAGGTGTGGAAGCGAGTTAAAAGGATTTGGGGCAAGTTCTCTAAGAACCCTCCTCCCGTTCTCCAGGAGAATGGGACCGCAATCGCGGACCCCGCGTCCATGGTGAAATCCTTCGCAATCGCTTTCTCCGCATTCTCTATCCGCATGTCTATCTTTCCCAAAACGCAAAAGCTTCTGTTTTCTTTGGCTAAGACTAAGGTGGTGCACTTCTGCCGCCATCCACGGCTCCATCCGGAACCAGACTTACTTCCCAATGTGGTGCGCCTGGAAGTGGTTGACTCGCACCGTTTCCTTGGTCTTGCATTTGACCCACGCCTCACCTGGCAGGCTCATATTCGCAGCCTTAGGTTCTCTTCTACCCGCCCCATGCATATTTTTCGTTCCATGACTTTCACCGCCTGTGGCCCTGATAGTGCTACTGCCCTATTTTTTTATCGATCCTTCGTTCGTTCCAAGCTTGACTCAAGGTGTGATTTATGCATCCGCAGCCAAACACTGGCTTTGGCCTGGTGACTGGTGCCTTCCGCACTTCCTCCATTGACAGCCTACTTGTCAATACTGGGGAGATGCCACTCGATCTGCGTCGTGCACGGTGCACTATTCGCATGTGCGCGCTACATCGGCGCCTCCCTCAGTCGCCAACAGCTCTCACGGCATCCGCAGCTGGTTTCGACGGTGCCTATGCTGCCGAGAGACGTTAGTTATACCCTAAGCCCTTTGCGTTTTGGGCTAGGAAACTCCTTCGAGAGCTAGGTTTATCTCTCGGACCGGTGGCGCCCCTGTCTCTGCATAGGACGCTACCCTGGAGGGTACCACCTTTGAATATTTGTCGCCATGTCTCTTGGAGCACACCTCTTGTCACGCTGGAACCGTGCCAGTGTATACGGATTGTTCCAAGTCCCAACAGCAGGTCGGTTTCCCGCCGTATCCCCTCTGTTTTAAATCAGCGGGGCTCTACCATGTGCTGCTTCTCCTCACGGCTCAGCTGGTTTCAATAGACCTCTCAGTGCGGGAGATAACACGACCATCCCGGTTCGGAGACCTTGTGATTTATAGCGACTCAGAAACTGCCCTTTTTGTTCTCGGAGCATTGAATCAACTCATCCCTTGGTCCGCGATATCCGTGAAGCCATGGTTTTTCGATCCGGGCTGAAGTCGAGATTATCTTATGCTGGGTTCCTCGATATGTAGGAATTGCGGGGAATGAGCTCGCCAAAGAGTCCGCGAGGGCTGGGCTACCATAACAGCGTTTCGCTCTTCCTCACACCGATTACACAGCAGGAATAGGGCAGCTTGGCAAAGAAGATGGGAACTTAAAGTTGCTTGCCATTGCGCCGCCACTGTTCCCATCGACCTACCCCCAAATGCCGCGACAGCTTCAGGTTGCTTTCTGTCGTCTCCGAATTGGACACCCCCGCGGGGCGCACCCCCATTTGATTCTTTCCCTGTTCGGCACATTCTTGTTGAATGTCTCAGTCTGGGCGATCTTCGCGCACGTTACCTGTTCCATTACCGGGACGAGCGGGGTCGCTACCGATTGTCCCTTGTACTCAGAACTGGTTCGTCCACACTGATTTGTGACTTTACGACTTTTTGGTATGAGGCTTGGCTCATCCCTTTAATTTGACTGGGTTTTTTTTGTAGGTTGTATGTTCCTGCGCCTGTGGAGGGGAGTGCCTACCCTTGACGCCGGAGCGCGCCTCCTTCTTGCCTTTCTGCTCTGTTTTCTTATTTTTTTATCCCTTGTCCTTTTTAGCGTTATTTGTTTTCTTGTTTTTTCTTACTTGTTTCTTAATATAGCCTATTATTAGGCTCCCTCAAAAGAAAAAAAAATCATCCCTTCTGGATCGCACTTCGTGTCACGCTGGAACAGTGCCAGTGTATACGGATTGCTCCAAGCCACAAGAGGGGTCGATTTCCACTCTGTATCCACTCTGTTTGAATTCAGCGGGGCTCTGCCAGGCGCTGCGTCAGTCTTGACGGCCGTGCTGGTTGCAATACACCTCTCGGTACGAGAGATAACGCGACGTGCCCGGTTCCGAGACCAGATTGTGATTTATAGTGACTCACAACGCACCCTGAGTGCTCTCGGGCCATTGTAATCTTCGCACACCTGGTTTGTGATATCCGTGACGCCACGGTTTTAGTGAGCCGGGTGGATGTCGAGATTATCTTCTGCTGGGTTCCTGGACATGTAGGAATTGCGGTGAATGAGCGCGCCGACGTGATCCCCAAAGAGTCCGCGAGAACCGGGCGACCGGACCAGCGTTTCGCTCTTACACACACAGACTACGTTGCAGGAATACGGGCAGCTCTTTGGGCTACTTGGCAAAGAAGATGAGAGACGGTCGAGTGGAACCTAAAGTGTCGTTCCATTCCGCTGCGACTGTTCCCATGGACCTCCCCACCAATGCCGTGACGGCTTCAGGTTGCTTTCTGTCGTCTCCAAATTGAACACACTCGCGGGACGCACAGCTATTTGATGGAGCGCTCGTCTGCACCACATTGTAATGACTGCATTGTCCCCCAGACTGTTCGGCACATTCTTGTTAAATGTCCCAGTCTGGGTGATCTCCGCACACGCTACCTTTCCCGGGATGAGCGGGGTTGCTACCGCTTGTCCCTTTGTGCTCGAGACTGGTTAGGTCACACTTACTTGCTGACTATGACTTTTCCGAGCATGTTGGCCTCCTACACTTTATTTGACTTTTTTTGTAGGTCACACGTTTCTTGCTCCGGCGGGGGGGGGGGGGTTCAGTAACCTTGCTTTAGTTGCCTTTTCTTTTTTCTTGTTTTTTCTTTTACTTTATCCTTATTTATTGTTATTTTTTATTTCCCTATTGTTATTTGTTTTGTTTTTAATCTAGCCTACTATTAGCCTGTAGGATTCTTACGGCGACTTTTTCCCTAGTAGGGAGTCGCCAGATGGGGTCCGTTTGGATATTATTTTTCTTCTCTAGTTGACTTACGTTTTTTCGTTATGCTGAGTTAAATTTATATCATGAAAGATGTTGGGTCTGCAAATATCGATCGATAGTGATGTTCTACAAACCATATAGAATGTGCCAATAAATAAGGAACTTACCTAATGCCGTCATTAAAACAGGGTTGTGGAACCGGAGTCGGTTATTTATAAAGATAAACAATCTTAAAAAGTTGTTTCTGAAATTTTCTTATGGTCGAGAGTAATATATCAATATTTTATATTTTTATCAAAATTATATCACTAAATAGCTTTTTAGCGTTGTACGCACACACATACATATGTATACACTATGAAAATGGCGACCGAGCACTGTGTGGGAATAGCCGGGGTATTGCCCTACTGGCTATTGCTGGTAAGGTGCTGCTACTACTCTTGAACAAGCACATTATTAATGAAGTGTGCCTTGAAATCCAATGTAGCTTCCGAAGAGAGTGGGCCACCGTGGACATGATCTTCATGGCTAGACAACTGCAAGCAAAGTGCCGTGAACAGCACCAAAATCTATGTTGGCTTTCAGTGATTTGACGATGGCCTTCGACGCGGTCAATCGGGAGATACTGTTGCACGTTTTGCAGAAATTTTGATGCCCTGAGAAATTCATTGCAGTTACCCGGGTTTTCCATGATGGCATGAAGGCGAGCGTGGTCATCGGTGGTAAGGAAACTGGAACTTTCAACGTGAAGCTTGGAGTGAAACAGGGGTGTGTGATTGCCATCGTCATGTTTAACATCTACCTTGCTGCAGCCACCATCCTATTCCGGGAAGGATTTCTACCTGGTCGTGGTGTTGGTCTCACGTACCGGCTCAACGGAAGTCTTTTCAACCTACGCCGTCTCCAAGCAAGAACAAAATCCTCACACGACGAAGTGTTCAAGATTCATTACGCGGATGACTGCGTACTAGTCTCCCACTCCCCTGAAAACTTACAAGATGCACTCTAAGACATCTACAGTACTCTTGGGCTCGTCATCAACACGGACAAAACAGAGGTGATGTACCAGTGGTCCGGTGCTTCCCCGCAGGTGGTACCTGTTATGAGTGCCGCAGGAGCGCTGAACTCAAGATCTCTCCTCAGTTCAACTACCTTGGTAGCGTGCTGTCAGCCGACTGCTCTGTTGGTGAGGAAGTGAACAGGAGACTCAACAAGGCATCGGCATCCTTTGGGCTGGATCAGCAAGCGCGTCATCCAGAAGAACAACCTCCTACTCGCAACGAAGGTTGTGTACATATTTCTGTCTCAGCATGCTGCTGTACGGGGGGAAAACTTTCAACCTGTATCGGATACACATCAAGCTCCTGGAAGCTTTCCACATGGCAAGGCCGCGTGCCCCACACTGATATGCTAGAGCGTGCTGGGATCTCAAGTATTGAGTGCCTCCTCCTTAGCAAACACCTGAGATGGCTAGGACACGTGCTTCGAATGGCCGTTAATCATCTGCCAAAATGCACCCTTTATGGACAATTGACAGAGGGGATGCGCACCTGCGGTGACCCGAAAAAGAGGTTTAAAGATCAAGCCAAGAGGACACTGAAAAACTTTAACATCAACCCAGACAGCGCCACATGGCGTTCTGGCTGTCTTCGAGGAGCGACCCTCTTCAAAATGGAACGATCTCGACACCGGAATGAGTGTCGTCAAAGGCGTCACAAGAGGGCACCTCGGCCCCCTCCACCCCCGTCTCCAGAGCTCCAGTGCCCTGACCGTGGACGCCGCTGCGGTTCCCGCATCGGTCTCCACACACGGGCACACCCATCGACCGAGACTACTATAAAGGCATCCGTCATCATCGACCTCGATGGACTTCTCTAAGCAGTAAGCACACTATGAAAGTCATCTCAGAATCTTTTAAGAACATGCTTGGAAGAGCTTCCTAAAATGTTTATGAAGAATGGACAATCACCATAACTAGCTTTTGTTTGTAAACAACATGGCCGTTTCAATAACAAATGCATGGTTTCCAATAAATTCCCTTGAAAAGAACAACTAAATTGCCACTTTCAAGGCTAAAATTACTGATATATATATATGTGTGTGTGAGTGTGTAAGTATATAGGGGTATGCATGACGATAAAAAGAACATATTCATTCTTTCTCTTCCAATGATGAATTAAATTTTGAAAAAATATGTAAATCAGAAAGAAACCGGAGAGAAATGAACCTTTTGATGCAAACTTTGAAAGATCTGAAAAAGGAATTCCATTCAGCTGTTGAAGAGATACCCAAATATAATCACTCTTGTAAAATAGCGCTACATGAGCGTATCCAAACCTACCCTGAAGTTATAAAACCTGCAGCTATGATACGAGGGGCGGTCAATAAGTTTTGCTAATTCGGATATATGGAAACAAGATATGAGGAAAAGTGTTTTATTATTTTTCAATATAACTACCCTCGACTTCAATGCACTTGCGCCACTTGTCCCTAAGGCTTCAAATTCCCGACTGCTGTTCAATCCACTGCTGGACGGCGAGCTGGACATCTTCATCGTCCCCAAACCGGCGTCCACGCAATGCAGCCTTGAGCTGGCGGAATAAAAAGTAGTCGCTAGGGGCCAGATCTGGACTGTAGGGAGGATGGTTAAGCTCCTCGAATCCGCACTCGCGCAGGGCAGCTTGTGCAACTCTGGCCTTGTGGACTTTGACGACGTTAAAGTCGATCATGGGGCGTGAGGTTTTTAGGGACCCAACGGGCAGAGACTTTGTTTATGTCCAAATTGTCGTGGATGATGTTGATAACACTTCTATGTGATATTCCAAGTTCTCGCTCGATTTCTTCGACCTTCACCCGTCGATTTTTGAGGATCATCCTCTCCACATGGGCCACATTGTCCTCGTTGGTCATGTCTGACGGGCGTCCTGGACGGGGTCATCTTCAAGGGACTCACGACCATGGCGGAACTCTATTCCAGCGAGCAATGGTTGCATAGGAAGGGGCGGTGTCGGTGTACACTGCAACCATGCGTTCATGGATCTCTTCTTGCCTTCCTTGGTCAAAAACTTGATCACTGCGCGGTGCTCAACCTTCTCCATTGTTGAAAAATTTGTGACTGACGATCTGCGATCAGTTACTGCTTCTTAAATAGACGAGGCAGGAGCGTGCGGCTGCAGGTCCTGACTTGTCATAACTTGTCCTAACACCCCCCACAAACAGCCATCCCCCCTTCCTCTGTTTACCCTACCTATTCGCAAAACTTATTGACCACCCCTCGTAGTAACTGCGTTTCCCCCTGACTCAAGTCACTGTTGATAGATCGTTTTCTGCATTGAAACTTTGAAAATCACATCTGATATCTTCAATTAAGCAAGATCTTGCAGAAGTTATATAATTCCTTAAAAAAATAATAAATAATTTTGTATTCTTTTTTCCTAAAAATTTGTATAGGTATGATTAAATTTTATCTTTTATGCATATATATATTAGGATATATTTTATCTTTTAAATTTTAGTTTTAATTATGCATATCAGGATTTTTTTCTTTTGAAATTTCCCAAAACTCTGAATGCCATAATTTAGTTTATTCAACCACTTAAGCTGATATTTTATAAAATATGAGTTGGAAAAATAGCCAGATGACAAACTCAATAAAGAGGGAAGGAAAGCCATCATCAAAGTTTTCCTGCAATAAAAGATTTTTAAGATTATTAGATAAAACCCGGAGATGTATTCGGAATCGAACTATTGAAAATCTAATGAGTTGGAGTCGGGTTTTTAGCCTAAAATGGATCCGATTTATATACATTTCACAGGTGCACCTGTGATTTTGTATTGGTGTCATTACACATTCTATTAGTCGCTCTAATAAGTCCTCGCTTGCTCTTGTGGTGCCTCAGGCAACTTACCTCACCCTATCGCCTCTTTCTTCATAAATGGGGCCATAAAACTTCAATGTTTCTTCTTTTCAAAATTGGTTATTTGAAATGCGAGAAGCCCTATTATCTCGATTGTATGGCTGATTCGTAGAGGCTTTACGGCGGGTTACGTCTCGCCGCGCATTGCTCATCGCCTACGTTCATTATCTCCCGCGCGGTGGTGGTGGTGGTGGTGGGGGTCGGGTATTCTGAGTTCATAGATCTGACTCGCGGCTGCAGCTCCATTCGCACTTGGCAATGGGGATTTCGAAATGCGCCGCCTAACCTCGATATTAAAGAGTTATGAGGCTTGTTTTCGCACCCCGCAATTTGCCCCACTTGAGTACTATCCCATTCCTGCCTCCGTCTTCTTCTACCCCCCCCCTCCCATCTCCCATGCCTTGTAGCCAGCAGGTACGTGTTTGTGCAGTTTCCCGTTACATAAAAAGAAGAAGAAATGTTCACAAGATTGTAGGTATTAGTAGTCGTTAGTTGATTATTCCAACTGGAATTGTTTCGGTTCCTGGAGGATTCTCAAATCTTGATCAACCCTCATTTTACCTTCCTGTAACCAGCGAGGGTTGTTTTTAATTTGTCCTGTCTTTTCCTGTCGCTCTAGCTACGAACTTTCTTTGCCGCGGAACGGGATCTAACTTCGTTGCGTAACCAAATTTCGTTCATGAAAGTTCGTTTCTGTAAATCTCTCACCGCAATCTGCTTGTGTGCAGCAGCACCATTCCTAATGCACCCAAGTTTATCGATTCTATTGCGATGCAGTTCCGGAATTATTTGTTAATCATGTTCATAAAACAACGGACCAATGTGAATGCCATTCCCACATATTCCAATCCACAAAGCCACCTTTTTTCCACATCCCGATTCAAGGGAGTTGATAAGTGTTGCATACTGTCCAACATTATGCCAATTCACTTCTCCATCCATAAAATAATGCTCCCTCATCATCTATCACAGCATCGTTCATAAAACGAGTTGAGGGAGAAGTCATTCGTGCGTTCAATCTTATTCAGCGAAGAAAATCACTCTCGAGTACCGGATGCCGAAGGTGCATCTTTTATGATGCCATTTCAAATTAAGTTTAAGAATGCGCACATTTTGATTTTTAAGAAATTTTCTTTAAACTTCTTCAATATTTTCTTCGCTTCTTACTTGCTTGTAGGACGAGAACGATCTTTAAATTTAGACTAGTATGCAGTTTTGTTCCAAATCGTGGATTTAGTTAAGAGATTTCCGATCAGGATTCAGGATAAAGACAGCTCACCTGGTACTTGGAGGAACGGCACGTCCCTCCCGGGCCGAGAGCAAATAGGAAAGGCCTTGTTCACTGGGGTGACTCAACTCCTTGAGTGGACCTATGGAAGCTGGTGCGTCCTCCCTACCCCTCTGTGCACCCAATTTTTCTTACGATGATACCCTCTTTATTTTCTCGCAAGAGGGTAGATGAAGTAGCCGGAGGAAACACCCCTGCTACAACTGAAACCTAAATGACATAGAGCCTTCCGCTTCCCTAGTGTCGGGGTACGATAATAATAGGCGATATCCCACTCTCCTTCTTTGCGGACCCGTCTATCTCTATTCTTAATCATTACATGCCTTTGTCTACCCCCCTCCTACTTAGCTCTTACCATCTAGAGAGGTTCTGGCGCAGCCCAGCGCACTTGTGTCCTCTCACCATAACCTCGCTAAGTGACAAGATATAGGTACTGCAAGGTTCCTACGCGCCGCACGGGCAGAAAGCCCCCCCCCCCCCCCGACTATGGAAGGTATTAGGTATGCGGTGTGCTGGTATTAGGTATGGTTCAAAGCCCCAGGACTAAGTCGCCATTACGGCTAGTCAGGTTGTAAAGGCCTATCTTAGTTCGGACCCGTGGAGCGAGTATGTGTAAATCATCACATTGTGGATGTTTCTGATCTTATGGGGACTTTTCCCCTAACCTCTCAAAGCATTGGAAGGTCATAGTACCTACTTTTCAGACGTTTTATTTGTCTAATAATCTGGGTTATAATAGAAATAATAGTATGTGCCTGCGCGCAAACGGTTACCAACCACCAAGCGTGATCTCGCCGCCTCTAGGTGCCGGTGAGGGCGATGCAACCCGAGCCACAATTCCTACACTAAGAGTGGCTTCCCTCTGACCATGAACATTCAGCAAAGGAAGTGCTATCTTCGGAGTCGCACTCGGGCAGCTCAACTTCTGAAATGGAGGTAGTCCCCTGTTATTTGTCATTGGGCCATCCATGCCTCTCCTAGCGGAGAGGGGGCGTTTCCCCCTCTCTTATGCCTATGGGTTCGGGGTTTCCTATGTACCCGTTTTTTGGGAGTTACCTCCGGCCAACTCTAGCTGGACTGTCCCGTTACAGGGACGAGCGAGGTCGCTACCGCTCGTCTCTTGTACTCGAGGGGAGAAGTTAGTACATACAGACTTGGGGTAGACTCATGGAATTTCTGGGAGGAGGCTGGCCTCCATTTTATTCGACTCAGTGTTTGGTCGCATTCTCCGGTGCCGGGGGTAGGCTGGCCTCCGTCGTCTTGCTTGTTTTTTTTTGTCCAGCATGTATTGTTTTTTTGTTGTGTTTTAATGTAGTGTAATATTAGACTTTAATTATGGCGACTTGTTCACTTGGTTTGAGTCGTCAGATGGCCGCTATTTAAAAAAACAAATTCTCCTTTAAAAAATAATTCGACCTTAAGTTTCTTGACAACGTGCACTCCCAATTCCCATAGGAACGGTTTCTAACATCATGACTGATTAAGGAGAATCGGAGAAAGACAAACTCTGACAAAAGTAATAGCGGACGACAGAGCTTAATCAGCATCTAACAAGTCATGTTTTAACCAATACTTTGCTTTTTCGAGAGCTTTACGAAGCCGGGTATTGCAAAATAGCAGACCTTTACTAACGCAAATCATCATGCGGCGTCGTACAAACTGGATAATGGAAGAATGTGATATATTCGGACGAATCTTCCTCCGCATTATTTCCATCTTTTGGCTGAATTTATGCAAGGGCGGTACGACCCGACCAGTGTTTCGCTTTTCCCCACACTGAGCACATCGCAGGAATCAGATCATGCCTTCGGGATGTCTGGCAAAGAAGATGGGAAACGGCCGACAAGAACCTAAAGTTGCGTGCCATTACGCCGCTACTTCCTGGGACCCCCCTTCCCCTTCTCCATCAATTTCCCCGACTGCTTTAGGTCGATTTATGTCTTCTCCGAATCGGACACACTGGTGAGATGCACCGCCATTTGATGGAGCGCCGACTAGATGGACTCCCAGACTGCCTGGCACATTCTTCTTGAATGTCCCAGTCCCGAGCGCTAGCGAGCGGGTGGCACACATCTGATAGTGTTCGCGGACACCACCTGACAGTGTACTTTACCAGTTCTTGGAGGACGTTGGCCTCCATTGTATATAGTTTTATTTTTGGCCGCCTGATCATGGTTTTACTTCTAGGTTTCTTGTTCTTTCACTCTTTAGTTTGTTTATGCTTTTTAAGTAGAATAGTCTAATCTTAGGTTAAAGATTTTTGTAGTCGTTTATGACCTTGATGGCGTTCGCTAGTTGGGAGCCATTAAAAAAAAGCCCGAGTTTTCGGTTTAAAGGTGGCTAAAGAAGCTTATTATTCGGATTATTCCATTGGACATTAAAGCATGGAGGTGGATCACTCATGTTTGCGGGAGGGAGCAATATCATGGAATTATTACCTTGTTCCATCACTAGTATAACAAAGCAATGTGAACTCCCAAGGCTGTCGCTTTGGGCCGCCCAGGTGTACATTCCATAATGCAACGCTCTTTCTCACTTGTGCCGCAATTTTTATTTTCAATAAATTGAAAGGATCATAGTGAAGAGCCATTACCCAGTCTCGGCCGGATGCTGCCTCGCTCCATTGTCCGCATCCTCTCGATTCCCATAATTTCCGATTTACCAACCCTCTTGACCCTTATGTGCGATGAACGCCACTTATATATATCAATTTGTTTCTCTCTTTTTCTCCCTCTTTTTTTTTTCTCTCTCTCTCTCTCTATTTCTCTTCTCTTCGCCCCCCTCTCGCTCCTTCCCTCTCTCTTGCTCATTCCCTCTTTCTTGCCCCCGTAAGGGGCGCGGGAAATCGCTGCGCCCCTGTGCAAAGAACTCTTCAGACGGCTCGGGGCTCCGAGGCACCGAGGCATTACAAGGAGAGGGGGGGATCTCCTCGCCTGGCTGGTGCCCCTATGACAGCCAAGACCTTCTCTATTTCAGAGAAGGTTCTTGCTGACGCCGGTCCATCTGGCCTAAGGGCTCCTACCTCTGTCACCGTTTCGGCCATACTAATCGCTCCTGTAGACGTGCAAAGTCGGGGTAACCCGAAGTCTGTGTAAATTGCTGCAATTGCGGAGAGCCGCACACCGCTTTTTCGAAGCAATGTCGTGCGTATCTCCTTGAGAAGGAAATCTCATTATGCGAACTAAGGACTTGGTCCTGGCGTGCCCGGCGCTCCCTCGGACTTCCTATGCCTCAATGTTCAGAAAGACACAGTCTGATCCTCGCCTACGGGAGGGGTGGTCTTGAATGGCGGCGCCCGTGAGAAAATTAGGGTCACCATGCCCTTTCCCCATCAATCAACGGAGCCGCCTTCGGGCAGCTCCACAGAAAAAATGGAGGTCCCCCATCCCCTGTGCTCTCGCAGAGGACCCTCCAAATTTATCTAACCGGAGAGGAGGCTTACTCCTCTCCCCCCTCACCCCTTTGTCTGGCACGGTGCCCTCGGGCACCTCCCTCTTTCCAGCGGCAGTCTCCTTTTTACTTTCCAAGGGGACTGCCAAGAAAGCCAACAGGCAGCCCATAGCCGACCTAAGGGCAAACCCCCTTAGTGGAGAGAGAAGCCAGGCCCCTTCGGTCGCTTCCCTCAAAAGATCTACTGGCTAGAATACTAAACCTACGGGGGTCAAGGCCTGTGCCTCCCAAAACAAGATTAATGACACTGCTGCCAAATTGACCTGTGATGTCCTGGGGGGGATGGCCAAATGGAGGCCCCACCCGAGATAGACATGGTCCTTGAGGCAACCCAGCCTCAGACGGTAGGGCCTTCCATGGGAGCGAATCAAGGCTCGGCGCCAAGCACCGAATTCGAGTCCGCTACTATGCAAGGTCCTCCTCAAACTGCTAGGGTTTCCAAGGCAGTACAAGGAGGGGAGGGATCTCCTCCTCAGACAGGTACCCCTACGACTGCCACGACCTTCTCCATCTCGGAGAAGGACCAAAAATGCTAGAGCGCAGAGCGGAGCCTCGAATACATCGGGGCCCCTCATTCAGAGATTACCCGGCGTATTTGAGGCCGCTGGCTTTAAAAGCTTCCTCGTTATTCGCTCCACTGATGGCCGCATGTTGGCTAAGGACAACATGATCCATAAGAGGTGGGCTTTAGCTAGTATGATTGGTAGAGAGCCGAAGGTGACACGTTTCTCGGACGGGAACCTTCTGACGAATGCGGCAGATCCCTCCGAGGCGGCCTAGATAAGTGCTCTTCTGACACTTGATGGCACCCTGGTGAGTGTGACGCCGCACTCTACCATGAACTTTGTTAAAGGACTAGTTTATGCGATGGAACTCGTCGACTATTCCATAGAAGACATCACTCTAGAGGCGCACACTTTAAGTCCAAATCATGTGTGGCCAAGTGTGTCAATTACGGAGAGCCGCACCCCGTTTCTTCGAAGCAATGTGGTGCATATCTCCATGAGAAAGAAATCCTGGGTGTTAAGGCCCAGGATCGTCTCTCATCCCGCAAGGCTAAGGACTTGGTCCTGGCGCGACGACTCTGCCTGGGAGGTTTTGCGCCTCAATGCGTAGAAAGACGACTTCTGCTCCTGGCCCATCCAGGCCAACGAGCACGGTTGTTTCCGCGCTCATTCGGAGCCCTTCTGTCGGTTCTACTCAACCCCAGCGCCCCCTGCTAAAGCTAGCGGCACAAAGGGTTCACATCCAGCACCCAACCCCCTCTTTCCCCAGCGTGACCGTTTCCCGCAAGGCAAAAAACGGCCACGCGCCTCCACCGAGTCGTTAGACTCACAGGAGGCAACACCTCTGAAGTTGGTCACCAGGAGATCTTCCGCGGTTCCTAAAGCTGCCCCACAAAAGGAGGACAGCAACAAAGGAGCTTCGGCTCCTTCGCCCACGCCTAGTGGTGGAGACGGTGGATCCTCGAAAAGAGCCCCCCTTCCCTTCGCCTCCGAAGCCGCAACGCCCGCCTACGGTTTCGAGGCGTAGGGAGGAAAAGACTCGCATGGCGAGCCAAACCTCCCCCAATAAGTTATCGAAGCAGACAGCGCCTTCAGCCTATTGTCCGGCCAACGGCGCCGGTGGTTCTGCCTCCAGGAAGCGTACGACCCCCGCGTCTCATCTGAGCTACGGCAGGAGGGGATATTCCTTCAATGGAATTGCCGTGGACTCCGAGCCACCTGGGAGGAGCTGCGGAGGCTCGTCTCTTCCCGTTCCCCGTTAGATATCTTTTTCCAGGAGACCATGCTGAGCGCATGCCCCCTGCCCACCGTCCCGGGGCATAAGGGTTTTGCGACCTCCCCCCCCCCCTACGGGCTGGGGGCCGGGCGTTAGGATGTGCGATTTACACCCGGCATTTTTCTCTTCGCTTTAGATACCTTCTTTCAGGCAGTAGCTGTGCAGCTGCACCTTGATAACAGGTATACTCTTATTTCGGCGTACATTCCAAGATCAGCCGACTTCGACGCGGGGGACTTCCGCCGCGTCGTGGCACGGTTGCCGAGGCCTTTTTTCTTGCTCGGAGATCTAAACGAGAGACACCCTCTCTGGGGAGACTACTCTATCAATCTCCGGGGTCAAGTCCTTGCCGACCTGATCGACGAGCTTGAGATGGGTGTCCTAAATGTGGATGAGTTTACGCATCACTGCCCGAGATGCGCTTCATTTTCCTGCCTAGATCTATCCGTGTGCTCTCCGGATGCACAGCTCAATTTTGATTGAGGAGTGGTCGATGACCTCCATGGTAGTGATCACTCACATTCAAATATCATTTTCTTGGCCGCTGCCGTCCGAGAGCTCGCCTCGGTGGTGCTTTGCGCGGGCGCGGTGGTCTGCATTTCACTAAATGACTGAATTCTCTATCTCAGTTGAGGAGTTTAGGTCGGTAAATGAGGCCGTTGAGTTCTTCTCCGGCAACCTTATCGCCGCGAGCCTGGCTACTTTTCCTAGAAGGTCTTGTCGTTCGCACGCCGACCACTTCCGTGGTGGTCAGCTAAGTGTGAGACGACTCTCAAGCCTAAGAGCTATGCCTACATGCGCTATAAGCGCCGCCCGAACGATTTCACTGTCGGTGAATTTCCTGTGGCTAGGGCTAGGTTCCGGTATATTTCGAAGCACGCCCGCCGCTCTTCTTGGCAGGCATACGTGTCTTCACTTACGGGAAGACTCCTTTAACTGAGGTGTGGAAGCGAGTCAAAGGATTTGGCGCAAGTTCTGGCAGGACCCCCCCCCCCTCCCGTCTTCCAAGAGAATGTGACGGCAATTTCGTACCCCTCGACCGCTTTCTCCGCATTCTCTAGCCGGGATCTTGCTCTGCTAGCATTCAATGCACGTCGTGATATCGCGGAAAGCCGCCTACTGGACTTCACCTCCAGATGCGGAGAACTCTTCAACGACAGCTTTACTCTGAGTTAGTTGCGTTCCGCTCTTGCTTCGTGTGCGGACCCCGCCCATGGTTCGGACGATGTCCCATACGCCATGCTTCGACACCTGGGTGAGTGAGGCATGGCCTATCTCTAAGATTTGTTTAACAGGATCTAGATAAAGGGTCTCCTCCCAGATTCCTGGCGAATCGCTACTGTGCTCGCCTTTCGCAAAGCGGAGAGAGATCACTCTACTCCGGGGGGTTTCCGCCCAATATCTCTAACATCTTGCGTGTGCAAGTTGATGGAGAAATTGTTAGCTTTTTTTTCTGGACAGCAGAGGCCATCTGTCTTCTGCACAGTGAGGCTTCGGCGAGTTCCACTCCACGTCGGATGCTCTATTCCGACTGGAAAATGCCGTCTGCGAGGCCTTCCTTCGTAGACGCGCTACGCCACGGTGTTTTTCGATTTGGAGAAGGCCTATGATACCGCATGGCGATACGGTATCATGGAGACTCTCCACACGATGGAGGCGAGAGGACGCCTCCCAATGTTCATATCTGAATTTTTGTGAGATCGTTGATTCCGCGTACGGGTTGGGGGAGCCCTCGCCGGCCCAAAGGAGCAGGAAGAGGGTGTCCAGCAGGGAAGTATCCTCAGTGTCACACTTTACCCTGAGCATCAACGGCATCACTTCAGTGCTGCCGGAAGATGTTCTCGCTACGCTCTACGTGGACGACCTTTCGATTGCTTTTGGTGCGGCCCAGATGCCAACACTGGAGCGTGGACTTCATTAGGCATTGAACGCGCTCTCGGTATGCCGAAGCGCACTGGTTTTGGTTTTCCTTGCCAAGACTAAGGTGGTGCACTTGTGCCGCCATCCACGGCTCCACCCTGACCCAGACTTGTTTCTTAATGGGATACGCCTGGAAGTCGTTGAATCGCACCGTTTCCTTGGTCTTGTATTTGACCGACGCCTCACCTGGGAGGCTCATATTCGCAGCCTTAGGGTCTCTTGTACCCGCGCCATGCATATTCTTCGTTCCATATCGGCCGTTTGTCTTCACGGCCGAGCTGGTGGCAATACACCACTCGGTACGGGAGATTACGCGACGTGCCCGGTTCGGAGACCAGATTGTGATCTATAGCTACTCACAAAGTGCCCTGAGTGCCCTCGGGGCATTGGAATCTCCGCTTCCCCTGGTTCGCGATATCCGTGACTCCACGGTTTTCGCAAGCCGGGCGAATGTCGAGATTATCTCCTGCTGGATTCCTGGTCATTTAGAAATTGGGGGAATGAGGGCGCCAAAGAGTTCGCGAGGACTCTGCGACCGGGCCAGCGTTTCGCTCTTCCTCACACCGACTACATTTCAGGAATTCGGGCTGCTTGGCAAAGAAGATGCGATGCGGTCGAAGGGAACATAAAGTTGCGTGCCCTTCCACTGCAACTGTTCCCACGGACCTACCCTCCAATCCCACGAAGCCTTCAGGCTGCTTTCTGTCGTCTCCGAATTGGACACACTCGCGGGACGCACTGCCATTTGATGGAGCGCTCGCCTGCCCCTTACTGTGATGACTGCGTTGTCCCCCAGATTGTTCGGCATTTCCTTGTTGAATGTCCTAGTCTGGGTGATCTTGGCGCACGTTACCTGCCCCGGTACCTGGAACAGCGGGGTTGCTACCTCTTGTACTCGGGACGGATTCGTGCACACATACTCGTGGACTATACGCCTTTTTGAAAGAGGCTGTCCTCCACTTTATTTGATTGTTGTAAGTCGCATGTTTCCTTGCCAGAAGAAGGCCTACCCCCGAAGCCGGACTCCGCTTCTTGTTCCTTTTTTTGTGTTTTTTTATCGTTATTTTTTATTCATATATTTGTTTTGTTTTTAATATAGTTTGATCCTAGGCGTTGCTGAAGTACGGCGACTTGTGCCTAAGTGTGCAGTCGCTAGATGTGCTCCTAATTTTTTGAAAAAATAGCGGAAGGTGTACTCAATCCACCACACCGGTTTCCGCCTTACGACCGGTCCCTTCCGTACGTCCTTCATTGAGACCATACTTGTCGATGCTAGGGAGATGCCACTTCCTCTGCGCCACGAGCAGCGCATTGTTCGCCTGTGCGCGCTAGCCCTGCGACTCCTTCAGATGCCAACGGCTCTCAGTACATATGCATCCGAGACTCCAGTCATACCGTAAGCCATTTGCGTTTGTGCTAGGAGACTCTTTTGAGACGTCGGTGTATCTCTCGGGTCTGTGGCTCCTCTTGTTCCGCCCAGGATGCCACCCTGTAGGGTAGCACCTTTGTATATTTGTTGCCACGCCTCTGCCTCCAAAGCTTCCACAGCGCCTGGGATATTTGGTCTGGCCTTTTTGGAGCAGACATCCTGTCACGCGGGATCCGAGTTTATCTAAGCGGACGGCGTCGGCTTCTACGCCGCATGCTCTATACTTCAAGTCAGCGGGGTTCTACCCGGCTCTGTGTCTGTCTGGTTGCTATACACTTCGATTCGGGAGATAACGCCCCTTGCCGGTTTGGAGGCCGGATTGTGATATATAGAAACTCACAAAGCGCCCTGAGTCCTCTCGCGGCATTGAAAAAAAAAAAAAAAAAAAAAATATATATATATATATATATATATATATATATATATATATATATATATATATATATATATATATATATATATATATATCCCCCTAGTTCGCGATATCCGTGCGCTCCGCTCGCCGCCAGTCGGGTGGATGTCGAAATTATCTTCTGTGGTGATGAACATTTAGGAATTCCGGGGAATAGTGGCGCCAAAGACTCCCCGAGGACTTGACGACCAGCCCAGCGTTTGACTCTTCCTCAAACCAACTACATGGCATTGCGCCGTGACTCTTACAATGGACCTACCCCCCAATGCCGCGACTGCTTAAGGTTGCTTTCTCTTGTCTTCGAATTGCCCACACACCCTGGACGCATCGCCATTTGATCTACCGCTCACCCGCATTTTATTGCTACGAAAGCGATGGCCTCCCCAGACTTCGGCACATTCTTATTTAATGTCCCAGTCGGGGTGATCTTCGTGGACATTACCTGTCCCTTTTATTTAGGACAGGTTCGTATACACAAACTTGTGAACTATCTGACTTTTTGGAGGAGGCTGGCCTCCTATTTTATTTGACTTTGTTGTAGGTCGCATGTTCTTGCGCAGGGGGCGGGGAGGCGAGCCTTAACCGACGCCGGAGCGGGCTTCCTTTTTTCTTCTTTGCTTTTGTTTACTTGTTTTTACTTTTGTTTCTGTATTTTATTGTTTTTCTTGTTTTTATAATCAAGCCTATTATTAGTCTGTTATGTGATTGCGGCGACCTTTGCCCTAGTAGGCCTTCGCCACATGAGTTCTAAAAAATGCTCCACCAACATTCAATGCACGTCTTGATGTCGCTGAAGGCTGCCGACAGGACTAGTTCTATAGGCGGAAAACCCTTCAACGGCAGGTTTTCCGGACACGCCTGGTGCGGACGAGGTCCCGTATTCCATGCTTCAACGCACGTGAGCGAGCCATTGCATTTCTGCTAGATTTGTTCAACAGGATCCTCCCAGGTTCATGGTGAATGGTTACTGTGTACTGTGATTGCTTTTCGCACACCAGTTTCTGCCCAATTTCTATAACTCTGCCTGTGCAAGTTGATTAAGAAATAACTAAATGTTTAATTAGCATTTTCCCTGAAAACCGGAGGTCACATGTCTTTGCACAATGCGGCTTCCGCAATTTCCACTCAAAATCGAATACTCTGATCCGACTTAGAAAATGCCTTTTGCGAGGCCTTCCTTTGTAGACACCAGTACGCCATGGTATTTTTCGATCTAGTGAAAGCCCATGATACTGCATCGAGACTTTCCACACGATGAGAGTGTCGGGATGCTTCAAAGTATTAGTCTCAATTTCTTCGAGATAGTCGATTCCGCATGCTGGTGGGAACCTTCTCCCTCCCAATTGATATCGAAGAGGGCCTCCCGCAGCTAAGCGTAGTCAGTGTCACATATTTTGGCCTGAATATCAACCGCATCAGTTTTGGTGATGTCGGAAGATGTTCTCGCTACACTCTACGTAGATGAACTTCGATCTCTTTTGGTGCGGCCCAGATGTCAACTCTGAGATATCGACTCCAACAGGCATTGAACCGCAATGCCGAGGTATAGGTTTTCCTTGTTCCAGACTAAGGTGGTGCACTTCTGCCTCCATCCAAGACTCCACACCGACCCGGACTTGTTCCTAAACCTGGTTTGACCTAGAATCGTGGATTTGCATAGTTTCCTTGGTCTTGTCTTCAACCGACGCCTCACCTGAGGGGCTCATATTCGCAGCCTTAAGGTAACTTGTTCCCATTTTAATCACATTCTTCGTTCCGTGCACGTTCAGCACTTGTGTTCCTGATAGGTCTTTAATCTTATTTTTATACTGATTCTTGGTTCGTTCGAAGCTTGATTACGGATGCGAGTTTCTTGCATCGACAGCCGATTGTGTATTGCGAAAGGTTCTCTTGATCTACCACACACGTCGCCTTCATGCCACTCGCTTTCATGCCACTCGCTTTGTGCCGTACGCAAACAGTGCATTATGCCCTTGTACGCCGAGCATGGTGCCTCTTTCAGTTACCAAGGGCATTGCATCAGCGTCCGATCTCAGTGGTCTCTTCTGCCGAGAGACGCCAGTCATGCCCTAAGCCCTTTAGGTTTAGAGCTAGGAAACTCCGTTATCTCGGTGTAGCTCTACGGCCGGTGGCGCGTTATTCTTTACAGGGCGCCACCACGAAGGGTGGCGCCCTGTACAGCCTTAACTATTAGTCTCCACGCCTCTTCTCCCAAAACCGGGCCTTTTTGATCACACTTCCTGCCCCGCTGGATCCCTGCTAGTGTACACGGATGGCTATAAATTTCAGGAGGGGGGAGGCTTCCACGACGTATCCCCTCTGTTTGAAGTTAGCGGTGCTCTACCAGGCTTTGCGTCTGTCTTCACTGCCGAGTTGGTTGTATTACACCCCTATTTACGAGAGATAACGTATCACACCCGGTGTGTACACCGGATATTGATCTTTAGTGACTCACAAAGCGCCCTGAGTGCTCTCGGGGCATTGAAATCTCCATACCCCCTGGTTCGTGATATCTGTGATCCCACGGTTTTTGCGAACGTGCAGATGCTAAAATTATCATCTGCTGAGTTCCTAAGAATGCTGAGATTTGGGGTAGCAAGCGCTCCAAAAGGTCGGCGAGGACTAGACGACCAAACTAATATTTCGCTCTTCCTCGCACTGACAACCTGGCTGGCAAGAATCGGGTCAGTCCTGGGTGCCTGGCAAAGAAGATAGGAGACGGCCTAGGGGAACTTAAATTTAGAGGCCATTGCTCCGCTACTATTCCCTTGAACATGCCACCCAATGCCACGACGGCTTCAGGTCGCTTTCGCTTTCTCTCTCTCGTCTTCGAATTAGGCTCACTCGCCAGACGCACCGCCACCTGATGGAGCGCTCCCCGGCACCTAACTGCGATGACTGCGTTCTATCCTAGCCTGCTCTGCACATTCTTGCTGAATGTTCTATTGTTGGGCATCTTGTTCATTTATTTTAGTACTTTCCTATAAAATAAAATTCTACATGAAAAAGCATGTTCTTTACGATTATTTCGCCTCTAATTTCACAGGGTAGATGCTGACCTTCCTTTCAGCCAACCGTCCCGCATCGGGGCTGAGGGGGTGGGGGACAATGTCCCCTAACCCCTGAGCTCCGGTCTGGGGTGGCTGGTTTTTAACTACCTGCTTCATCCCCACCCATACCTTCCTCACATCCCTTTTCCTCTCGTCTTCAAAATCTATCATTTATACGCCGTGTCCAAGGTGGAGCCGCCATGCCGATGGACTGCCAGGCCACCAGGCGGGAGGGGTGGTCCCAAATGGCGGCGCCTGGCTCTGCTGGGCCTGTAAGCACCTCTCGCAGTGCGGGCTACTGCGAGAGGTGTGCGCTATTGCATCCCGTATTAAAAGAAGGGTCACCATGCCCAATGATGAAAATCACACCAAAAAAACCCAACCCCCAACTTCCCCAAGAACAACGGAGCCGCCCTCGGGCAGCTCCAGCAAAAAAATGGAGGTCCATCCCCCCTGTGCTTGCACAGGGGACCCTCCATATTTCTCTAACCGGAGAGGAGGCTTACTCCTCTCCTTCGCCTACGGGTGCAGGGGACTCCCCCTCACCCCCTTCTCTGGAGGTGCTTTCGGGCACCTCCCTTTTCCCAGCGGCAGTCCCCTCTTTTCTTTCCAAGGGGACTGCCAAGAAAGCCAGCAGGCAGCCCTTAGCCAGCCGCTCCCCATCAAAGCGGCTCGGTAGGGCAAACCCCCTTAGGGGGGAGAGGCAAGCCAGGCCCCTTCGGTCGCTTCCCTCAAAAGACCTACTGGCAAAAATATTAAACCTTGCCGGGGTCAAGGCCTGTGCCTCCCCAAACAAGACTGGCGACACTGCCAAGGGGACCTGCAATGTCCTGGGAGGGGATGGCCAACTGGAGGCCCCTCCCGTGATAGACATGGTCCTTGAGGAGACCCAGCCTCAGAGGGTAGGGCCTTCCATGGGGGGGAATTCGGGCTCGGCGCCAAGCACCGAACCCGAGTCCGCCCCTATGCAAGGTCCTCGTCAAATGGCTGAGGGCTCCGAGGCAGTAGAAGGAGGGGAGGGATCTCCTCCGAGAGGTGCCCCTACGACAACCAGGACCTTCTCCATTTCGGAGAGGGACCTGGCTGAGGCCGGTCCATCTGGCCTGGGGGCTTCTGCCGGCGGAGGTGAAAAGCGGATTCATTCCCCGCCCTCCTCTCCAAAAAAGAAAAAGACTAAAAGGACGAAAAAGACTCGGGGCTCCTCTCCATCCGCGGGGGCTGCGGGGACGGATGGGTCTGCTGCCACTTTGGTAGGCGACCAAGCCAAGATCGGCACATCCGGCCCCTCTACCCCCTCGTGTGCGGAGCCCCTGACTAAGACCAAGAGTGCACAGGGCGGAGCCTCGATGACATCGGGGCCCCTCATTCAGAGGTTACCTGGCGTTTTCGAGCCCGCTGGCTTCAAACGCTTCCTCGTTATTCGCTCCACTGATGGCACCATGTTGTCTAAGGGCAACATGATCCATCAGAGGAGAGGATTAGCTAGTGCAATTGGTAGAGAGCCGAAGGTGACCCGTTTCTCGGACGGCAGCCTTCTGGCGAATGCGGCGAATCCCGCCGAGGCGGCCAAGATAAGTGCTCTTCGGACACTTCATGGCACCCCGGTGAGTGTGACGCCGCACTCTACCATGAACTTTGTGAAAGGAGTAGTTTATGCGAGGGAACTCGTTGACTACTCCATTGAGGACATGACCCTAGAGCTGGCCAACCATGGGGCGGTCAAGGTCGAACGTGTGATGAGAAAACAGGGAGGGGCTTCGAGACCCACCCCTACACTCTTCGTCACGTTCGACTGTGACAAGCTCCCTGAGTCGGTGCGTGCCGGTTAGTACCGCTACCGCGTGAAGGCATTCGTGCCACTGCCGCGGCGGTGCTATTACTGTCACCGCTTCGGCCATACGAATCGCTCATGTAGACGTGCAAAGTCGGGGTCACCCGAAGTCTGTGTAAATTGCTCCAAGGTCGCACACGATAAGTCCAAATCGTGTGTGGCCAAGTGTGTCAATTGCGGAGAGCCGCACCCTGCTTCTTCGAAGCAATGTGGTGCATATCTCCTGGAGAAAGAAATCCTGGCCGTTCAGGCCCAGGATAGACTCTCATTCCGCGAGGCTAAGGACTTGGTCCTGGCGCGCCCAGCTCTGCCTGGGACGTCATATGCCTCAGTAGTTCGAAAGGCACCCTCTGCTCCTGGCCCATCCAGGCCAACGAGCACGGTTGTTTCCGCGCCCATTCGGAGCCCTTCTGCGGGCTCTACTACACCCGGGCGCTCCCCTGGTAGAGCTGGCGGCAAAAAGGGTTCACACCCAGCCCCGGCTAAAACCAGGGCTCCCCCCTCTTCCCCCAGCGTGACCGTTTCCCGTAAGGCGAAACGGCCACGCGCCTCCACCGAGTCGTTAGACTCACAGGAGGCAACACCCCTGAAGATGGTCGCTAGGCCATCTTCGGGGGTTCCTAAAGCTGTCCCCCGAAAGGAGGACAGCAACAAAGGAGCTTCGGCTCCTTCGCCCACGCCCCGAGGTGGAGCGAGTGGCTCGGAGACGGTGGTTCCTCGAAAAGAGGCCCCCCCGCCTCCGAAGCCGCAGCGCCCGCCTAAGGTTTCGAGGCGGAGGGAGGAAAAGACTCGCATGGCGAGCCCAACCTCCCCCAATAAGTCCTCGAAGGCGACAGCGCCTTCAGCGCTTTGTCCGGCCAACAGCGCCCGGGGTTCTGCCCCCGGGAAGCGTACGGGGTTCTGCCCCCGGGAAGCGTACGGCCATTCCCGTGAGGGTCTTCAATTCGAGGAGGGCCCCCGCGTCTTCTCCGAGCTAGGCCTGGAGGGCATATTCCTTCAATGGAATTGCCGTGGACTCCGGGCCAACTGGGAGGAGCTGCGGAGGCTCGCCTCCTCCCGTTCCCCGTTAGCTATTTTTTTGCAGGAGACCATGCTAGGCGCGTGCCCCCTGCCTGCCCTCCCGGGGTATAAGGGTCTTGCGACCCCACCACCGCGGGATGGCCGGGCTGGGGGATGCGCGGTTTACACCCGGCATGATGTCTCCGTTCTTCCTTTCTCTTTAGATACCTCCTTTCAGGCAGTGGCTGTGCAGCTGCACCTGGATAGGAGGTATACTATCATTTCTGCGTACATTCCACCGTCAGCTGACTTCGACGCGGGGGACTTCCGCTGCGTCGTGGCACGGTTGCCGAGGCCCTATCTCTTGCTTGGAGATCTGAACGGCAGGCATCCTCTCTGGGGAGATTACTCCATAAATCCCAGGGGACAAGTCCTTGCCGATCTGATCGAAGAGCTTGAGATGGGTGCCCTAAACGTGGATGAGTTTACTCATCACTGTCCGAGAACCGCTTCATTTTCTTGCCTTGATCTATCTTTGTGCTCTTCGGATGCACAGCCTGATTTTGATTGGGGGGTGGTCGATGACCTCCATGGTAGTGATCACTTTCCCATTCAAATATCATTTTCAGGGCAACTGCCGCCTGAGAGACCACCTCGGTGGTGCTTGGCACGGGCGCGGTGGCCTGCATTTCAGGAAATGACTGAATTCTCTATCTCAGTCGAGGAGTTTAGGTCGGTAGATGAGGCCGTTGAGTTCTTCTCCGGCAACCTCATCGCCGTGGGCCTGACTACTATTCCTAGGACGTCTGGCCGTTTTGCACGCCGACCACTCCCATGGTGGTCGGCCGAGTGTGAGACGGCCCTCAAACAGAAGCGTTATGCCTACATGCGCTATAAGCGCCGCCCGAACGATTTCACTGTCGCTGAATTTCGTCGGGCTAGGGCTAGGTTCCGGTATATTTCGAAGCACACCCGCCGCTCTTCTTGGCGGGCATACGTGTCTTCACTTAACGGGAAGACCCCTTTAGCTGAGGTGTGGAAGCGAGTCAAAAGGATTCGGGGCAAGTTCTCGCAGGACCCCCCTCCCGTTCTCCAGCAGAATGGGACCGCAATCTCGGACCCCGCGTCCGTGGCGGAATCCTTAGCCACCGCTTTTTCCGCATTCTCTAGCCGTGATGCTGCTCCGCCAGCATTCAATGCACGTCGTGATGTCGCGGAAGTCCGCCGGCTGGACTTTACCTCCAGAGGCGGAGAACCCTTCAACGACAAGTTTACTGTGAGTGAGTTGCGTTCCGCTCTCGCTTCGTGCGCGGACACCGCCCATGGTCCGGACGATGTCCCGTACGCCATGCTTCGACACCTGGGTGAGCGAGGCATGGCCTTTCTGTTAGATTTGTTCAACAGGATCTGGGTGGAAGGTCTTCTCCCAGACTCCTGGCGAATCGCTACTGTGCTCGCCTTTCGCAAGCCGGGGAGAGATCACTCTACTCCGACCGGTTTCCGCCCAATCTCTCTAACCTCTTGCGTGTGCAAGTTGATGGAGAAATTGGTAAATGTTAGATTAGCCTATTTCCTGGACAGCGGAGGCCATCTGTCTTCTGCGCAGTGCGGCTTCCGTAAGTTCCACTCCACGTCGGATGCTCTGCTCCGACTGGAAAACGCCGTCTGCGAGGCTTTCCTTCGTAGACAGCACTACGCCACGGTGTTTTTCGATCTGGAGAAGGCCTATGATACCGCATGGCGATACGGTATCATGGAGACTCTCCACACGATGGGGGCGAGGGGACGCCTCCCAATGTTTATATCTGAATTTTTGCGAGATCGTCGATTCCGCGTACGGGTGGGGGGAGCCCTCTCCGGCCCAAAGGAGCAGGAAGAGGGTGTCCCGCAGGGAAGTGTCCTCAGTGTCACACTCTTTGCCCTGAGCATCAACGGCATCACCTCGGTGCTGCCGGAAGATGTTCTCGCTACGCTCTACGTGGACGACCTTTCGATCTCTTTTGGCGCGGCCCAGATGTCGACTCCAACAGGCATTGAACCGCGTCTCTCGCTATGCCGAAGCGCACAGGTTTCGGTTTTCTTTGGCCAACACTAAGGTGGTGCACTTCTGCCGCCATCCACGGCTTCACCCCGACCCAGATTTGGTTCTTAATGGGGTGCGCCTGGATGTGGTTGAGTCGCACCGTTTCCTTGGTCTTGTATTCGACCGACGCCTCACCTGGGAGGTTCATATTCGCAGCCTTAGGGTCTCTTGTACCCGCGCCATGGACATTCTCCGTTCCGTGACGTTCAGCGCTTGGGGCGCTGATAGGGCTACCGCCTTACTTTTTTATCGATCCTTTGTTCGCTCGAAGCTCGACTACGGATGCGAGTTTTATGCATCCGCAGCCGAGCGTTTATTGCGAAAGGTGGATTCGATCCACCACACCGGCCTTCGCCTTGCGACCGGTGCCTTCCGCACTTCCCCCATTGAGAGCCTGTTGGTCGATGCTGGGGATATGCCACTCGCTCTGCGCCGCGTGCAGTGCATCACTCGCCTGTACGCGCGAGCCCGGCGCCTCCCTCAGTCGCCAACAGCTCTCACTGCATCCGCAGCTGATCTCGATGGTGCCTATGCCGCCGAGAGACGCCAGTCATACCCTAAGCCCTTTGGGTTTAGGGCCAGGAAACTCCTTCGAGAGGTAGATATAGCTCTCGGGCCGGTGGCGCCCCTGGTTCTGCCCAGGACGCCACCCTGGAGGGTACCACATTTGGCTATTTGTCGCCACGCCTCTGCTCCCAAAGCTTGTACTGCGCCGGGAGTATTGCGTTCGACCTTTTTGGAGCACACATCGCGTCACGCTGGTACCGTGCCAGTGTATACGGATGGCTCCAAGTCCCAAGAGGGGGTCGGCTTCCACGCCGTTTCCCCTCTGTTTGAAGTCAGCGGGGCTCTACCAGGCGCTGCGTCTGTCTTCACGGCCGAGCTGGTGGCAATACACCACTCGGTACGGGAGATTACGCGACGTGCCCGGTTCGGAGACCGGATTGTGATCTATAGCGACTCACAAAGCGCCCTGAGTGCTCTCGGGGCATTGGAATCTCCGCATCCCCTGGTTCGCGAAATCCGTGACGCCACGGTTTTGGCGAGCCGGGCAGATGTCGAGATTATCTTCTGCTGGGTTCCTGGACATGTAGGAATTGCGGGGAATGAGCGCGCCGATGAGGGCGCCAAAGAGTCCGCGAGGACTCTGCGCCCGGACCAGCGTTTCGCTCTTCCTCACACCGACTACATGGCAGGAATACGGGCAGCTCTTCGGACTGCTTGGCAAAGAAGATGGGAGACGGTCGAAGGGAACTTAAAGTTGCGTGCCATTGCGCCGCGACTGTTCCCATGGACCTATCCCCCAATGCCGCGGCGGCTTCAGGTTGCTTTCTGTCGTCTCCGAATCGGACACACTCGTGTGACGCATCGCTATCTGGTGGAGCGCTCGCCTGCGCCCTATTGCAACGACTGCGTCGTCCCCCAGACTGTTCGGCACATTCTTGTCGAATGTCCCAGTCTGGGTGATCTTCGCGCACGACACCTGTCCCGGTACCGGGATGGGCGGGGTCGCTACCGCCTGTCCCTTGTACTCGGGACGAGTGCGTGCACTTTAACTGGTGGACTTGCTGACTTTTGGGGGGAGGCCGGCCTTCTCCCTATTATTTAAGCAAGGTTTGTGTTTTGTTTTGTTTTGTTTTTTGTTTGTTTTTTTCCTTTAGTTGCACGCTCCTGCGCCGGGGGGACCTCTCCCCGACGCACCAGCTTGCTTCCTTTCCCCATTTTGGGGTGTTTTTTTTTCTTTAATTTTATTTTAAAGTAGCCTAGAACTAGGCCAGTTTTAATACGGCGACTAATGCCCAAGTAGGCAGTCGCCAGATGAGCTCTTAAAAAAAAAAAAAAAAAAAATTCCACAATTAATGAAGTAATTTCTGCTCGAAAGAGGCTGAATTTCATCACGTGATCTGAGCAGTTTCACACTGAATCTATCCCTATCTTGGACCTATCACAGGGAGTGTATTTTCTTTTCGCCTTCCGGTTACCACTCCTTCCAAATGAATCGGCACCGCAGTCAGTGGACCCCCTCGCGGCGTCATGGTGCTTTGCCATCAGCCACATCGAAACCAACTCTATCTTCCCAGTGCCACGAACAGCCAATAGGCCAACCCGTCAAGTTCGAGGCTGCCCCACTTTCATTTCTGATCCTTTTCGTGTCTGGCTCTCGACAAGGCAGGAATTTTGGGGTGCGCGTCGCTCACGCGAATAAGGGATTGCGTGCCTTAATTAGCTTTTGTATTCCCAATTCCTTTCCTAAACTCTTGCTCTGGCGCCAAGTTTTAAGTTTTGTCTTCCCTCTTCGTGTAAATGTTAGCCATTACGGGCCCTTAAACGAGAATTTAAGTGGCGTCTAATGGCCAATAAGCCTACCTGATTCGTGTGAAAGGGGTGGGGACGTAAAGAATGGGGCTTCTGCATTCGCTAGTAGCTACCTCATTTCCTCTTCTCCCCCCCCCTCCCCTCCCCCTATTTAGCATGAGTGATTCCCGACCCAAGTGTGTGTTTCTACTCGTAAATTGTTACCCCCCCTCATCCCTACACACACACGCTCAGCTCCTGTTTGAATCATCTGTCCCTCCTTTTTCCCCGTGAAATACAAGGTACAGGATTCGCAAATTTAGGGTTTATTAAAAAATGAGAATCAGCAAGTTTGGCTGCATTATTGCGAGTCGTCGACCGATCGTTAAGTTTTCAACGAGATTTGCGCTCGAATCAACTGCATTGCATAATAGTTGAATGTTATTTTTCAATGCTAATTTCTGTACATTGGGATTTTAAGTAATTGGAAAATATAAATACCTATTCTATCCAGACTATTTTTCCAATTCAAAATAAACAATTTGCGTTTGATTGACTCTGCAACTGTTTTTAGTAATATTTTGCGAGTTTCCCACAGGGGCCATTGGGGGCCTTCTTGCTATATCTTAGCAAAAGATTCGTGTCAAAGCTTATTTTGCACACTATTCGATGTTCCTTCATTGCCTACAAATCAGCACGGGAAGGTTTCTTTTTATTTTCCTATGGGGCGAGTCCATTAACTATCATTCACATTGTGCTCCTACTCCAATGTGCTTACATCACTGCCCATCTTACCACACTTCTTCATTAAGTATCTTCGGTTGCTCTATTTCTCCATATGCCATGACGAGCTTAATTGGAGCGAGTTTTGTCTCTTCATTTAAAATGGCTTCTGTTTCATTCGAAGGCTGAATATTTTTAATATAGCTATCCAAATTCAAAGCACCCTGAAGAAATTAATCTTCCATAGCTTACCAAATATATATATATATATATATATATATATATATATATATATATATATATATATATATATATATATATATATATATATATATATATATATATATATATATATATATATAATGGAGAAACTCACAAAGTGGCACGTGAGGAAAGCAATAATATGAAAATTAACCAACAGGAAAATGAAAAGATGAATCCAAGCCACTTCCAAACTATATTTGCAAGTTCATTTTCAAGGAATAGCATGAAAATGGAGAAGGCAACCTTATATAGGGTACAAAGATACGAAGGGAACGCCCATCACATATTACAAACCAATGGAAAAAACACAAAAACAAGACAGAAAAAGAACAATAGACAACTAATAACAGACATATGCATCCCTAAAACGATATACACACAACAACAACATGTATATGAATGGAATGTGGTGGGTGAAAAAACAAAAACCATTTTAAAGGATTATCATTAGAGCGAAAACATTTAGGGCTAAGAGTTAATCCGCAGTCACAACAGAGACACGCGGTGGGGGAGGCGATGCGAATGATATTACACTAATAAAGAGTGACAACAGGCTGCATTAGGAAGTTATTTCATTTAGTACAAGTTTTTTTTAAACAGGGTCGAGTTTAAATAAGCCAGGGGAAATGTTCATCTTTTCATTTTCCTGTGGGTTAATTTTCATATATATATATATATATTATATATATATATATATATATATATATATATATATATATATATATATATATATATATATATATATATTATATATATATATATATATATATATATATATATATATATATATATATATATATTAATTAGTGTTCATTTCATCATTTTCTTTTTGTTTAGTTTTCTGTGGTTTCAATTTATGACCTCAAATTTAGTTTCAAACTTTTATTATAATCCCTTTACAAATCCCTTTTTTTGTTTTATAGTTTCTCGAAAATGGCGTGTATAGCCCGAAACGTCGGAACTGTCTCAATTGTATTTACTTTCATCCTGAGCCTATATATATATATATATATATATATATATATATATATATATATATATATATTATATATATATATATATATATATATATATTTATTCCGCCCATGGAGTCCTGAGCGAATTGATTTCGAGTGGCTAATTAGAATTTGCGTATATTACATGTTTCCTTCCACTTTAGTGTCTGGTCGTCGTGTCTCCCACTTATTGAAGAACGTCGGGCGTGGCGGCGGCGGCCGATATATTTATGAGGAAACGGGGTGGGAATGTCTTTGCAAATGAGCTTGATTAGAGAGCCCCGCTGAGTTAAGAGTGTCAATTTCGCCATTGTTTTTTTCTACTGTCCTGAATTGCTTTGGTGCCTGCGACATGGGGGCGCCCAATGCGCCGTAAGAAAAGAGCCTCAGCTCGGGTTC